>CM068582.1:30733595-31271095 GCA_035048485.1 Pteria penguin | reverse complement strand
CAATTATAGATGTAACGTGTATAAGGTATCTCAAAGGGAAGATAATGTCAATAGATTATTAAGACAATTTATGTCATATCTTATTATGATGTCCTAAAGCTGAGAAACTTCTTGGGTAACAACAGGTCAGCATTGATAAAGGTTAATTGACAATTTATATATATATATGAATGAGAAAAATACGGAAGTATGGAAGGGCCCAATACATAACTATTACTATCTCGTGCGCACGACTTTTTTTATGTCGTGCTCACTATTTTTATCTATGCGCACGGCACGACATAACTATCTTGTTCACACGACGTGCGCGCGAGACAATTTTATCCCACATGCCCCTACCAAACTTTCGTAGAAAAAGATCGTACCGACGACATGATAAAATTTTCGGATGTATGAAGCGATTTTCATGTTTTATGATCAATTTTCATCGTGTCTGGCTTTAGACTGAAATTAGTTTTCCTTACCAAATAGACACATTATATTTACTAAATTATTTATATGCAATCTATTTATTTATCTTACCCTTTTTCTGGTCGGTAAAAGCTCGTCAAGTTTATGGCTTACGGAATGTTACGTGTAATACAATGCTAGAATGTAGTCGGATTTTGCACCACTTTCTCCAAGGCCTCTTGGGTCTTGGCATAATATAATGTAACGACATATATACTGTACAGCAGTTTTCTGACAATCCTCCACCCCCAACCCAGACTGGGCTACTATGTTTCAGAGGTAGGCTACCTCCTGCTTCCATGTCGCGATTTAACTGAAATATTGATGAAAGCCAATCAACCGACTCCACCAAGCGTCCCCCCCCCCCACCATCACCTTGCCAATCCCATACATTTACACCTCTTTTTTATATTTACTAGTTACATGAATGTAGTCCATTTCAACACTGCTTACTTATTATGCAGCCTATTTATATCTATTCTGTATCAATGGTAAGATTTCATTGATAATTATCTAGCTTTTCAAAAATTTACCTATGTGGAAAACCACATTCCACTTTCGGTTTGTATGGGGGATTCCCTTATTAACATAATCTAAGTAATGATGTCTTCTGATTTACAGAAACACATCTTGGATTTAAAGAAAACTATATAAGTGTTAAGATGACGTAGAATTGCTAGGTCAATGAGTATTGCATGGTATTATACTTAATATATTAAGTAAGACTAACACATTACATGGGTTTCCCATTCTATTTTTGGAAAGAAGTTGGAATTTCCGTAGCTAGCACTTGGGTCAAAGATAACGTGTTTTATAGTAAGTGAATCATCCAGTTATAATTATTTATATTTGTTACACCAGTCTGGATGAATTCAGTTAGGATGGAATTATGAGGTAAGATTTGAAGATATCATGGACAAAACGTGTTCAAGGTCGGGACAGTACATGAAATATCTTTATATATCTATTTATAGTTTACGATTAAAATGCAGGCAATGTCATAGTGTGCAATATATTCTCTCCTGGTATTCCAGACTCGATATTGACAAGACTGTCTTTGCTGGTGAATTTTCAAACCCGTGTATATTTCAAGTGTATGTTAAAGTGGGTAGATAGAGGAACAGTAAGGGAAAAAGGGAGAAGGGGAAAGAGTTCTAACCTCTTGAGCCCCAGTTCCAACCGATGAACTGCCAGTGTCTCCTTATAATTACGTTTGGCTTTTATTGGTATCATCGATTCATTTTAAAAGCACTTTAGTCACGTTATTCGTGCGTAACCAAAATAAATGAAATCTTGTTTTATTAATGATTAATTTATTCATTGAATCTTACCATTTGCACCCTCACACCCCCCCCCCCCCATTTTTATGTTTTGTACACATGCTTTGTATATATATATGTAATAATGCGTCGAGAGACATGCAGGTTTAGTTATATTGCACTGGATTTCTGACCTGTTGACCTGGGTTCGATTCCGTCTGTCAATGAAGAATTTTCTTATGCAATGTATCAAATTTTATCTTCCTGTCTTCCAATTGGATGAAGACAAAATATAATAATGCAAGACCCCTACAAAAATCCTTGTGTCAAATTTATGAGACCATGCAACAGGCGATGTGCTGCCTACATAAAACTGAGATAAATTTGGTTGGCGTAAAACACTTTTTAAAAAGGTAATTATGTGTATGTAAGGTCAAAATAATTCGTTTAGACGGAATGTCACATGTATTTCAGTAACCAACCGTCAAGTTTTAAGATTGTCTGAAAGGGTACAGGCCTATACTCCACATGAAGCCTGTGTGGTCTGGTGGATGTCCCGTGTTCGACTCCCGCCTTGGGCGCACCGGTGTTCTGTCTTTCGGATGAGACAGTAAAAGCCGAGGTCCGTGTCACGGCAAGCGTGGCACGTAAAAGATCCCTTACTGCTTCGGGTGGGTGCGGTGCAAAGGTCTAAATTTTTATGCAATGCATCAGGCAGATGCCATCACCATATACGTGATATAATCGTGGAGTGACGTAAAACAATATTCAATCAATCAACTTACTCCACATGAATGAAGCGATTCATCACGTTTTACAATCCGACGACTTTTAGAAGTTGATGGCAGAAATATTACTTCAATATTCAGATCTTCAAATCGTCATACATGTACCTCAAAGAGACTAGATTTAATATCATTTATCCAATTGACAATAATCTGGGACAAAACCGGTTATTTTCATTCTATGGTATGATGGTAGTTTCAAAAGGTAGCAAAATCTATTTACATAGACTTTTAAAGTACCTAGATTTCGGACGGTTTAACATTAGAGGTCGATTGGCTTAAAACGCTGTGCTATCACCCGCTGTACATAGTCTTTCACCTCTGGCAAGTCTTGGCTCGGGCCTTAGTGAGAACATGTTGAAGGGTCTGTTGGTAAATCTGCTGAAGGTCCATGGTTTTTCGGTACACATTTTTACGCCACGACTAAACTCTAGAGGTAGGTACGGGGACTCAAAGACGTGTCTCGATACTAGAAACATATTACCCTATGTCACGACCTTTAAAAATTAGGCACCGCTAACGGGTGCATGATACTTTAATGTAAAATATTCACTTAATACATCATCTTTTGTGTTATTGAAACAATTTTTTTATTTCATTTATTGTTATACTTTCGAGTACCACGCCCATTTCTTCTCTGTTAGACGGGAGTGAGTGAGTTACCTGTCACAACTGGAACTCACTGAGGCCTCGTATTTGAAGACTGGGTTCGATCTCCGTTCGGGCAAAATGGGAAGGACCGTTAGGGTATCTGTACCAAGTGGTTGGTTTTTCCTAATTTCCCCGATTTCCATTGAACACGGGCATCCGGTATAGAGTAGAAATATCTATGGTTTGTAACTAAGCAGAATTAAACAATCAATTAAACAACTAAAACATTTTGTACATACAAGTATACTCTTTTAAACGTTTGGTGTGATATACTGAATAGGACGTTCCGACGCTTGAAAAAGGGGCATTTGCGCATGAATAGGATTATTGGCAAGCAAGGTGTTCTGTAGTCCATATGGTACCCAATAAATTGGTTTTGGCAACTCCAGTGAGGTTGATGATATATCTGAGACAAAAAGTACCAATGTCAATCTTTTCAAAAGAAATATGTATAAAAAAATATGATGGTACTTTTTTTAAAGGATTTAAGAGAGAAGTCTCAAACTTCTCTACGTATTCTAAGTTGCTGTCATTAAGAGATCGTATGAAAATCATTCGGGTGCTTGATTCAGAAGAATATGACCATATATACTAAAAGAAACGTTATAACAGCACACTTTTGTGCACGAAGAGAATGACCATACCCACTGAAATTAATTTTATGACGCTTCGTACATATCTGTTCCGGAAACACAGACAAAATTCGCACGACTTCACGCAAGAACACATCAAATTTCTCACGACTGCATTTACTTTATTTGAACATCAAGTAATATTTACAGAGTACATGTAGTAAATTTCCTTAACTCCTTCCCTTTGCCCACAACAAAATCACATAATCAAATCTTAAGTCTTTCCCCTTACTGACCATTTGTCGCAAAATAGCGTAATAAATCTGAAATAAAATATAAATAAAATAAAATTAAATATGAAGTTTTAACAGCAAATGTGAAATAAAACTTCCCTAAAGTAAATTAACATAAAAACTGAGATAAGCATCTTCGCTTGAGCAATGTTTATATATATGTGGCAGACTGGGACATCGGCCCAGATAGCTCAGTTGGTAGAGCATCCGCCTTGTTAGCGGAAGGTCCTGGGTTCGAGTCCCGGTCTGGCCAATGATTTTTCAACCTTCCTGTTACAGTTTGGAGGTTCCACCAACTCTCATCAGTTGGCAGAGGTTGTATGCCACTGTGAGAGGAGGACTTGGTGTGAGGTTTCGGGGAAACCTCAGATTGGCAGGGGAGGTGTGTGGCAGACTGGGACATCGGCCCAGATAGCTCAGTTGGTAGAGCATCCGCCTTGTTAGCGGAAGGTCCTGGGTTCGAGTCCCGGTCTGGCCAATGATTTTTCAACCTTCCTGTTACATATAGAGAATAGTATTGCAGGGCATAAAATATGAGGAGTGTATGCCAATAATTGTAAAAATTCCGTCAATAATGTCGTATTTTGACGGTTAGTTACGTAAAGAAAATTGGGATGAGGTCCCCTGGACCGCTACCAGGAAATGACGACTTCTGAGCCAGATCACTGTCATCCGGCTATATACTTGTTGATCTATTTGTGTTCTGGTTTCTATATCAAAAGTATTCAATTATCCTACCATACTTGGAAAAAGCGTCATACTTTTAAAACAATAACTAAAGATATATGATTATACTCTAGTGTAAACAAGGTCCCCCACCGTTTTCCATAACGGTGAAATCCCAGACCTTTACAAAGTCCAAGGGCCGTAACTCTTCCAAAATAGGTCAGTCATGACCAAACTCGAACTTGATCTGTAATTCACTGAGTCTAAGTTACATACCAATATCAAGACAAGAACTTAAATGGTAAAAAAGTCCAGAATTCCAAAGTGTCTCAGACAGATAGACGGAGAGGAAACCTATAGTTCCTCTCTGGTTTTAACGTTTTTTTTTTTTTTGTTTTGTTTTGTTTTGTTTTGTTTTTCTGGTTTTGTTATTATTATTTTGGGGGGGGGGGGGGGGGGGGCTAATTAACTGGCCTCATCGATCGATATTACTGCAGTAATAAGATGCAGTTATCTTATATAGAGCCATATTACAAATTGTTATTATTAGTACTACTGGTCGAAAGAATACATTAGTCGAAGTCGTGCGACTCTATGTTGTCCATATATATATATATATATATATATATATATATATATATATATATATATATATAAAGCTACCTCATGGCGATAGCGTGATATCTGAAGCGTGGTATAGGTAAATTTCTCGCTCACAATTACACTGACCTTGGTGCTGTGTACATTGTTTTGTAGCGTACTCGTTACACTCTATATAAATATGGTTGGCAAGAGAGCTGAAAACGTAATTGAAATTAGGGCCTATATCAAAGGTAGGTCTCTACTTGGCTTAAAGGCGGTAGATATTCATCGTGAGGTGTGTGATATTTATGGGAAGGGTCAAATGTCATATATGACTATTTGTAGGTGGGTTGCTCGATTTAAGTCGGGACACCAGCAGCTGAAAGATGCTGCTCACACAGGTCGCCCTGCAACAACAACAACAAAGCATAACATTGAACGAATTCGGCAAATCCTTGAAAAAGATGCAAGGTACACTGTCAGGCAGTTAGCTAAAATGACAGGCTTGTCTTTAGCACGTATTCACTGTATTTTAAAGAAACATCTTAAGCTGGGCAAGATCAATGCCAGGTTGATACCCCATTTACTAACTGACGACCAAAAGAGGTCACGGGTTGACAAGGCCAAATCCTTATTGAAGAAATACCCAAAATACAGCAAAAAGGCTTTTGATAATTTGGTCACAGGCGATGAAACATGGGTGTATTTTTTCGAGCCCAAAAGAAAATGCTCTAATCGAATCTGGGCAAACAAAAACGCCAGGCGCCCTAGCATTGCTAAAAGAATTCGCACCGTGAGGAAGGTTTTGTATGTCATATTCTTTGATAACAAGGGTCCAATCATGCAAATCCCTGTTCCGAAAGGCAAAACTGTCACAGCAAAGTATTATAGAGACGTTGTACTTCGAAAACTGAAGAAAGTCTACAAACGCCGCCGCCCACATACAGGTTTGAAGTACCCCAGGCTCTTGCATGACAATGCGCCAGCACACAAGGCGCGTATTGTAACGGAGTTTTTGAAGGCAGAAAAGGTCACTGTCCTCCCCCACCCTGCATTTTCACCAGACTTGGCCCCCTGTGACTTTTTCTTGTTCCCCAAACTAAAATTTCACCTATCTGGAAAAAAATATAAATCAATAAATGCCCTTGGCTCTGCCATTCACCAGTATCTTATGAGTATACCAATTCAAGAGTACGAAAACTGTTTCCAAAAGTGGATTGATCGGTTGAAACGATGCATAAATGCAGAGGGGGAGTACTTCGAAGGCCAGGGCAAAGTAAAATGATCACAATTACTTCTGTCAAAAAGAAATCGCCAAAGTAACAATAATTTCGGAACATCCCTCGTATGTGTAGAAATACTAGTTTACAAATGATATATGAAATTTTTGCGTTCATAACTTTCCGTCATTTTACCAAATCCTCAATACTAACAGGTCTTTACATAGGCTTTAACAGTGACGGTTGAGTTTCAGACTCTACAGAATTTATGATATTTTTGGATCGGTCTGGTTATGACATGCATCTCTCTCGGACCCTGTCGTAATACAATGTATATATACCAGATGATAGACATGTTAATCGCCTAGGTGATGTAATTTTTTTTGTACCGAACGCTCATATTGCAGAAAGATGCAAATTACGAATGAACTACTTATAATAAATCAATTGATAAAGACCTATAAATATTGGTATTCTAGTGATATATTTGGTAAGCAACTCTAAATTCCCAAATGTAATGCTACAATAAATAAAATAGTAGGAGTCAAATGGAATTGAACTCTGGAATGAAGGAATGGTTGGAATATTGCACAGTAAATTTCATTCCGTTTCTTTGCTAAGTAAAGAAAAAATGAGTCGTCGAGAAGAAATTTCGAATTTCTTTATTGGTTCGAAATTTTACACAAACGAAATATGTATAGATATATATAATAAATTTTTGATTCTGAAATTGTGAGATGCGCCTGATACTAAATGTATTTATAAGCTTATAATGGGAGTATATGTTATTTGTTACGCACAGTTCTAGACAATATCGACAGTGTGACTTCTGGTCAACCTTTACACCCTTCGTTAAATTACCAAATCAAATTAAGTATAAACTATTTCACATCAAATCAACATTTAAAACGCAGAAAACAATCCTTAAATGCAGTTTTTCTTTTTTCGAAATCATATTTCTGTTATTGTTTCGTGGAAAAAAAATCAAGTTATCCCTCTTGTAGTCAAATGGAACCACTCCTATATTAGCCTATACATAGTCATGTACTCACTTTAAATTACAAAAATTTAAAGTTAGAAAAGGACATATGTATGGTGTATGTGCATAAGCTTTCGATATTGATACCTCCAATATTTCATTGGGAAGTTGCGCTTTCTCGATTGCTAACTTCAATATCCTAGTGGAAAGTCGGGCTTTCCCGATTGCATATGTTTTTAAATAACCATTGAATTATATCTCTGACTTCTACATTACTATCATTATTCGCATCTGAACTGATCTGGAATCAAATTATCAATGAATCACATGAACAACTTGACCTTTAAACCTTTAAAGAATGACATGGTTTGAACCCGAGAGCATCCGGTCTTTAGTAGAATTTGTTATCTACCCGGTCTTAAGATGTCTCTACATCCGTCTTTTCTGACGTCATCATTCGCGTTAAAGGTGCGTACTTGATCTCATATGAAAACAATTTGACGTCAATATCCTTCTCAGTTTTTCCTCATTCAGATACTGCAATTCTTTGAAATACCGCAAAGGGAATCGTTTAATATTCATCTTTTTTGTTTGTATAATTTTAGACGGGGTCGTCGCGTTTACTGTCAGGCTCCTCAAAAGGGATGTTGACCTGATAATGTCTAATATCAAATCTGCGCAGAGATATATAGTACTACAATACACTTCAGGTTTACGCGATTAATACTGGGCGATTACGAAAATTAGATTACGAACAGTGAATCAAATTATAAACTCATGTATATTTATATAAATTTCATGGAAAATTGATCACGAAATATTCATACGCATGCATATACGTACATTGTAAGTAAGGTGTTTGTTCACGTGATTTACAGTAGGGAATTCCCATTGCAAGGGCTGATTCTAGGTCATTGGCTTTGATTGAATTTATGAGATGAGACAGTGCAAACCGAGATCTCGTCTCACGGTAGACGTGGTGCTCCGGATGGTCTCGTTGCATAGGTCTTTTACTGTCTCATCTGTAAGACAGGACATCGGCGAGTCGCCGTTGAGACATGAATTTTCACCTTCTCATTCATGACCCACGCAAGCACGTTACCGGAACTTTATTAATTGACTGATTATTTTTTTCACGTTACTCGAGAAGTATTTCACGTTTTATTGACGACATCTTCCTGATGCACTGCATAGAAATTATACCAATGCAACGAGCACTCCCGAAACGGTTAAGGTTTTTATGTGCCACGTCCGTCTCATCCGAAAGACAGAACACCGGTGTGCCGACACGACGGGAGTTGAGCTCAGAACATCTCGGCCATGAGCCAGACATCTCAGCCACTGAGTCATACCGGTTTTACCGGTACTCTATCATGTATATAATCCTTAGGCAAACTGTATTCACTAGAGGCGAATCTATGATTATAATTATTGATACAAATAAGCCAGTTACATTGAGATTGAAATGTCTTGAGACAAAAAAAAAAAAAAAAACCACGACAGATAACTCTACCACTCAAACTATTTTCTCTAGATTTTAAATACCCTTTGCCAGCATTTTGCTAATTCTAAACTTTATGCATGAATTGGTCAAAGGGTGATTACCCTCGGGTATTACCAGTGGTATACTTTTAAAATGTTAAGAAGGTTTTGAAGCATTAAATTTATTGCTATGCTTGCTGTTCTGTATGAGACAACAGGGCGTTCTACACGTTTGAACCAGGAACTAAGGCCTTGGTTATTCCAGTACTAGTAACATGCAATCCGCCGAGCCATTGTCGTGACTCATGTATCATGTGGAATTTCCAAACTAAAGTTTTAATTAGACATTACCTTAAGCAGACATTGTAGGTGTAAACGACTCCAGCGTACCTTTAATAGAATATTAGAATTCCTTGAATTTCTGGTTTTAAGAATTTTTTTATTTGGATTTTCATTAATAAATCCATTGACTGCTCATATTTCATTCCAGTCAGTTTGCAGAAAACAAAAATAAGTAGTATATTATGATTTATTTATACACGTATGTATTATCATAATATTTTGGAGGACCGATCCGAGGTAAGTGAAATGATAAGCCTATTATAACATCTTTTTAAACGAAATAAATGTTGCATAAACTATCAGGTCCAATGGCGTCGTCCTTCTAGCACAACGCATTGGCTGTAATGCTTAGGAAGTTTTCGGAGAGAGAGAGAAAGAAGTCCACGTCTGTGATATGGATGCCAACAGGGCGTATCAACAATTTAGAATCAGTCACAAAACATTAAGGTTACTCATGGCGTTTACACGCGTTCAAGAAGTAGTCACTCAGAAAAAAATCTCTCAAAAAGGCGCAAAAATGACTATGATCAAAATAACAAACGTTGATAGGTCATAATAAATAATAAAATATAATAAATATATTGATAATAGAAATAATAAATAAATAATCTCTTATTTAAGGATTTAGACATTGTATTTTCGGTTTTGTTTTGTTTTTTTTTTATTTACTTTTGTTTGGTTCTTATTTCATTATATTTTCTTACATAATATTTTATGTTGTTTTATTTTGTTTTTATCGATTTTAATCTTTTTATTTTATTTTCATCTTTTTTTTTTATTTTATTTTATTTATTTATAATTTTCTCTATCATTTCCATTTTATTATAACAATATTGTAACGCATTTTATAGAATTGGCTCATAATTTCTCTTAAATGAATTTGAAAATAAGCGCAATGGATAAGATGACTGAAATGTCGGTGTTCGACTCCCGTCGTTGTTTCTTCAGTGTCCTGTATTTCGGTCAAGAAAATAAAAACCAAGGTTTCATGTCTTGGTAGGCGTGGCACGTTAAAATTCCTCACCTCTTCGGGTGAGTCCGCTACGTCAGAGAGATGCCGCCATTATAATGGTGCAATAATCTAGTGTAATACAAAAACCATACAACTCAAATGAAATTGAAAAATACCTTGCCATCTCATCTTTGTGTAAGTTAAACAGCTAAAATGGATACATGCATACCAAAGTTGAGGGAAAAAAGGAGAAGAAAGAAGAAAAACACAAAACAAAACAGAAAAAATAAAAAAAAAACCCAAACCAAAAAAATAAACAAAACTCCCATACAACACATAGAAGATGAGCGCTCCCAACAAATTAATATGCAAAGTCTAATTTTAAGTTGTATAAACCATAGGGGTTCACAGCAAACGTGTGCACTACTGATACCGCTTTCAGGTCAGGTTATATATTTCCCTCGACCTGTCTACAAATTTATTTGCAAAGTCACAGAGATGTGAGTGCAAAAGCGTCAAGTTCATGTATACTAACATTACGAGGGAGGGATACATTTTCGTAAAAAGAGGTATCTGTTCCAGTAGGGGACGAAGCATTTTATGATTATGTTCCAATACAGTCCCAATTCAAACGAATTCAAGAACACTAAATCCACTTTTCTTCAGACTGTGTATACTTTTAAAACAGAAGTCTTTATGTTAGTCCCCACCCCATGCATCAGTGTCAGCCTTGAGTATTTCATCATCATCATCAGATTGATTGATTGATTGACTGATTTATGTTTTACATCACTTCACGATTATTTCACGTATATGGTGACGGCATGTCTAATGCATTGCATATAAATTTTTACCTTTGCAACGGACCCACCCGAAGCAGTGAGGGATCTTTTACGCGCCACGCCTACCGTGACACGGGACCACAGTTTTTACTGTCTATTCCGCAAGACAGGGCATTTGTGCGCCCATGGCGAGAGTCGAACCTGGCATTTTTCGGTCATAAGTCGAGCACCTTATCCCATGAACTACACTGGCTTATACTTCATCATCAGAAAATTTGTTCCACTACATTGGAGAATCCAAATTTCTAGACAGGTAATGATAACTGGAAGGCAAGACATAGAATGTAGGGGGGATTAAGCTGTTTAAATGTGAAATCACAAATAGCAGCAGCATGCGCAATTGTGACTTCTGCAGAAAATAACATAAGGGAGACAATGTTGCTCAGCCCCACTCCCACCCCCCCCCCCCCCCTTCTCTCTCTCTCAGCTGCTATATTAGATTGGCATTATTATTTGTAATGATAAGGCTTCAGACGGTTTATAATCATGCAATATTACGATTATAGAAACGCCAAGCACTGTATGATCCCATTACTATGCTTTCTAATATAAGTCAACATTTCTTTGGTGGAGTGAATCAGCTACAAGTGACCGGGGGAGGGGGGGGGGGGGCGTTTCCATCGTACGAACGCTCATTTGGTACAAGGTACCCATTAATGTCATGACGATTTCATGTCTCCTTTCCAGTCAATAAACGTGCATGAATTGTAATTATGTTAAAGAATTTATAAATTGACTGAAGCCTTCCGAAGCGATTCTGACATTTTAAGAGGTTTCTGGAACTCCACCTTAATTTTGACAAACATGTACCAGGAAGTTCATGGATTATCATACAACTACTTTTGAAGTAATTATTTCCTTTGTGATGGCATCAACTGGCCGACTTCACCGTGAGTTACCTTCTCGCGAGCTCGAGCTGCGTCAACTTTGAAATTCACCTGACAAAACTGTTAATACTCTGTACCTTAGCCTGTCACCGACGACTTTATTTTGTAATTTACCCCTCTATGACCGCCCTAAACGTGATTGATTTTCCATCCTTGCTGGAAGGTTTCTCTGACGATTACAAATTGTATAGTAACAAGTTAATATAGTATGTTTGAGGTTGTGAGACGTTGCAGATCTAAATATGCAAAGATTTTCTTTGTTAGTGAAACTATTTGAATTAGTATTTGTCCCAAGAAGAAATTGCAAATAAATAATACATGTTACATGTTTATAAATTAATAGCTAGTGACTTATAGATGAAGATAATGATTAATATTTATGGCCTCTTAGCTTTGTAAGAGAAATGTAATAAATGAAATAAGCTGTCAGATGAACCGATCAGAAAATAAAGACACCTGGGATATATATATATATATATATATATATATATATATATATATATATATATATATATATATATATATATATATATATAAAACACAAAGACACTACAGCTAACAAGGCACCCTATATTTCACTTATATTCGTTCCCCGTCTGGGACTCGAACCCACGACCTATGGTACCGAATCACCTAGCTGTCATGTATCCGACCCTCTAACCGACTGAGCTACCCGAGCTCCAAAGAAAATTCAAAATTTGTTGTTATCATTTTAACATAACGATGTAATGTGTTCCTCTTAACTTGCAGAATTTTACACCCAGGTAAAATGGATTCTCAAAGACAGCGCATGCGTCCCTGGTTGGAAGCAAAGGTGAATTCAGGAACAATTAAAGGATTACAGTGGATTGATAAAACTAATGGAGTATTTAGGGTTCCTTGGAAACATGGTGGAAAACACGATTGGAATGAAGAAGACTCATTAATATTCAAAGTATGAAACATTAAGTAAAACAATAAATTATTCAAACCTCGATGAACGTATGATTTTGCAACTGAAACTCTGTTGCCCTTTTCAAAAAAAAAAAATAATAATAATAATAATAATAAAAGAAAATAGAAAAAAAAAACTTCCGTCTAAAATTTTCTATACGAAGAAACTTACGAACTTGTTCCGTATCACAAAAAAACTTGCGAACTTCGTAAGTCAAATTTGTTCCTGACTTTACGACTGATTAATACCAAATAAGTATAAAAGTTTTGTCGTTACTTGAAAGTAACAGTAAACAAAGATGGCAGCATTCTTTATTTTGTTCTATGAAGATCAAGTATTAAGACGAGAACTTAGGAATTCACTTACGAAGTTCGTAAATTAAAAAACTTACGACATTTCGTAAGTTTTTTTTTCGATTTTGTGGAAAGGGCTACTGAACTGCGGTGTATATTGATACTGTAGTATATACATGTAATGTAAGAAATGTCATCTCTTGTATGCAAGAAAGTAATGTAATTTCTTCTATGTATCTTTGATTATACTTATATCTCATATATTTTTTATACTATTAAATAACTCTCGTATGAACATTTCAGGAATGGGCCCTTCACACTGGACGGTACAGAAAAGGGGTAGACCAAACTGATTATCCGACATGGAAAACTCGTTTCCGGTGTGCATTGAACAAGCTTCCAGATATACAGGAAGTAAAGGACTGCAGTAAACTAGACGGCACAGAACCTTTCAGAGCGTACAGGTTCCTAACCAAAGAAGGTGAATATATTTCATTTGACTTTCAATACATTTGCCCTTATGCTCTCTATGGCACATATGGCTCATAAAAGATCTGTTCACTGGTCATGTGTCATGAATGGAATTTGTTTACTTCACTTCCACGACCATTTTGGCTGAGGTGAGATTTGGTAGAATCAATAGGACAAGGAAACTTTTGGCTATGACTTAGCCCGTTAAAAGAATCAAACTCTATACATCAATAATGTGTTTAACGTACAACATATACTGCCTATTGAAACCTTTAGTTGACAGTAAAATCATGTCTTCATACGAAGAGTAAATAGTCATTTACTTATCCTGCTTTAATGCCCATATTTTTATTTTATTCCTTAAGGCCAAATCATGCCTAAATGACGTAAAAAACGGGTTTTACCAAACTATTTCCTTAACGAATTCCATCAATATTGTGTGGTAACGATGACATGACGGACAAAGTATTCCGGAATTTTCTAATTATAGTTTCCTGCATTTTCTTAAGTGGAAACTCATTTATAGGTGTATATTCAGCAATTATATGAACAAACAATTTCAGAATTACAACAAGTGAAAGCAAAGTCCGAGGAGAACAGAATGAGCTTTGATCTTACAGTAAGTTATTATGGGTTTCTCTTTTACATTGCCCACATGTTTGATTGATTTATTGAATATTGTTTTACGTCACTCCACGATTATTCAGGTATATGATGACGTCGTCTTTGTGATGCATACAATTTTAGACCACTTGAACGGACCCATACGAAAGCAGTGATGGATCTTTTACGTGCCACACCTACTATGACACGGGACCTCGTTTTTTACTGTCTCACCAGAAAGACGCCGATGCGCCCAGGGCGGGAGTCGAACCCGGGACCTCTCGATCACGCACTTTATCCACTAAGCCACACCGATTTCCTACGCCTTTGAAATTCAATGACTACATGCAAAGAATTAATGTAATTTTCGAAATGCCAATAAATGTTCTTTGAAAATTTCCTTGTTGATAGAAATGCGTAAAATTTATTGTTTGCAAATTTGTTCTTATTTTCATTATTTTTGTTTCTTTGTCTTGTTTTCTCTTTGATATACAGTATAATAACTGAGTCGCATGCCAAACATGTGAACATACATGTATAGGAATCACTTTGCCCGTTTCTTTATTTGTCAGTTTGTCTGTCACACTTTATTTGTCTGTCTGTTGTATTCTTTGTGTCATACCTGTTTACTTGTCAGTCTATCAGACTATTTATTTGTCTATCACATTGTTTACTAGTGTTGGTCTGTCTGTTACAGTTTGTCTGTTTATTTGTCCGTCACACTGCTGATTTGTCTGTCTGTCTGTCACACCTATTTTATCATCTCAGATGACCTTCTACGGGACGGTTTCAACAGGAATATAATAAGATATTGAACCATTTAACAATAAATTAATTTCACAGGATTTACCCCGACCAGATTCCGATCAACTGCAGCCGTCTGGACCTTTACCGGATGTCGTAGTATCGTCTCCTATCCAGGTCATGAATTTACCCAACCTTCCATCCGACCTGGACGAGATTAAGATAGAACCGTTCAAATCGGACAGTCTCAACAACATCAAACAAGAGCCAATGGACATGGACACGACAGATGGCGTGCAAGGTACGATTATTTGCCACATCCCATATGGCATATTTGTCTCCTTATGTATTGACAGATTTTTTTTTCATTTTATTTTTAAACATGTCGTCAATGTCGTGTCATCAGATGTTGTTCTTTTATATGTACAAAAATTAAGAATACAGTATATAAGCCTTGAAAAGTTATACATATATATACATTATAAATATTTTTCCTGTCAGGTGTTCACATGAATCCTACTCTACAAAGTGTACAAAGAGATGCCCATTTTCCAGGCCAACATTTACATAACCTCTTAATGAACAACGTTAATGAACCGTCACGTAAGTACCATCTACAGTATACATGTATGCCTACAAGATTTATACTGATACCTCCGTCGTACGTTAAGTTTTGTTCTACCCTCTGATTACTTGCTGTCATTCGTAAAGAGTGTAATTTGAACTTCTTTGCCTTGATAATTTCGTGTGATTTTCATATTGTAAGCCACTTTCGGAAAGATAAGCAGAAACTGTGAAGTGTTCGGGCTGCCTACCTGTCCGTCCAATCGTCTTGTCGGGATGGGATATTTTACATAAATGCAGAAAGCAAATGTCGACATCGTCGTTGCGGCGTCCGCAGTCAAAACATTAACATGAGCAATATCTTTTTAACTATGCTGGATAGGTCTTTGATGTTTCATATATAGATTCTCATTGATCAGAACTTTTTAATTAGGGTCATGACTTTTGACCTTGGACCTTGACATACTTTAATTTGGTTTATATGTTTTGAACATAAAGGGACAGAATATTGATATTCATATTATGTAGATTTTTAACGACAAGAGCTTTCATTTAGGTTATGTTTTACTTACTGACCTTAACCTTAGATTTTGACTTTTCAGAAAACTTTTTCCTCGGCTATATCTTTTGAATCGTATGAGATAGCGCGTTTATATTTCACATATAGATTCTTCTGGGTCTTGAACTTTGACATAATTTCCATATACTTTAACATGGCCTATTTTCTTTGAACCGTAAGGTTTCAGGCTTTCATATGTTTATTATACAGATTCATTATGACCGTCGCTTACATTTGGCAACCTGCATTTTATGTTATTGGCATCAAATGTTGGTTTTGTTTTGTTATAATATTCTATTCGCAAAAGAACCGAATAATGCATCTGAAATTCCAGAGTCAAAGACCCCTTTAAATTCTATTTTTGGCAAGGGTTTTGAACCATATCATTTTAAAAGTCACCCCATGCCGGCAAGCTTTGTTGCCTTCGGACAGTTCTTGTTACATGTACATATGTGAAATTTACGTGTCATAATTGTTTATGTCCATATATTTACATCAACGGTATGATTAACTTAAGAATCTTTGTGAATGAAATAAAAGATTTAAATAGATATTATTGTTTTACATCACACCTAGAATATTTTACCTATGTGGTGATGGGTAACCAAGTCAAAGATGTATGTATATATTACAATCATTTACTGAAATAAGCAGTGCATCAAAGCCTATTGATTTCATTTTTATCACTAAATATAAAGTTATGATAATAAAAGACAGGGGATCTCGTGGTCAATATCTCAAAAATAAATGTAATATTTATAGTAAGATTTGTTTTAGTGCATCTGTACTCTTTATATCGGTTGTTTTGTTTCAGTCATTACCATTCGTATTAAAGTTCGCTACTGTCAGAAAGAGGTGTTGGACAAAACAGTGGTCAATCCATGTGGCTGTCGTCTTTATCACGGACAGCAGATAGAGTCCATTGCAGTTATACAGAATGAGGTAAAAGGGCTGATTTGGTTAAGCGCTTGGTTTGTGGTGCAGGAGGTCTGGTTTGATTTCCGGATGCTGCCATTATGTTTAAGAGACTCGCTAACTGGCTGATGTGACTTAAAATTGTTAAAAATAATTGAACGCTGATCCAAGAGAATGAGGCAAAGTTGTAGAAAATTGTAACGGTGGTAAATCCAATGAAGACCATCCATCAACTCAGAGTCAAAAATACAAGTAGCATAAAAATATGTTTGTTGTTTTTGTTTATTTGATTTTAGCTCACCTTAGCCGAGGGCGGAAGTGAGCTATTGTGAACTCTTTTCGTCCAGCGTTTGTCCGCCCGACGTAAACTTTCTAAAAGTTGGACTTTTAAAAACTCCTCAAAGGTTCCTGATCAGTCTTGGTAGGGATGAAATACTCAAGGTCCCTTAGAAGTATTGTTATATTTGGTTAGATCCATGGAAGAGTAGATCCATGGCAGCGGAGGATACCCTCCGTTGACAAACCTCTTCAATAAGATAAACTGACAAACCAAATGCATCAAATTGATCTAGAATGGTGTCTTGGTTCCTACAGAAATAAAACTGATACATTTTTTAGTTGGTGGGGTGCTTTTCTTTTCAGATATTTTCCTATTTTTTCTCACTGAAGATTGATCTACAATGCATTAAATTTGTGTATTTTATCTAATTAAATGAAATAAATGCTATTGTTAAGAATTAGAATTGCAAAACTAGTTATCTGGAGACTTTCTCATTATTTAGGATAAAAAGGGAAGAGGATTTGCTGTTTGCATGTAATATCATTTTTAGTTGTTTTGTTGCTGTTGTTGTTGTTGTTGTTGTTGTTTTGTTAGTCTGATGCAAGTCTCCAAATTTGTATCTTTCGACAGATGTACGGTAATCCAGAAGCAGATCAGATTCAATTTCCGGTATGCGAGAGTCCCCGCAATCCGGCCCAAGAGAGTCATACGAGAGATTTATTGAATGCGTTTGAGAGAGGACTCATCCTGGAGTGTCACAATGGTTGTGTATATGCTACGAGGAAATCAAGGTAATGTCCAGTAACCCAGTAGAATTTGTCTTTATATTGAGGAAATGAGGAAAACCAACAAAAGTTGGTCCGTTGTCATGTAATAGTTTATTTGGTGAATCAAGCAAATCTGAGCAGAAATTTTTATTGGGTCTAGATGAATTGCCACTGTCGGGCATGTGTGTGAGAGAGAAGCAGGGGGAGTGGGAGGCTTGGTATGATATAATGTAATTTTACATAAACCTTGTTTATTAGATGCCTTCATATGGTACTCAACAGTCTTAAACTCGTGTTTCTGCATCTGTTCAAACTATAAAGCATGTTGTAATAAAGAAATATGCGCAATGACGATATAAGCACTCAGTAGGAGTAAAATAAAGCTGGTATGTGGTATGGAGGAAATTTTATCACCAATAAACCAAATGATAATAATAATAATCACTCCAAACCAAATAATTATAATCACCCCAAACCAATTAATAATAATAAATAGATAAGTAAATAAATAAAACTCAAATAAAATAGAGAAGTATCGAAAAGTAGCTTGAATGCAGTCTTTGTACACAATGGTACATCAGCAATTTATGAACATCCAAAAGCGGATCCAGGGTCGGGGGGGGGGGGGGGGGGGGGACCCCCATGAGATTTTAATGGAATGGGGCTATTGATATTACCAATTTGTTAACGACATAATTCAACATCTTCTCAATATATGACAATTATTTAGACATAACGCACTCACATCTTGCGGCTAGCTGCAACGAGTTCAAGCATTGATATAAAACATACAATGTATGCATTTAAAACATTTAGGCAAATCGAATCAAGGATGTATAGTTTTCTATACTTCCCTGATCGAATCAAAAGATGAATTCTTTATCAGCAATGTAATCGTAAACCGCGCGCAAAAAGCAGTGGTGTTTAACTGAAAGTACTTAACATTTGACACTCAAAGTACATACAGTAACCTAATATGATATGTCTTTCAGGTGTGTAATTTTCATCTCCTCCCCTATCGTCAAGGATGGTGAACCATTTAAATTAGAACGAGACAAAAAGGTCAAAGTTTATGACTATTTCAATTACTTCGACCAGAAACTACAGCAATGCACTTACAAAGAACATATGACAAAACCCAAACCTTACTTCATGATCGGTTTCGGACAGAAGCTTCAAAGTGGACAAAATATTGATAATAACAACCTGCTAATTTCCGGAATAGTTTACCATTCGAAGGCCCAGTACAGACTTAATCAGGTAAACATCATATGGTTTATCAAAATCTACAAAGATGGTACATGTAATATAATTTGACAATTTTTAACGGTTTTTGGTATATATGCTTTATATACGTGTACATGTATACAGCATGAACAGATGCCTCACTGCTTCATTGAATACTTGAAATTTGCATGCATACACACACACTCACTCACACACACACACACACACACACACACACACCCTCACACACACACACACACACACACATCCTTTCTGAGCAAGAAGTGTGATATTTCTTATATTTCTTGATGTTCCAGGTGACCTGCTGTAGCCCAATGTCGCCGGCTATAGAGGTGTCAAAATCTGACGAATATGACAAGTTTTTAAAAGAAGCCCGCCAAACGTCTCACTTGCATTTGATTAATCAGAGTGTAAGTCAATACGAACATGTGAACGGATATGACGTATGCGGATTTAATCAATATCAACAAAACTGCGCAATGCCAATGTCGGAATGATTTGTGACAACCTGAACAGATTATTTTGGTTTAAAATTTTTCATATTAATATCAATTCTCATTGATAATGAGCAAAAGTCCATTGACTTTGAAAACATACGTACGTACTTCATATACAAGATAATGTAAATTTTCACATAGGCTGTTTGTTGTTGAACCGAGTGGATTGCAATGCAATTATACCATGTGATAAAAAGACGGTTTTATATTTTTGATTTCATTAATCCAATCGTATTTAATTTACATATGCATGTATTCATTGGTTTTATTTTCTATTTGACATTCATGAGGCATATATTGAATCATTATGACTTAGATATAATTCATTACCATCGGGATTCATTTCTTTCTTCCACATTCATGTTTTTGATTATTTACTTTGTTGTATTTTAGTAATGAAAATTGTGATTTATTAACCTGTAGATATTAAATATAGTTGCTTCTGAGGATGTCTCAATGGTATATACTCATTATTCACATCAGCTTATCTTTTTTCCGAAATCTCAAGTAACATATTAACTTATGATGCACAACGGTTCGACATGAAACCTTGCTTAAGGCTTTCTTTCTGTTTTCAACAAAATTCCCAGGAGTGAACAAGAGAAAATATATCAATGATTTTGACGAGAATCTACGACGGTCCTGGTTCGATTCCAGGAGAGTGGTTCTTTGGTGTTGAGGTTGGTCCTTCATATTTCCATGTCATGATTGAACATTATCAAGAGCGCTGTATACGTATAGTCTTAACAGATCAACCAGTAAACCGCCTCATTGTAGTAGGTGTATAACATTCATTTAAGGAATTTTCTATTATGTTTTTTTTTTTCTGTTACACAAACATGAAGGTTTTTGACAGATGTACAAACGGTATAATTCGCAGAAGCATTGCGGAATTTGGCGGGCGAGTGAAACCTGTACTTCATCATTACCGTATGTAAGACATAACGGCGAGTTCTGCAGGATTTCGGCGGCGATATTGTTTTGATACACAAAAGTAGTTCCGGTGATAATGGGCGTGCCCTCATAGGAAACTTTGAGCGACAGAATTAACATCAATTTTATGACTGGTCAGAACTGCCGATACAAATAAAATTGAATTGTAATGAGACATAAATGTGGACAAGAAACCGATTTGGTCGGATTGCAAAGCAAGTTCGAAACAAGGACAAGGTCAAAAGTCATGGTATCAGTTGAAGGCACTCGTCATAAAGGAACCTATGTGTAAAGTCTCAAAGCCCTATTTCTATTGATTCAAAAGATATAGCCAAAGTTAAAGTTTCTTTAAAGTAGGTCAAGCTCACTAGGCCAAAAGTCATGGCATACTTTGAAAGTTCTGGTCATGAGAAACATATGTGTGAAGTATTATGTTTATACTCCTATCAGTTGCTGAGAGTTTGCTTCAACCACAAACTTTAACCAAAATATTGAGGGACAGACGAACATCGCCAATCTAGACACCAGAATTGCTTTGCAATCCGGCCAATAAATATACAGACTATATCGAAAAATAGTAACCAAGGCCGATTTACTGCGAGTAAAATATAAAGTAAATGGTATGTATAACAATTTAAATAGCGACATATATAATCCGGTATGTTCACAAATTAATTTCGTGGCGTATGTACAGGCATCACACTCCCGGCGTGAAGAGGTACCTTTATATATGAAATCAATAAATACATTTTGTATATACATCTATATGTTAACACTGTTCTGATCTATGTAACTAAACAACATAAGTATATGTATATTTATTAAAAATTGTATTTCTTCGATCGTTATGATAATTTATCTGCTTTACGTGTCGGTGACATTTTGAAGAAACTCCTGTTGTTAAAACGGGTGAAGGCCATTTGTTATCCTCTTGGATTTCATTTACTTTTTTTGACAAAGCGTGTACGCACAACTCCCCCCCCCCCCTCCCTTTTAAATCCTGGATCCGCGACTGATATCCAAGAGGCGACACTACATATACTTGTTCATAGATAATAGTGAACCAGTTCCCGAGCACAATCCTTATGGAAATACCAGGAATCGTCAACAGATTCTAGCCATGAGAAATATACCCAATAGGGCCAACATGGTTTCAAATTCGCTATCAACTCGTCCGCGTTTAGCAAGAGAAATGTCTTAAGAAACCCTATGTTTTTGTATCAAATGTGCATTTGTAGTTTTCCGTTTGTGTGGATTAAGTTTGTCGTTCAGTATCAAACTTGCCGAGAACTGACCACGGGAATTCAGCATTCAGTTTGTCAAGAACTGACCTCGGGAATTCAGCATTCACCTTGTCAAGAGCTGAATTCGGGAATGAATTCAGCATTCAACTTGTCAAGAACTGACCTCGGGAATTCAACAATCACGTGCACCTTGTCAAGAACTGACCCGGGATTTTTTTTTAAAGTTTTTAATCAAACTAGAAAATTACTTTGCTTGAGATCGAAAGGACGTTTTTAGAATCCGACTAGCGACTCTTTGGTCATCTGTCTTTGGCAGTGGCTATATACACGACGGTCGTGTATATAGCCGGTAGTGGCTATATAGACGACCGTCGTGTATATAGTCTATCACAGTCTATATACACGACGATGGTGTAAATAGCCTGGATGGATGTTTTTGTCTATATGCACGATGGGCGTGCGCCTTTTACGTAAATATATTTACATGTACACGATTGGTTTTTATTGTCGTAATTTTATTCATGTTTTAGTTGTTTCATAAAAACGGGGAATCACTTATCATCATGCAGAAATCTTTTGGATTCTTCTTGATACCAACGAAATGAAAAGTGCTATGTCGTTTACTAGCCCATTCGAGTATAACTCGACTTTTGTAATTTAATTTCTTGATGTGAAATTGAATCATAGAAATTGTATAATAAATATAAATATTGATTTGAATTATGAATTGATAAGAAATAAACAGAAGTGTCCAACCCCAAAAATGCCCAAATATTACATTTTGGGGTAAAATTTTCGGATGCCGGGGGGTGGGGGGCAGACCCAGACCCCCGGTAACAATCCCCCCCCCCTGTATCCGCGCATGATATATATATATATATATATATATATATATATATATATATATATATATATATATATATATATATATATATATATATATATATATATATAGATATATATATATATAATGTTGTTGGCTATATAGACCATATATGATGTTGTTGGCTATTTGCACGATCGTCGTGTTACACGACGATCATGCAAATAGCCTACCAAAAAGTATACAGTCTATATACACTGTATATAGACTGTATACTTTTTGGTAGGCTATTTGCACGATCGTCGTGTATATAGACCATATAATATGATGCTGTTGGCTATTTGCACGATCGTCGTGTATATAGACTATATGTTTTGGTTGGCTATTTGCACGATCGTCGTGTATACAGAGACAATATTGGCTAGTTGCACGCGGATGGTATGGTCTTTCTTCAAGCTCATTCAAGTTTCTCTTTTCTTCTTTCCACCTTGTAAATCTAAATATAATTTTGTGAGCTTCGGTAAGTCTCGGACGTTTACAATACCAACTTCTTCTTCGTTGTCGTCTTCCATAAATCCCTCTTATCATACCAAGGACTCAAAATTAACAACTTGAAACTTCATAATATACTTATTATGGTTATTTTTTATCATAATGTATTAATGTGTGAATAATATTTGCTCTAGTTTTGTTATTCGCAAGACCGTCGTGTATATAGAATATTTCCGCGGTTTTAGCTATTCGCACGATCATCGTGTATATAGAAATTCTTTATGCAGTGGCTATATACACGACCGTCGTGTATATAGCCGATAGTGGCTATAAACAAGACGGTCGTGTATATAGCATCGGCCTCTGTCTTTCGGATGAGACTGTGAAAACCAGAATATCTGAAGTTCCATTTCACAGTGGATGTTGACGCTTAAAAGGCCACCAGTATTAAGGCTCATTGCTTTGATAAGTCAGCTGTGTACACAAATCATGTAATGCGCCAAGCTAATGTAAGAAACGTACTGGTGAAACAATCTTGCATTAAAATAGATAAATAAATCAATGATTAAAATGGAGTTTTTATATTTGCGCAGTCCCCTAAAAATTCTGCTCAAGGGTTAGATGAAATACAGTGCCCCACTACATTTTTCAAGATTGCTGTACAGAATGAAAAATTAATGGATTATGGAAAATGAAAAGTGTATTGCTATTTCCCTATAAGTCAAATGATGAACAAACACATGTACACAATGTATATTATTACATATTTAATTTTGGTTTTTATACACCCGTACGTTTTTATATAATGTGGGCATATAAAGTCTACATCTTGTCCGCATTTGTTTTCTTGAACCAGCATACATGTGCCTAGAAGGAATCTAAGATTTGACTTGAAGTTGATAAAACTAGAACTGTCCTAACGTAACAAATACCCCCGCGGCACCAAAATTCAAAGTAGGGCATAGAACTATATATATGACCTTGACCTTTGACCCATGACCTTGGTTCGGGGTCATGACACACCGGCTTCTCCAAAGGAACAAATGTACCAAGTATGATCATCATATGATAAAGAATAAAAAAGTTATGCCCCGGACAAAGGTTGATGGACAGACGGACAGACAGGGTGATTCCTATATACCCCCCAAACTTTGTTTGCAGGGGTATAATAATCTTGTCCGCCCTCTTCTTCTATCCCAGGAGGTGTAGAAAGAGTTTGATGGTGGCATATGGCAGAAAAAAATTGATAGTTGCATATGGTAGAAAGAATCTGATGGTGGCATATAGTGGAAAGAATCTGACGGTGGCATATAGTAGAAAGAATCTGATGGTGACACATGGCAGTAAGAATATGATGGTAGCATATGGTATATGGCAGAAAGAATCTGATGGTGACATACGGCAGTAAGAATGTGATGGTGGCATATGGTAGAAAGAATCTGATGGTGGCAT
Organism: Pteria penguin; assembly: GCA_035048485.1. NCBI lineage: Eukaryota > Metazoa > Mollusca > Bivalvia > Pterioida > Pteriidae > Pteria > Pteria penguin. Next base: position 31,246,314 of record CM068582.1, on the reverse strand, counting down.
ATGGCAGAAAGAATCTGATGGTGACAAACGGTAGTAAGAATATGATGGTGGCATATGGCAGAATGAATCTGATGATGGTTTATTGTAGAAAGAGTCTGATGATGGCATATGGCAGAAAGAATCTGATGTGAGGTATATAGCAGAAAGAATCTGATGGTGACACATGGCAGTAAGAATATGATGGTGAAATATGACAGAAAGAATCTAGATCTGATGATGGCTTATGGTAGAAAGAGTCTGATGGTGGCATATGACAGAAAGAATCTGATGGTGACATACGACAGTAAGAATATGATGGTGGCATATGGCAGAAAGAATATGATGGTAGCATATAGCAGAAAGAATATGATGGTAGCATATGACAGAAAGAATATGATAGTGGCATATGGCAGAAAGAATCTGATGGTAGCATATTGCAGAAAAAAATTGATGGTAGCATATGGCAGAAAGAATATGATGGCGGCATATGGTAGAAAGAATCTGATGGTGGCATATGGCAGAAAGAATATAATGGTAGCATATAGCAGAAAGAATATGATGGTAGCATATGGCAGAAAGAATACGATAGTGGCATATGGCAGAAAGAATCTGATGGTAGCATATTGCAGAAAAAAAATTGATGGTAGCATATGGCAGAAAGAATATGATGGTGGCATATGGCAGAAAGAATATGATGGTGGCATATGACTGAAAGAATATGATAGTAGCATATGGCAGAAAGAATATGATGGTGGCATATGGCAGAAAGAATCTGATGAAGACATATAAGGCTCAGTACTTTGTCTTATCATGTACATATGGCCAATATTTATTCCTTGTTTTGTTCCTGCGATGTGACCCATGGGGCTTAGGTGCTGGCGAATACAAAGATAGTCTCATTTGATCGATACAGCTTGTCAAAGAACGCCAACATAATAGCTGGAAGAATATGATGGTAGAATATGGTAGAAAGAATCTGATGGTGGCATATGGCAGAAAGAATCTGATGGTGACATACGGCAGTAAGAATGTGATGGTGGCATATGGTAGAAAGAATCTGATGGTGGCATATGGCAGAAAGAATCTGATGGTGACAAACGGTAGGAAGAATATGATAGTGGCATATGGCAGAATGAATCTGATGATGGCTTATGGTAGAAAGAGTCTGATGATGGCATATGGCAGAAAGAATCTGATGTTGGCATATAGCAGAAAGAATCTGATGGTGACACATGGCAGTAAGAATATGATGGTGAAATATGACAGAAAGAATCTGATGGTGGCATATGGCAGAAAGAATCTGATGGTGGCATACGGCATATGATGGTGGCATATGGCAGAAAGAATATGATGGTAGCATATAGCAGAAAGAATATGATGGTAGCATGTGGCAGAAGGAATATGATAGTGGCATATGGCAGAAAGAATCTGATGGTAGCATATTGCAGAAAAAAATTGATGGTAGCATATGGCAGAAAGAATATGATGGTGGCATATGGCAGAAAAAATCTTCTGGTGGCATATGGCAGAAAGAATATGATGGTAGCATATAGCAGAAAGAATATGATGGTGGCATATGGCAGAAAGAATCTGATGAAGACACATAAGGCTCAGTACTTTGTCTTATCATGTACATATGGCGAATATTTATTCCTTGTTTTGTACCTGCGATGTGACCCATGGGGCTTAGGTGCTGGCGAATACAAAGATAGTCTCATTTGATCGATACAGCTTGTCAAAGAACGCCAACATAATAGCTGGAAGATTATATTTTTTCCGAATTCCGCTATTTTGGGTTGGGTAAATAATGATTATATCAAAACCATTTAATTAGTCTAAAAGTATGTTTTCTCACGAACATATTAATAGGTCATAATAGGGTTTTTGTCGAATTCTTTCGGAGATACAAGAGTTTTTAGTTCCCCTTCACAATTAAATCTGAATTTCAAAAATTGCGCTCAGCAGTCACAAAAAGAGGCTGTTTTCTCACTTATTGCCAAGATATCAAATGTCAAGACTTCTTTTTCTCATCACCCAGATGGTGGACTTTGGTAATTTAATGAGTAACACCGGGCCTCTCGTATGCACATGAAAACTACCCAAGCCTAAAGACTATCTAGGACTATGTATATTGAAATGATGTATGTACATATATTTACATTTAACACTGGTGTTGGGACTATTATTTGAAAGAAGGGCGGGGGGGGGGGGGGGCTTGATAACACTTATCTTAATTGAAGTGTTGTTTGAGGACATAAAAATTAAGAGGTACATCTAGTGGTTAAACAACATGTCAAACATAGTACCTCTTCAAGATTGGAATAAATTGAAAAAAATCTGTTTCATTTGAAAATGTGTGTGAAAAATTATTACTTTGGTTCCATTAAGAAATAGAATTTCCACTGCATCAGAATTGCTCCCTTCATCAGACACGTAGATATTATTCAAGGGTACAACCAATCAAATGATGCATCCAAAGGTCACTGCTTTGTACCTAAGATATTTTAATCTAAAGTGTTCGTATTATATATCCTAAAGACAGCCACTCAAATTAAAAACCTGATACGGAATCATGATTTATATCTATAACTCTGTAAAGGAATTCATCGGCATTAAGTTTTGGTTCATGGAACATGGACATTGTTCTAAATATTCAACCAAAATAGATCTTCGCGGCTTAATGTGCAATATTTTCCACCATTCAAAATATTCAGTGATGGAAAGAAATACAATAAACAGCCCACAGAGTAGTCATGATGAAACGTGCACAAAGTTGGCTTCCAATATGTACTACTAATATAGTTCGTCTTTGAAACGTTTTTGGATGGATTTAGCCGCTGAATATAAAAATGAAACGAGCCAGAAGCCGAATTTTGAAGTGTATGGTGTTCCTATGTATAATGTACCTACTAGGGTCGGTGATGTTCTTTTTCAGACTTCTTCAAAAAACAAAACAGAGCGAGAACAATGCGCCTTATAAGCTACCATACGAAGACGACAGGCCGTTGCTCGTGATTGGGATATATTCGTCCGAGGACGATTTGTCCTACAGGAACGCCCAGAGGAAGACGTGGATCACGCATAGAGACGCACATGGTCCTTATCAGGTGAAAGCGTTCTTTCTGCTGGACGTTATCACTCCGAAGTTGTCGATAGAACAAACTCATAATAACGATATTTTATTCTTAAATGTAAGTTCTGCAGGGGTAGGTTACAGGGCTGGACTAAAATTACATCTATGGTTCAAGTACGTGGTGAAGTTTCATCCGGACGCAGAGTTGGTTTTGATAATGAATGACGATGTGGCCCTGTGTGTGCCCGAAGTGTTTCTGAGATTGCAACGAATTCAAAGTAAAATGCTTTATTATGGATATATTACGAAGGATAGATGTATAGATGACATGTTTATCGCCGTCGGAAATGAACTCGTTCGGAGGATAGCTGATCGAGTGTATTGTGGGAATAAGGAAACTTGTACTTTATTGATAGAGGACTATCTTATTGAGAAGAAAAATACTGGACGATCGCTTTGTAACTGGCTTGAGGTGTACAGCGACTATGAGAAAGTGGGAGACAATCCCGTCATGCAATATTTATATGGGTTATCTATAGAAATGGAAAGAGAACACAAAGATAGTGGAAAGACATTTTGTGAGAAATACATTCTTCATAACAAAGCAGATGTGAGCGAAATTTATAACAGGTATGTCGAAAATAAACGATTTCGAGCTAATAAAACGACGATCGCGAAAACGATGCCCCCGGAAAAACTGACGTCTTCGTCGTATAGTGGTTACTTCAAGGGGGAAGTGGTTAGACCACCGTCTGATCTTCCTGTGCGATATCCGTTTGATTATATCATTAAACATCACCCTTCTACTAGAAAAAATTGCGAAAAGTGGGCCGTATTCTACCAGCACCACAAGGCAAAACCATTTGATGTTTCTAATTTAGTTGCACATCCTACATGGTGCTTAGTTATTGTAGGTGATGATCAAAGAGGACATGTAAATTTCTCATCGAAAAACTTTAAAGAAATAAACAATGAATGTGTGTATTTATCGCTCGAATTACAATATCAACTGTATCCAGATTTCGCTAAGTTATATCCCAAAAACAATTTAAGTAGAAAGAATTTAGGTTATATTTATGCTATAGAACATGGCGCCAAATTCATCTGGGACGTGAGCGAACATGTGACCGAGACCGGTTTCCCATTTGAACAGTTCGAACAAGGAACTGATTTAAATATTTTAACGATGTGTCCGTTTTTCCCGGATTTTTACATTAACCCATATGAATGTTTCGGCATTTTAGAAAAGCCACGAGGATTCCTAAATACTTATGAGGTCTCCCAACCACGAACCTGTATCAACCAGCATCGTCCAAAAGCTGGAATCATTCAGTTTATCGATATGAAAAATCCTGATGCTGATTTATCTAATAAGAAATCCAATTCTCAAAAATCTCAGATGTTAGATATGCCTGCAGAGTTATTTCCCCTTCTTGTGCCACATGCTGTTTTAGCTCCAATAAATGGTCATTCAACAGTGTGGTCAGAGGAATTATTCCCGTTTCTATTTCTACCCTCTACGGTTTCGGTGGATGTCGCAGACATTTGGAGGGGGTATATAGCGCAGTTACTACTTCAAGAAATAGGAATGGAAGTGTATTTTTACCCGCTCCAACCTCAAGATGATCGATCCAGAAAAGATTTTCTAAATCACTACAGGTACAGTAAAGAACTAAGAGAACGCAATGACCTCTTTCTAATCCTACTGCAAGGAATGAAGGAAGTGGGGGCTGTGACCATGACATCCATTTATGAAGAACTCTACATCAGGGGATATATAGAAAAAAGTGACATATTTCTAATTCATCTCTGGAGAAAAATGTTATTTACATTAGGAGCTAACTGAGTATTTTATTAAAATAGAATAATGGAAGGAGAGAATAAATTTACTCACGCCCAAATCACACTGGTTTTAGATATGCAGAAACGAGCTTCTTTACAATATAGTTAGATGTGTGGTGGGCTTATCGATAGTGGCATCCCTAGTAATCTCGACATCTGCTTGATGTGCAAGTACCTTAGCTAAACCGGGCCGCGGCGGACACTTGCTTGGAGACATGTTTACTCCGGTACATGTATATTTAGTATATCAAAAAGGGGGCAAATCAGGAGTATACCATGGCCTCTACTCTACTGACGGTGTCATTTGGACACCGCTTTCTTAAAATGGGGGCTGTGCTCGGATGAGAACTGAGATGTTTATAAAGTTCATCAGAAAAATATTTATTAGTAATAAATTATTGACCTTCGCTCAGACTTAAACTGGGATTGTTTTGAGTTTCTGTTGATTAAAAACAATTACCTCTTTTGTAATACAGATGTCATTTTACAAGAGAGACATATTACAATAATATTATTTTTGTTATTTTGCCTGATTTTACGAAGATCACTCCCCCCTCCTTTTTTTAGGTCGGAAAATTTAACCAAAACAGGTCATTTTCGACCATTTTTGGGACTGCAAACCCCCCCCCCCCCTTTTTCCAAATCGGATAGTGCAAAACATTAGTCATGGGAAGCTGAACCCCTCCCCCATTTAAAAAATTTCTAGATCCGCGTATGAAATCACGATTGTTGTTATTATTGTAATGATTATTATTATTGTTGTTGTTGTTGTTATTGATATTATTGTGCGAACTATAGGACTTTTGTTTGTGCAAGGGGTTCATGGCAAGCTGAACAAATAAAAATAGAGATGAATCACAAATAATGATCATGTAATTCACATGGACAACCACAAAACTTTAAAGACAAAACACCGAAAAAAAGGAATAAAAAAACACAATAGTACTGTACATTTACGTATTTTGCTTACATGTACAACCACATATTCTTTTGGGCTGGACAGAATACAGAATTGGTCGTCATTTGCTCGAGTTATTTCAGTTTACTGAAATTAAAAATCGTTAAAGGCGGTACATGTACATCCGCATTTTACTGATTAATGAAATCTCTCAAAATTATTCAGTGGTGATACGAAGGCCATACTGACCTTTTACCACCCTACCACAAGTCCTTCATAAAGTATGCTTATGTCCTAGTTTGAAATCTGTATCTCCTATCAATACCGAGTGTCTGCTTAAATCTGAAACTTTACCAAATTGTTGACAGATAAGATAACATAACTCAAGTAGGATTTCCATCATTGAAAAAATAATGCAGTCCTGAATTTAGGTTCACTAGACCTGTACGGCGGGTTGCAAGACTGTGAACCTTTGTCCGGGGTAGTTCCTCTTCGATAGCTCAAAGAAAGATAACTCTGATATACAATGAATCAATGGTAGATGTCTAGCTGAAATGACATTCATTTTTTTCCCTCTTGTTCCAAAAATTTTCCACACAACATCAAAATCATTTATAATATCTGAAAACTTTTAAGCTACCTATCAAAGACCGTGAAATATTTTTCTAAATCCTTGACCTTGACATAGGACCTGTATCTTGATAGTCTCATCAGAACTTGAATGTTTAGCTTCATACATATCTATGTCTGCAATCATCAATCTAAATTATTTACAATATAGAATCCCATGCTTATTGCTAGCCAATAAAAAAAAGTAAAATTCATGAAAAATTGTCTATTTTACAAAATATACTTTTTATTCATAAATTATTCATATACATGTTTGTACATAAATATACATGTGCTAATTGTATACTAAATCTTAATAAAACCTGATGAACTTAGAGACATGTTGTTAGCCTGTGATATTTACACAAGTTATTTACAGGTACATGTGGGTTATGTCTTTTGAAGGGGAAGGGGAAAGGGAAGTACACTATTTCCAGATCTTGTAACCTATAGATCACATGAATCACTATATGAAATATCCTCTTCCTTATGCAAGCTTACATTCATTCAACTCGACTAGATCATGAAAATCTAATTATAGAAAAAAAAGTTTCATTAAAACTATGCAGTATTATTTAAGGGTGCATCTATTGATAACAGCATACAAAATTATCAAGATTTTTTTAAGAATAGTGCTTGATGTTTTCATTGAAACAACTAATAGAGAGCAAATTTATGAGGTTAATTTAATACAATGTACAACTTTATATCATATGAAATCACTTTCATGACATCATTTGAAGATTCACCAAATTCTTGCCAGCAAACCAGTTACAAAAGCATTCAAGAGAGAAGCAAAGGGTAACTCTTTCAGGTGATCAGAAAATTTCTGCTAAGTTGACAGTAACCTGACCTTGAATGCATGACTCTGAATGAAAGTCATGACACATTACCTTCCTTTAAAGAACGTATATACAGTACCGGTATATGAAATTGTTCTATTGAAGTCTGTCGAAATTATGGCCAAACAAAGTGTTCTGGACAGACTGATGAGGAGACTGACAGATTTAAATGTAACACCTTAATGTGACCAGTTATGAAAAAGCATTTTTTTTTAAACTGTTGATATAAAACTATAAAAAGCAATACCAAATCATAACACAATACACATATCAGTTGTAATTAATTTTCCTGTTACATATTTTTGGATTTAAGTTACAAAAACCCCAGATTTCGAGTTTCATTAAAGCTATGGTTTATCTGAATGGTATCATTTAAAATTCTAAATCCAAAATCATTTTATTACTGATATCTAAACTGTAAATCTAAGAAAAAACACAGGTAAACGACTACATAAAATGATAACCAACATCAATAAAAATTCCAAATTTTCCAATGCATGCACAATATTTATTCAATATGCTATCTAACTTTAACTAGTCATCTCGTCATATTTTCCAGCTCATACACTACTTGAATATATCAATACATAAACCTCCTATACTTTGTACCTCCTTCTCTTCTTTTGGTTACTTCAGAAACAGTTACATGCATACATCATGCATAAATCTATTTTACCAAGATTTTAATTCTAGATAAAAAAAATGTATTCTAGATAAAATGAATACATTCTTATCAAAAAATGCCTTATCAAGAACAACATACACTTTATCATTATTCATTTTTGTGATGATGAATCATTCTTTAACTAGAAAACAGACAAAGTCAGAAGGGCCCTGCAGAATGCCTGTGACCATGGCCTTGACCTTAATTTGGTACCAGCAGAAAGGTCTTGTCATAAGGAATGCAGATGCCAAATATGAGAGCCCTACGGCTAACGGTTCAATAGTTATGGCCAATGTTAGAGTTTTCAAATGCAGGTCAAAGGCCACATGATAAAAAATTAGGTACCAACGAAAGGTCTTGTCATAAGGAACACACATGCCAAATATGAAAACTACCTGTGACAGAGTATTAGATATGGCCAATGTTAAAGTTTTTGCTGGCGGACAGATGAACGGACAGACACTGACACAGACAGTGATTACTACAGGGCACTCGTTAAGAAATGGGGCTCTAGTAAAGTGGAGAGAGAAATGAGGTTGTTATTCTCAAATATAGATTTTGTTCTATATACATGTAGTTAGCATATAAAATGAAATAAACAACCATTCATTATTTTAAGTACATTTCACAATGTAGCTTTCTAATACTCCTATTAAGTCAACAAATCTTAAATGTTTTTCATCCACTAAAATTATTTTTCTCTTGCATAAGGAACTTACAAAATTTATCATACTAAAAAATCAGTGAAACATAGTCCTCGTTTATCTTAAAAGGTTGTATTTTTATTTACAAGTATTTACTGCTTTTCTAAATGGAAAATGAATACAGCACAGTGGACGGAATCATGAATAATGTTAGTAAAATACACTTTATAAATGTTGCGTTTCAGAAGACCGTAAAAGATCCTGAAGTAGCAGCTATTATCAGCTTCAAGTATTTCCGGAGAATTATAAGCACATATGTATTCTTCACATAGACTGTGAGATCATATGCTTAGGATCCTTCTTAAAATTATCTATATGTTTGGTTGAGAGCTTTTGGCCACTGCATATGATGAGAATAACAAGAATTATATGGTCCTGGTCTATATTAACCTTTGCTGGGCTGCAGCTCCAAGAAATGATCATATATCTGTCCTACATAAACTGTATTTCTGACTTTTCAATTTTTCAAAAACAGCATGCCTACTTCACAGTAGTGTACTATGTATACTTGAAAGCTACTCAACTGCAGGGTTAATATCCTGTTATCTATAAAAAAAAAATTCAAAACCTTCTCTAACTGAATACATTTCATCGTTCTTTACATACACTGATATTAGCAGTCTGACACACATTATTTTCAACAACATAAACTGCAGCATGTTTTTTCACATAAAATTAAAGCAAAATTACATAGGGTAGCACTGTATATGTAAATTCATTTTGTTAAACCAAACTTTAGCACAAAGTGTTGGAGGCAAAGCCTAGCTTTATATAAACAGAGTCATGTATTAGTGCTATCAGTAATTGGAGTTTCAGTTTTTTATCTTTGAATTGATGTAATCATGAATTACCAACACAGATGACAGCATTAAATTCACCAAAACCTAAGTCCTACTAAGTCCTGCTATACATATAAAGTGTTACTTTAAAACAGCAGTAAACATGTATTATCAACCTGTTTTCTTTATAAATAAACCTCTCTATTATAATATTCTGTATCTCATAACTAATGACTTGGTAGAAATTTTACTTCTGGCAGGACTCACATGGCATTGCCAGAGTTATCAACTGACAATCATTTACTGATATGCCAGTGTGTTTTGTTATCGCCTTCTTCGCAAGACCATCATTCAGTGGAAATTTGTTTAAACACTTTCACATATATCTATCACAACGTCATCTCTACCTTGGAGTATTATCAGGACAGTTTGTCTGCTTTCCATGGTTTGTCCACCATTGTGGTGACTAGTTGATTCTGGAAGATGAAAATCTTGATTTTGTTGAAAACGAAGATGAAGATGAGGAGAACAGATACATACTGTACCCAGCCCCACTTGATCATGTACCAGAAGCCTGGTGTGTATCTAGGCATAGGATTAAGGAAGAATGAGATTGATATCATGTAGGTAACAAGAGGCCCAAGTGGGCCTATATCGCTCACCTGAGTACCTATATTATCAGTCATGCATGAAGGAAAAATTCATTTATTTTTGCATTAATGTGACCAAGTCAACACAGATGTTGAAAATATGTCAAATTTTATTTCAGGCTAGAATAAAAAACAACACTTTTTTGCACATCCATTCAGGTGATTTTGATATTAAGCATTTCCTTTGTCTCTGCAAGAAGTCATTCAGGGCAACAAGTTAGTCATTTTCTTTAGGTGGGGCCTTTTGTTGACTGATTTCAAGTCTGGGTCATGAACAACAATTGTTTCAAATATTGTCCAGATCTAACTTAAAATTGCCTAATTTCATATGTTGAGTGTTGAGAAACATCTAAAAAACTTATTTAGATGTGTAAAGAAATGAAAAAAAAATTTTGACCACAGCTGGATTTGAACCGCTACTCTCCATATTTCAATTACCAAGTGGTATGTACTATTGTGAGAACTGCTTTTTAGACATGGTGGCATTATCTGTTAACCAATTTGGATGAAATTTACCAAATTGATAGAGGACTTTTAGTACTTCATGTATTCCATGTTTCATTAAAATCTTTCATGTGGTATAACAGCAGAAGTGAAAAATGTGATTGAATTGTTCCTATACACCCTCATTTGGAAGTCTTAAAAAATTCATAGAAAATCCAAAAATTGCGATATTGACAAAATTCTTTCAAAGTAACAATCCTTACCATAATTATGATCACAATAGTCCATAAGAAATCATCATTATCAATTAACTAGGAAATAAGACACTTTTTTCTGCATTGAATCACCAAGTCCAAAGAAATGTCGAAAAAAATTCTAAAATTTGATTTTGGAAGGGAACCAAAATGACAATACATCTTCACTCATCCCTCTAGATCATTTCTATGCATTCTGTTTGTCTCTGTATACAGCCCGTATGAAAAAGAATATTGTTAAACGAGGGAACTCTTTTGTGACCTACTCTTGACTATGGTGGCGCCACCTGTAAAGAGGTCTGGACGAAAACAACAGAATTTGAAGAGGATCATAAGTGACTTATTTCTACCAAGATTTATTAAAATCCTTCAAACAGTTTTGTAGAAAAAGTTGAAAATGTGAAAAATGGCCAAACCCCCCCCCCCCCCCTTTTTTTTTTGGAAGTCTTAAACGTAAAATTCCTAATTTCATATGTTGAGTGTTGAGAAACATCTAAAAACTTATTTAGATGTGTAAAAAAAAAAAAAAATTTTTTGACCACAGCTGGATTTGAACCGCTACTCTCCATATTTCAATTACCTAGTGGTATATGTACCATTGTGAGACCTACTTTTAGACATGGTGGCATTATCTGTTAACCAATTTGGATGATCCACACAAAAAACAAAACCTTTGAAAAGGACTATGAGTACTTGCATCCTACCCAGTTTTATCACAATCCTTCAAGTTGTTCTGTAGATCAAGTTGAAGATATGAAAAATTGTCCCCCCCCCCCTTTTCTTGGAAGTCTTAAAAAATTCATAAAAAATTCAAAAATCGAGATATTGAAAAAATTCCTTCACACCAGCATTCCTTACCATAGAAATGATTAAATAAAACCAAATGAATGCATCAATGTTTACTAAAAGAAAATAATAACTCTTTAATGCATTAAAATAACAAAGTCCAAAATAAAAATGAAAAAACGTCAAAAATTTGATTTCGGAATGGAACAAAAAATAACAACACTTCTTCACACATCCCTCTAGATCATTCCTATGCATTCGGTTAGTCTCTGTATGCCCCCGGTCTGAAGAAGAAGTTTGTCAAAGTAGGGTACCCTCTTTGACCTACTTTTGCCTGTGGTGGCGCCACCTATTGATGGATCCTGACAAAGATGACCACATTTGTCGGGGACCTTGAGTACTTGATGCATGCCAAGTTTCATTGAATTCCAGCGAGTGGTTCTGAAGAAAAAGTTCAAACTGTGAAATGTTTACACCAATTGTCCCACCCCCCTTTTTCTTGAAAGTCTTAGAAAATTCATAAAAAATCCAAAAAATGAAATATTGAAAAAATTTCTTCGCAGTAGTATTTCTCATCATAAAAATGATCAAATTAAACCAAATTAATGCATCAATGTTGACTAAAAGACAAAAATACTTCTTTTCTGCATTAAAATTACAAAGTCCAAAACACGTAAAAAAAACGTCAAAAATTATTTATCGGATTTCAACGATATGAACAAACTTTAGACATACATCCTTCTAGATCACTCAGATGCCATTAGTTTTATAGTCCATACACTGGTTCTGGAGAAGAAGATTTTCAAAGAGGGGTACCCTCTGAGATCTATTTTTAGCAATAGTGGCGCCACCTATTGAGGGATTTATATGAAATGAACAAATTTGGTAGAGGACCCCTAGTACTTCATCAACACCAAGTTTCATGCAAATCCTTTAAGCGGTTCTGAAGAAGAAGTTGAAAATGTGAAAAGTTTACGGACGGACGACGGACGAAGAGTGATGCCAATAGCTCACTTGCGCCTTTGGCTCAGGTGAGCTAACAAAGAGTTCAAGTAGGTTGCTCTACTCACTGGATTTACTTCTTGAAATGGATAAACTGAATTACAGACTCACAGTTTTTTATAGTGGACAAAGGCAGTGTTTCTTTTTTTTATTTTTTCGAAGGAGCCTCTACCTTTTCATGTGGGATTTTTGTCCCATTTGCATAATGCTAAAAGATCAATGTTTGGGAAAAAGTTAGAGAAATTTTGGGAAAAATCAATGAAATTTCCATTGGGAAGGTCCTTATAACACACCTGATTTGAAGAAAAAAATACACTGAAAAGGATGTCTCTGTTTTCTTTTTCTTCTTTTGTCTTGCGTTACATCACACTAAGGTTATTTCATTTCTATGATGATGGCATCTGCCTGATGCATCATACAGAAATTAAAACCTATGCAATGAACCAATAAAAAGCAGTGATATACATTTAAGACCTATACAATGAACCAACTAAAAGCAGTGACATATATTTCATGAGACAGACCCACCATTGGCACACCGGTGTTCTGTCTTTGTGGACGAGAAAGTGAAAAACAAGGTCCTGTGTCACACTAGTCTAGGGTAAGTCCATTGCAAAGATGTAAATTACTATGCCATGCATCAGGATAATGCCGTTACTATTATTGAGAAATAATCGAGGAGAGAAGTAAAATATAATCAATCAATCAATCAGGTTATTGTGAAGTAATTTCATTTTCATTTCTTTTATAATATATTTTAATTGAATTAAAGGACAAAACTGTGATAAATTTCACAGATTACAGATAAAATACTCATTCCTCCCTCTTACAGAAAAATAAATGAAAATATCCCATCCACTGCAGATTTGTTGCCCACTAATATGAAGCATAGAGGGTGCTTGTATGTGCCAATGGTACCACACATTCAATTTTACTGTCTCGTCCAAAAGACAGCACAATGATACATAATTCAAACCTGCCTCCAGGATATCAAGCTTGTTAATGAGGTACAATGTCTCCTATGTCAGAAAGCATTATCATATACTTTAAAGGATACAATACAACAGCTTCATTATAGGTGATGTTTGTATTTATCACAAATGGCTGACCTTGACCTCTCCCTCCAACCCAGGAAGTGTATGGAGCATCCAATACTGTGGTCACTGTAAGAAATAAAAAGGAGACAATTATCCAAATTTCTTCTTTAAAAAAAAGACCAAAAAAAATCATACTTTCTATCATATTCATTTTAAATCTCAGAAACCTTACTTTAAATAATTGTGGTCAAAAAGCAGAAGAAATGCAAGAAATCATTTAAGTGCAGAGTTCATACACCACTTCTTCATACATGAAAAAATCAAATTTTAACAAATGTGACAGACTAGAATACAGATTTAGACGGGTCTGCGGGTAGACCATCTGCATAGTAAGAGGTTTGAATCCCAGTCTGGAAACTAATTTATTTTTTACAATTTGTCAGATACAAAATTTGAGGTTCCACAAACTCTCATGAGTTGATAGTGTTTATATGAAGATCACTTTGAGAGGTAGTTTGGATTCATGAGGTATCTGGGAAACCTCAAACGGCAAGTGGGAAGAACGTGGCAGGATGTGATACCAGTTCAGTTAGCTCAGTTGGTATAGCATTCAAACATTACGTGAAAGGCTCTTGGTTAAATTATCATACTTTCCAGTGATTTTTCAACCTGTCTGTTACCAAAAAAATACCCCCTGAAGTATCATACCATTCCGTGATGTATATCTCTTGAAAATATCTGTGAAATCATATTCTTCCGCATAAGCATTTGTACTGTTAATAATTGACACCTGTAAAAGATAGAAACAATGCATGACTGTCATTTCTGAACAGATAATGCTCATTAACATTTTGCATTCATTAAATAACAAGAAACTACTACATGTACAGATCTATATAAATGTCTGGTTACAAAATGCACTTTGATACTTTTACAATACAACATGTAAATTACTTCCCCAATTTCTGATCATATGGAGGTAGAGTACTTGACTTGAGATTTAAATATACAGAGTTTAAACCCTGATGATGTATTGACATTTGGATGTAACATTAAAACAGGTCACATGTTATAACAGACAAAAATGGTCGGTCACTGCTTCATTTGGTCCCAATTCTTAAGCAGAAATTTTTGTGCATTGCATCTGGTAGATATTGTCATTGTGAAATATTCTTGATCTGACATAAAAAACAACAAACAAACATACATCTGGTAGTCTGTTTAGAAATAGAATCACAATATAAATCTCTGATCAATACATGTACGTTAGATTTAAAGAAAATTTATTTGTTTGGATGATGGTAGGTAAGATGTACCAAATCATTTCCTTATACTTAAAACACTTGCTTAGCTTACTCCAAATAAGTTACGAACAAACACCCTAAGATTAAGAGCTGCTATGGGATTTAAAAGATTAATTTAGCCAGATCTTGACACATGCTCTAACCATCTTAATTCTTATGAATGTCAAAAGAAATTTAGTTGATGACTCAGTGGTAAGATGACAAAAAACTTCAACTATGACACAAACTATCCTGTGGGCTAACATTTGGATATTTAAACATGCTGTGAATGTCACTAATATTGCCAGCATCATAATAGGTATCATAATAGCTCCATCGAAATAATTAGGCTGGTTGGATGGCTGTGATTTGAGGTCCTTTTAAACATTTTTTCAGTTGATCGCAATATGGGAGTGAGAGGTATTCAAACTCTTAAATAAAAGGTGCAATTTAAAAATCAAACTTGGATCGACTGCATTTCAAGTCAAGCACTTTACCATCACACCAAATGTACTCATGGAAACAACGTCTCACCTTTAATTCAATCAGAACATATCAATTCTATGATGTACGGGGCCTGATGCCTATTGTATAATGTGAGGTAAAATACATGTAAATGTCTAGAAGATATATCAAATTATAACGAGTACTTATAGTTACATACATTATATCTGGTATCATCCCCTCTGTGAGCAAGAGGTTGTTTCTGATGAAGTTGAAGACCACCAAACACTTCATATCTGGCCCCAGCTTTAGGGGAATCATGATTAATATAGCCCATTGATTCCATGCTGAAGGTTGGAAAACGCTGAAAATTAAGGGTGTAAAAAAGAATTAAAATAGAAACAAAATGACCTATAATATGCCCTCCATAAATATAAAGGCCACATTTAAAATTATCATAGGTTAATTAAACTGAAAAAAAAAACTCCTATAATGCTTGCTATCCATATAAATTGCTGAACACAACACCAGGGTTATCAATGCTTTAAAGATATTCAAACATTTCCTTCCTAACTATATCAATATGTACATTTTGAAGTTTACTTACATAGAGTCTGTAGTCAAAGAACAGTAAGAGTTTGACTCCAGTAACATTTTCTGTGTCTTGTAGTGGCATTTCTATCTTTAATAACAAGCTGTCTGCTTTTCCATCCCCATTTTCATCTGGCTCACGTGACTGTACAAAAGATGTGGAATAAACAACTAAAATAATCACTGTAAGATATACTGACTGACCATGACAAAAAGGGGTACATCCATGTTGGTAGTTTGCATCTTTTTTCTACAAATATTACACATGGATTTTAACTAAAGGAACACTTATTAAATAAGTCTTACGCCAAGATCCGTGCCAACAAGCAAGATTTATATAAGTTGTTGACTTGTTTCTTAATCATTGTAAAATAAATAAAGTTTAATTTTTTTAAATAAGTCATGATGCAGATTGACTTAAGATATGGGTGTGGGTTACAGTAGTGATTAGCAACACTCAGTAATATAGTCAGACTATGCCAAAGTGGAAATTTTTAACCAGACATACAGTTTGGCAAAGTCTGAAATTTCAACAAACCAACAGAAAATTTACCAGACCGGGTGACATTTAATATAAAAAAGACCCCCCCTCACGTATTAAAAACATTCATATGAATTCATTCATTATGAGAAAACATCAAGATTTATCATATTCAGTCCATAATGTTAATGGAACCATAATGAAGGTGTTTTTGCTTTTGTTTATTTCATCTCACTTAGCAGTTGATGTCTTTTCTTACCCAGAACAGCAACTTCTGCATATTTGAGCTTTTCATTCATATATATAATGTGATACATGCAATAGTGTTTCTGAAATTCTCTCTCTCTTACATGAACTACGTAAATATATAACTGATATTGGTAAATGTCAATCGTGGTAGAGTGTTAACCAATATGCAAGAGCACCTCAATCTTAAATATATATTCAATTTAGCATTCTTTTTTGTTATGCAAGCTTTAAACAGTTTTAAACAGTTCTTTTTATTTGAAAGTATGATTTGAATTTTTTAAATTGCAACTAACATTTGGTTTGCTATCATTACTTTTTTTATCAGTAATACTCAAATTTCCAAAGTAAGAACTGACTATTCATTGACTTGGTTTGGTTGTCCATACAGTTGATTCTTGTACACTTAAACACCAATAAATTAAATTTCCCATTCAAATTCCAAATTCAATGTTTCTCTCTCTCTCTGTTATATGATGTATATATCCCTCACTCAAATTGCACATAACTCAATTTTTTTCAGATAGGCCCTATGAGTTCCAGAGTCAACTGTACGCTGGTGACTAAGTATAAGAGTATAAGGTTACAGAGCACAGCAGTTCAGTGACTCTGAATATGTTTTCACTATAAATTACTGCCAATACATCCCTTCATGATCAGCTATGTAATCATTTGTAATGTATGTGTGGATCCTGAAGATTGAACTGAGTATCCAAACCCATCCTGAGCTTCAGCACAAAATATCTTCTTGGTACATTTTCTTTTCGAAAAAAATGTTAAGTTTACTCCTCATAACAAGAATGAATCCCTTTTAAACTAGAAAACTGACAAAGTCAAAAGAGCCCTGCAGGATGCCTGTCACCATGACCTTGACCTTAATTTGGTACCAGCAGAAAAGTCTTATCATAAGGAACACAGATGCCAAATATGAAAGCCCTACTTCTAATGGTTCAATAGTTATGGTCAATGTTAAAGTTTTTCAAATGTAGGTCAAAGGTTACTGCCTCATGATAAGCAAGCTGTGTTTGTGATTCTCTAATGCCCCCGGCGACACCAAAGTCGAAACAGTTATTTTTAGCGTGAAGGTCAATGTCAAGGTCAAAAGGTCATCGACTTTGGTGTCATTTAAAAAGGCTTCATTAGTTGAGTACACATGTCAAATATGAAGTCTCTATCCCTCATGGTTCAAAGGTTATAGCCAAGGTTAAAGTTGACAACAGACAGACAAGCAAACTAACAAAAAGACAGGACAAAAACAATATGCCCCCAATCTGGGCATAAAAATTTTGGTACCAACGAAAAGGTCTTGTAGTAAGGAGCACACATGCCAAATATGAAAGCCCTACATCTTACGGTTCAATAGTTATGGTCAATGTTAAAGTTTTTGAAATGCAGGCCAAAGGTCACGCCACATGATAAAAAATTTTGGTACCAATGGAAAGGTCTAGTCATAAGGAACACATATGCCAAATATGAAAGCTCTACCTGTGACAGTGTAGTAGATATGGCCAATGTTAAAGTTTTTACTGACGGACAGATGGATGGTCAGACAGACAGAATGATTACTATAGGGCACCCCCTTATGATGTGGGGCTCTAAAAATCTGTTTGGTCTAGAACCCCATCTAAACAAAGTTCTGGATCCTCACATCATTCAAAAATGTACATGTATTGACACCTTTTACTGTTTACCTGTACTCACAGATCTACAAATGTTATTGAGTAAAATCTGTTCCAAATGTTATTTTTGAGATAGGGTCAAACTGTAACTTTACCTATTTTACAACAGAATTTACAAAGAGAAAGTCATTTCAGTGGAATCTCAAGGTGTGGTCAAAACCTCTGGTCCCATCTCTTTGATCTTCAAACAATACTTACCTGAATAAATGGGACCCTGAGATTCTGTTGCTGTAGTGTGTTGTATCTCTGGAAAGTACCGTAAGTGAGATAGCTACCCTCTTGATCCAGTTCTAATACCAGTAGTAACTGTTTTTTGAAAAGTACTGTTGGCACTTCGCGATAGTACTCTTCCTTTCTCCAAAAACCTAATGTAAAAATGTAAAAAATTCAATTATCCTGGAATTGTTATGACATGTTATTCAGCATTTACTATTTTGTAATATTGGAAGTTCCAATTTTCATACCCAACATAAATATTTATAGAAATAACTACACATATACAATTATACATGTATTCTCGAAGTCGGCGTGACGTCACTGTCTGTTTTTGTCTACATAGATACCCGAGGAGTCTTGCCATGACACTTGGGGTAAAACTCTGGGTTTATGGTTAGCATTAATACAACTTTAAGCTCTTCTGTGTCAATCCTAAAGGGCTTTCATTATAAAATACAATTGGAAATATGTAAAACATGTATTCAAAATTTACTTGAATGGTAAAATATTTTAATTATTCCTTTTAACCAGAATTCCTCCCAGAATACGCATTGCTCTCTATGATAAAGCCTGATGCTTTACCCCAAATGTCCTGAATGCTCGTTATCAAATACCCGGATATCCAACTTCGAGAATTTGAGTACAATTTTGACAATTTAAATCTTAAGTTTTTATCATTTTCTTCCAATTGAAAGTGACTGTAGTATTATCCAACTAGTATATTAAGGATTCAGCTTTTGGAAATTCTCATCAATTAGCTCATTCAGCCAAATGTTGGACTTGAAACTGTATTTGGTTTCAACACCAGCAGAGATACCGTTTTGTCATAATTCTCATTACCTTTATTTTTTTTATGTTTCATGAACTAGATACTGTTTACTATACAGTGTATTGTCATATATCTATGTATATTATTGAATGTTTAAGAACAACCCCTTGTGACTTGTGCACTCTCTCATACTTCTGAAACTGTCTCAGCACATGCTGTACATTTATTTTGTAGATTTTCTAGGTTTACAAGACTTAGAAGTGCTATAAATAAGCAAAACATTTTTAAAAGGAAATGATGGAAATAACTTTTATTGTAATTTGTATAACATTGAACTAAAATTAAAAACAAAAAATGCCTCCTCCAACCACTATATTTCCTTTGCCCTTAATTCATTATTAAATGCTAGGCCTAAACAACTACAATACACTTTTCCATTTTGACAAGTCCTAGATCTGTGTACACCTGTCACTGAAAACTCTTATTATTCTTGAAGTCCGACTAGTCACATGACCTAATTTGCATCATATTTGTTGGGGGATAAGTCTCCGGATTTATCATCGCTGTCTACGAAGAATCCAATATTTTAACTGCAGATACCTTGATTAATGCTTGAGCCCTGTTTCAAAATTTTACCGGACATTAGGTCCGGCACAATTTTGAAGTTTATCGGACTGAAGCCATTTTTATAAGACATGTCTGACGGCCCGACGTACCTTCAGAAACACTGCTCATTTAGCTCTTGTTCTCAAAATATAGTTCAGCAAAGTTGCAATACGGTCTATGATAAACACCGAGTTTATCCCCCAGGTCTTCTCGCAATGTTTCAGGGATTACCTTCAATTAGATCTTAGCATGATGTCTCGCCAACTTCGAGAATAAACATATTAGAGCTTTTTCTCATTTTTAAATTAGTGCGCTGTGACTGGGCTTTACGACAGTTAATTTTGTTGTCCAATTAAATTACCAGACAAGGCATCCAGCGGGGGTTCAGAATTAATGGGAGGTACTGTCTGTCAGGTAGCATTTGTGTACTATCAGTTAGTTACATCAATTGGAGTAAGCAACCTTATGACGTCACAATACTGTACCATTGTTCTTTACATCATTTTTCTGGGAATATGTTTTATTTCCTCCCTAAATATTAGGACTGCAGTTAATGGCGGTATCTCCCATTAGCCATTCTGAAAATGTATCATGGGCCAGGAAGCCGGCATTCTTAAAGTCGGACTGGTCACATGACCTAATTTGCATCATATCTGTTGGGGGATAACTCTCGGATTTATCATTACTGTCTACGAAGAATCTGATATTTTGACATCTAATTTCTGCAAACTGCGGTCATATAGAATACAAAGAAGGAAAGAGCGTCATTCCTCATGAGATTCCCCAATGTTTCTAGATGTTCCGGCCACTGTACGAACCAGCCCAAGATGATCCGGCCCCAGATGATCCGGCCCCACGATGAACCGGCCTCTGTTACCTAAGATGATCCGGCCACCATGCTTTATATACATATATAGATACATGTCAGCAAAAACGCAAATGATGATTGTATTGAAAATGAAAATAAATTTTATCTTTTTAAGTTATCTTACAATTAAGTGAATTATGAATACAAATACAGTGTACAAAATAAAAATAACCGAACACCATGCTATATATAGAGCGAATACTATATGATGATTGTATTGAATATGAAAATAAATTTTATCTTAGCGCTAGGATATACCGGTAAATGAATTTGAAAATAAATACACTGTACAAAAAATGTGTCTTAAGAATATCATGCCCATCCTTTGATATATGTTTAGGAAAGTCACATGCGTTACCCGAGATGATCCTGCCACCATGCATTATATATAGATATAGATATTAGCAAATACGATATGATGATTGTAATGAATATGAAAATAAGTTTTATCTTTAATGTTGTGTTTTGGTATTAATAAGAATAGAAATAAATAAATGTACAAACTAAAAAGTGTCTGCAAAGTATGACACTATGAGGGAATTATCACGATATTTTGTATGAAATGTATATTGACATTAGTATATGACGATTTGTATTTTACAAAAACCATATACGTATATACTTCCCTGCAATTATATATCTACTGAAACTACGATAATTTTAAAAATAAGCGTTCATATGAACATCAACATTTGTTAGAAAACAAGTAAATTCTTTGATCTTCATATTAATTCATGGAGGCCGGATCATCTGGGGCCGGATCATCTTGGGCCAGTTCGTACAGTGGCCGGAACGTCTAGTGGCCGGACTATTTTGTGGCTGGATCGTCTTGTTACCCTTCGACAATATTTCGAAAACCCTATTTTCTTAAGCTCTCTTTCTGATAATTTTTCTATCAAACATTATGCGAGAGAAATATGAACTTGTTGATAACATTCAGTTGAGTAAAAATAATTCTTTAAATGCAATAAAATTTTGTTACTATTTACTATTACAGTGATAAAGAAATAAAACATTCAGATCAGATCAAGAATGCATGCATAAACACGATTTTCGCTTCTGGAATGTTGTAAAAGGATATTTTCATCTGTCAACTCACCATAACTTCTGTAAACTACAAAAAGTGGTGGAATGACAACAAGAAAAAGTATAATGAATGTTAAAAGTGTCGCTTTAGTGCACACGTGTGTTTTATATCGCCGTAGTTCAGGGTGCGAAAACACTTCATACACCGCCATTTTTAAACAAAGCAGTTCCGCGGTAAACGATGTGTAAAATTCAGATCATTAACGTAAATGGTTTTAAATATATTTCCGGATACACACTTCCATCTTGTTTTAGGTTACACCAAAATAATTTGACTTGTATTGTGACGACAGTTGCCCAATACAATGCACAGAAATTTATATCAATGTAACGGACTCGTCCCAAGCAATGAAAGACCACTAACCCCTCCCCCCTCTCCCGAGGGGATTTTAACGGGTATCAGGATCTTCTGAAAGCTTAAAGTTAAATGAAATGTTGCGAAAAATAGCCATGTTAGCACTTTGGCTGTTGGGCGTTTGGGTGGTTTAGGGCAAAAAATCTAATTTTTATCACAAATGATTTAATCTCTGAAGATTTGGAAAACTAGTCTTCGTGATTCATACTTCAGGGACGGATCCAGCTTTTTTTTTTTTTTTTTTTTTGTCAAAAGGGGGGAGGTGTTCCAAAATTTTCAGACCCAAATTTCATATTTTTATTCGATTTGCTTAGATGTTTTAAATGCATACATTGTATATTTTATATCAACGCTTGAACTGGTTGCGGCATTCAATGTGCCTATCCTCAGAGCCAAATAATAAATTCGAAATCGACCGAAAAAAGCAGTTGCCATCGCCTACTACCTCTACAGGTACAATATTTTCATATGGAATGTCATTTGGAAAAAATGACATTGAGATCTTATCTTCGTGCACTGGTCGGCTCAAGTGGCCAATTTGGACATCAGTGCACGGAACATCATCTTTGTTGAATGTTTTCCCTAATGGGGACATGGAACTGAGAGAATTTCATCCAGCACTTGCTACTTTCAAAAAACTTGATTGGATCGATTCCCAACGCTTAGTATCACTCATTGTTTTGTTTTTCTTTTCGCAAGTTTACCTCATCGCACGCATGAATATGTTAAAAGAGTTTTACGATTAAAGCGACAATGATAGAAATAAATAATGAATTTGTTTTATTTCTTATTCCTACATAAAATATTTTTTACTTTTATCCCAAATTTCTCATCTTTTTTAGTTCTTTCATTATTAAATGTTTGGATTTTTCTTAGTATATATCCGATACATACACAGCAAGAGATTCAATATCAATTATAATTCTGAAATCCTGCTAAAGGGCTGTCCTCTCTATTGTGACAGTGTCAATGAGCATATCTTCAGTTTAGTTCATACATATATAAAAGACAGTAAAAGATTTCTTTGATTTGTAATTCATTTAATTCACACAGCTTGCTTTTCTTCAACCTCTTTCTTTCCATCCCTGTTCATTTATACATATTATTATGCATGTATTTGTACACTGTATGCATTGGACTATTTATGTTGGTGCATATGTACATAGTTGTGTATATGTATATAGTTGCACACCGTATATGTGTATATGTGTTTATGTATATGTGTGTGTATGTATATATGGGTACATGTACCAACATATATTCTATAAATGAAAGAATTCACATCTTATTAAGACCTTCTAACTATATTTTTTTTTTCTTTATAAAAAGTATAAACCGTTTATTTTATGTTTGTATTTAATGATGTCGGCACTTGTTTATATCTATGTAAATTGACTTCAAGGAGAGGGCTTTATATAAGAATTTTCTTGCTGCCCAATCCTGATTTTTTGTTGTTTGTAAATATTTCCTATGCATTCTTATCAATAAATACTGTTTAAACTAAGAGATTCAATAATCTTTGAGACTAAATTGGCAATGCAACTTTAATGTATCATTATTTTGATATATGCTACTAGTGGCACCATCTTCGATTTAACAGCGACAAGATATAAATAAGATTTTCTTTATATTATAGACAACCGACAACAAAATTATTGATAAATGGATGATTTTAAAGAATTATTAAAATGCAACAAATTCGTAATATATAAAGAGCCCCATTCCATGAAAATCTGGAAGGTCCGGACCTCCTCCCCCCCCCCCCCCCCCCAGCTGGATCCGCCCTTGGTCCTTTTTTAAACGACAAACTTCATAAACGATCAAATCCATACTAATAACCTAAACTCGTATGGTGTGTTCTAGAGACAACAACTAGCAACATAACTTTTTTTTCACGAGATCTGTCAGGAATTAACTCTATAAAGTTCCCAACTGCGGCGTAGGCGTGGTGCCTTTGCCTCGCATACAAAATGTAAACTGCATTGGCGGGTCCAGAGTGGCCGGACCTGGGAATCGCACCTAGAACCTTCCGCTACCAAGAAGGACGCTCTCACCATTGAGCTATCCGTCACATATTTACAAATACGCAAGATCGTGATTACTGTTTCACCGGCGTTTTGGCTCATGTTTAAAACACGCTATTCTTTTGTTTTCCAGTGGGAGAGAACATTTTCCTAAGTTTGAAAAATAGGTTTAGTAGGTGACCTAGATACAAAATATGACCGGAATATTTGAGTATTTGCGATCTTGCGTATAACCCTTATCATTATTTATATACTCTATTATCATTTTGTGATAAATATTTTCCATTTAAAAGAAAGTTGCAACCAAAGTAATATCTACATGTTTTTCTTCCGCCAGTTACATTTGGTGCTTTGACCAGCTCCCTCATGAGTTGCATGTTTGTGTGTATATCGTGAACATGGGAGGGTACGATCTTTGGGTTATTGTGTGTTTCCGGGGTTTAAGGTAGTGGCATACCAAGCTACCTACAAATTGTTTTTAAGAAACACCACCAATGGATCCACCAAGGAACTTTATATCATGGACGATAT
This sequence comes from Pteria penguin, assembly GCA_035048485.1. Taxonomy (NCBI): domain Eukaryota; kingdom Metazoa; phylum Mollusca; class Bivalvia; order Pterioida; family Pteriidae; genus Pteria; species Pteria penguin. The sequence goes on along the minus strand of CM068582.1, from coordinate 31,221,572 downwards.
TTCCTGTGAATGACTTAATTAAAGATACTGAAGTTCCCACTTGTTTATCTTAAAGACTTATAATTATCATAATTGGATTGGTCAGTTTATGGCTAGTCTATCTTGCTTGTTTATCTTAAAGACTTATAATTTTGTGAGTTAATGGCTTCGTGTGGTACGTGGTAAATTAGTATAATTATCATAATTGGATTGGTCAATTTATGGCTAATCTATTTCCTTTAGGAAATGATTAGTGTTTCAATATATAAAAGCAATTGGGGAGTTTAATTAGGTTACACATCGGAAATACTTGACAGACTTCAGATCCAGTTGATTCAGAAAGAACTTGAAAAAGATCATTGTGACTGCTGGGTCTCCCCCTTTTCTACGTCGCACGAGGCCAACTTACTATCTTGTATGTTGCTGTAGAGATTTTATTAAAAGTATTAACTTTCTTGCTGACTTATAATTTTGTCGCATAACACAACGCACCCTGAGGAATCAAACTCACCCCCAACGTGAAGTACTACCCTACACGACGTGTTATTTGGTTGCTGTAGACTGGCTTTGGATTTTAACTATCATCCTCTGTCGGTAAGTCTGATTTTTGCTTTCTGGAATCGTCATGGCTGAAACTATTGATATCCCTTTACTTTTTCAAGGGTTAGGTAGGTAAGTTGATAGATTAAGTATGATTTTAACAAAACAAGGGGTAAAATTAGATGTCCCATATTTTGACGGAACAAAACCAGATCAATTTGATAGATGGATTAAGAGTATTGAGAAATGTGCTAAATTAAATGGCTTAACAGAAGATGAGACAAAAGATGTTGCTTACAGAACGAGTAACGATGCCCTTAGCGACTTTATTGAACGATTATACGATGATCACTCCGGATTTAATTGGAATCAGGTTAAGGCAGAGTTATCAATAAGGTTTGCTATTGCAACGGATCGACAGCACGCGCTGTCCTTACTACAAAGAGTAAAGCAAAAATGAGATGAAGAAGTATCGCTGTACGCGCTAGTTTGTCAAAATTAGCAGACCAAGCTTTTAATAATTTAAATACAGCAGAAGTTCAGTTAGTGAATTTCTTTATAGATGGTTTGGCTTACGATTACTTAAAGATCAAAGTATATATTGTATTGTATCTCAGATATCAATGACAACCCCACCTTAAGACTGTATGTACCAAGTCATTTGAGAATGAATGTTATAAAACAGTACCATGATGACTTAGGTCATTTCGATGTAGATCGCACCTTTTATAACATAAAAAGTAAATATTATTGGCTAAAACTCTATCAAGGTTTGTTAGAGTATATTCAGTCTTGCGTAACGTGTCAGACTAGAAATTTGACAAAGATAAAACCTCCTCTAATGAAAACGGACATTCCACCATACCCATGGGCTTAAGTCGGGTTGGATCTCTCGGGACCTTATCTAACATCCCTATCTGGAAACAGGTACATTATTGCATTTATAGATTTGTATTCCGGGTACCCAGAAGCGTTTGCCGTAAAAGACAAGTCTGCAGATAACATGACGCATCTTCTCATTAATGAAATATTTCCCAGGTACGGTTCATATTGCAAAGACATAAATGTCTCTGACTATTGCAGTTGGCTACTGACAATGGTACAGAAAATGTAAACAAAGCTGTCAGAGAGATATCATCAGGTCTTTTGGGGGTATTATCATCAGGTCTTTTAGACCCTCAAATATTTAACTTATAATTTTCATGTATTTTAACTTTTCATTTTACAAATTAAATCTTACTTAAAAAGTATTCTATATATTCGGCTTTTAAGAAAATCTCTTTTTATGATAACTATTTTGTAATCTACTTTTGTTATTTACATTTGTCATTACAAAGTTAAGATTTAATTTATACATTGTCACCTTAATCTAGCTGCAAGTACTTAGGTTAATCTTAGATGAAATAAGAGGTGCGTAAATCAATTAGCAATTTCCGTCACATAGTTTTTACTCAGTCCGTGTCAGACTAGGAGACAAAGGTTTCTTTGTTATACCCCACGCGCAACTGTCCTTTGAGTACGAGGCCGCCGACACCTTAATTGTTGTACATAATAACTCAAAGGTAATTGTTTCTTTGTTGAGCCCTACCTTGACCAAACGCTTTAATCTCAGGATTCCAGCACTTCACTTTTAGATGGACAACTCACCAATAAAGACGTAAACTTAATCTGAGATTTGGTCATCTTTTACAGGTAGGCTCACTTTGTATTTTACTTTTAAACATTTTCATAATTTTCTTTGTAAATATGTTATGTTGTTCATTTTTAGTATGCATTTTATTATTCATATTACATTTGCATATTTGCTGTAGTTTTAAGACTGGTAAATATTTATATTTGTTTGTTGAACTGATATTCATGATTAGTGTACTGAAACGCAATTACATGTATGCAGCTAAGTTTGATTTATACGATTTTATAAGTTTATTTAAATGTAAACTTTATCTTAAAATTCTATGTTTGGCTGAAAGTATGTACTATAAAAGTATTTAATGTAAAACACTTTTCTAAAATTTATCATTGCTTAAAAGTCAATTATTATATTTACTACTTTTCTTAATTATTATTTTGTCAAGTAATCTGCTTTCCGGATTTTGTTATACGTTATGGGTTTTGACCTTTTACAATCACTTGATCTGTACCGCTATGTTTAAATTCTTCGTAGAAAGGAAACAGACAGTCAGTTTCACAGAATATTATAGGTTATATCAATTCAAGATGTTGTAAGTTTCCTACACTTTCTTTATTTTGGCTTTTATTACTATGATTGCATATATTCAGCTTTGATCAAGGTTATTTAAGTCAATGCAAGTGATGTTACTTTACTATCAGGAAAACACTTACCGATTTTAATCTAGCAAACTATTTAATCCTTTAGTAAAAGTGTGTACACTTATACTTGAGTACTCTAGTAATGCCCATCACTGATTATACCTTTTGTTTTCTAGTATTGACTCTAAACACCTAAATTTATAAGTTTTTATGTTGGTTTTGTAAGATTTTATATAATGACAAAGTTAATATGAAATCTTAACAAAACTCATGCATTTTTATTCATACACAGTAATAATTTCTGGAAATACGTACTGTACTTTCCGGCACGGATACTGGTTATACCAGTATTCTTAAGAATACTAGATTTAAATTCGTTCCAGTATTCTTCCAGAATTCTTTAATCAAGAATACTGGAAATACCAGTATCCTTGTGTAAAGATTTAATAATCGAAATTCTTAAATCAAGAATACTGGAAATACCAGTATCATCGTGTAAAGATTTAATAATCGAAATTCTTAAATCAAGAATACTGGAAATACCAGTATCATCGTGTAAAGATTTAATAATCTTTGATGTGTTTTTAAAAGCTTGTTTCTTAATGTTCTGGTGGCATACTGGATTTACAAGTATCTTTGTGTTAAGAATGAAATCGATTTTTTATCAAAAAATATTTTGTTTCTTACCGTAGGTAAGGTTAAATGGAATGAAATAAAGAGAAGACATGTATTTCTTGTCACTTACGTATTTTGAGACTTGTAAATTAATGTTGTGAAAAAATAAAAGTCATACATTTAAAAATATAGAATAAAAATAACAATTATGAGGTTTCAAAGTAATGATAGAATTGTTACAGTGCCAAAGGCTACTTTTCGAGCAATATGGTGGCCGTGAAAACGGCCGTTTGTAGTTTTGAGACATATCACACATTAAACAGGGTAAAATGTGGATATTTGCTCCAAAATGTTGGTAAACATTAACTCAGCATTGCCTCCATACCGGTCTCTCCACATGAATTCCTCCAAATAGTATGGCAGCATTTGCTCTGTTGTTCCCCTCATTGTCTTAAATCTGGCCTTGCATCTACCCCTGTATAATTCAATTGTTTGGGTATGGATATTTATAAGAATACTGGAAAACCCAGTATTATTAATTTAATTTCAGTGTCTGTTTCAAGAATACTGGAAAAACTAGTATCCTTGTAAGAATACTGGAAAAACTTGTATCCTTACAGGAATACTGGAACGAATTTAAATCTAGTATTCTTAAGAATACTGGTATAACCAGTATCTGTGCCGGAAAGTACAGGTATGAGCCGACCGTTTCAATAGAAATTAACACAGTAATTACTTGTTAAATTACATATCTTTACTTTTATCTATTCCTACATGTCCATTATTGTTATTTTTGCATATTAGTTATCAAGTTTATGTTAGGTTGTGTATTAAGTCAGTAGGTCACCTGGTTTTGCATCATATGTGTACCTTGAGTGGTCTTGCTTGTGCTCACCTTAACTAATTTCTCCATTACTCTATTCATACTATATTGTGTTTGAACTTACCTGTACTTTTGAATATTTGGTTTCATAATGATGTTTATAACAGTAGGTTATATTGTATTGTTTTAACCATTTATTTACTTGTTACATGTTAGTCAATTATGACTTTTAGCTGGACAACTCACCAATAAAGACGTAAACTTAATCTGAGATTTGGTCATCTTTTACAGGTATAGAAATATTATTATAACTAAGAACCCACAGTGGCAACAACAGTCAGAATTAGCAAAAAAAATCTGTGATAGAGACTTTGGAAGCTTTGAATATTCATCACATGACAGCATCGTAATTACCATCCCCAAGGGAATGCTGAAGTCGAACGATTTCACCGAACCTTGCACGATGTTATGTCAAAATATCTGAAGGATGAACATTCAGTATGGGACGTATACTTGAATCAAACCTTAGCCGCTATAAGGTTTAACATCAGTGATTCGACCAAGTTCTCTCCCTTTTTCTTACTTTATTATAGAGGCGTTGTTCTCCCATTGGACAATATTTTGAAACCTCGACGGAAATATTTTGGCGACGATCAGTTTCAAATTGCATTACAAATACAACACAAGTCATTTTTAGAAGTTCATCGCAATTTAAAGAAAGCTAAAAAGGCTCAAACTAAATATGCTGACAGAAAGAGTAAAACTGAACATTGTGTGTTAAATAAGAGACCCTGTCTATTATAAAAACCATACTAAAAAAAAATAAATTTGATGTTAGATGAAAACCGTATTACAGAACTATAGAGCAAACTTCTTCAGTTAGCTTTATAATCAAAAGTCAACTTGATGGCACTACAACGAAAGCACATGCTGAGCAATTACGGTTGGCTAAAATAGATCAATGGGAAATACCAAAATGTGGGTAATCGGCTTAGGAGAACTAATTGTGTGGTACCTCCTCAAGAAAGTGATGCAGAAAATAAATCTGAGTCACATTCTGAAGAGTCTGATGAAAATATACCACTTAGCAAAATGGCAAACAGGTATAGAACCCGAAGGGATTCATCATCAAATGAAGATGACATACCCTTGATGGAATTGTCTAATAGACCCAGGCAGAGAAAAAAGAGACAACTAAACCAAGACAGTACTGAATTGGAATCGGTACTGGAATCGGACCCTGAACAACCAGGCCCCGACTTTTCTGACGATGAAATGGTTATAGATAAAGTTGTAAATAGTAAAACACCAAAAAGATGTGAAAAGCGTGCAAAAAGTCGCGATAAAGCACTGTTGAAGGTCATTGATCTTTTTGATAAATTAATATAAGATTATAATGTCTATAGTAATGTGGCATGTGTTTACACACATGAAGGAGATGATTAACTCCTTGATTACAATAAATAGCTTAATTAATAAATAAAGCATATTATTTCGGTTCCCATCATATGTGGTATTTGCGATTAACAAATAAAAAAGCTGAAACGAAAACTTCTTGAACCGTGTATTTAAATCACCCCTTGATGACTTGTAGTGATTTGATGAGTTAGATTGATGTGGCTGAGGATCGCCAACGATTCAAATTTCACTAAAGGGGGTTATGTTATAGATTATTAGTAAAATATTTCCATAATTCTTATATTCCAGACAAACTAAAGATATGGAATCTTTGGCAGACAGGGTCGAGGACCTGCCGCCATTGGTTATACCCATGATTAAGAAAAGACTACTTTGGTCGCAAATGGCAGACGTGCACCTGCGACAAGAACTGAGGACTTTCGCAGCTTTGCATAGTGCAGAAGAGTATGCACTGGGTAACCTTCGGCCAAGTAGAATAGTCCAATTTCATAAAATGATAAGAGAATTGGCGGTATATTACAGCATACTTTGGACGGAAGCGTGGCATTCGGTGCCTTATGACATTTGTGACAGAAGGCATTCCATAATGATATACACGCTTAGTGGACGGGAGGAATGTAAGGTAGCGGCATACCACGCTATCTACAAATTGTTTTTAAGAAACGCCACCAATGGATCTACCAAGGAACATTATATCTTGGACGATATTTCCTGTGAATGACTTAATTAAAGACACTAATGTTCTCGCTTATTTATCTTAAAGACTTATAACTATCATAATTGGATTGGTCAGTTTATGGCTAGTCTATCTTGCTTGTTTATCTTAAAGACATAAATTTGTGAATTAATGGCTTCGTGGGGTACGTGGTAAATTAGTATAATTATCATAATTGGATTTACTTTAGGAAATGATTAATGTTTCAATGTAAAAAAGCAATTGGGGAGTTTAATTAGATTAGACCTCGGAATTACTTGATAGACTTCAGATCTATTTGATTCAGAAAGAATTTGAAAGAACTATATTGTGAAATATAACATTTTGATCATCGTGACTACCTGGTCTCCCCCTTTTCTACGTCGCACGAAGCCAACTTGCTATCTTGTATGTTGCTGTAGAGATTTTATTAAAAGTATTAACTTTCTTACTGACTTATAATTTTGTCACATAACACAAGGCACCCTGAGGAATCAAACTCACCCTCTACACAGGATTGGGGGTCTCTGGCGGGGAAGAGTGTGAAGGACGGGTATGGGCCTGGGTAGCGCAATGTTAAGCGCGTCCGTCTTCCTAGCGGAAGGCTATAAGTTCGATTCCCCGTCCACTGTGGTCATCCCTCATTAGTTGCATGTTTGTGCACTGTGAGGGTTATACGAATTTGGGGATGTTATTTGTTCGGTTTCCAGTGTTGGAAACCTCTGACAGGGGAGAAGTGTGACGGATGGGTATGGGCCCGGATAACTAAATGGTGAGAGCGTCGGTCTTGATAGCGAAAGGTTCTGTGTTCGATTCCCGGGTCCGGCCACAGCTTTTTTCTTGCCTGTTACAAATGCATCTCCGTTTCCTCTGTAAAATTTTACAGAAAATATCCCCACTTGTCCATTCGAAATTTTATTAATCCTGCACTGCGAGCCAGAATGGGTATATTTCACTGTACAAATCCATTTGGAGTTTTACATAATGCAGCATTCTTTTATGAGTAGAGGGGCAAAAGATTCCGTATGCAGGATGGGTTTTGACTTTGGTTTTATCCTAGGCCATAATACAAATACTATTATAAATATTTTAAAATCCACATTTGAATTCAATGAAGAAGCATACATATATATGATACATATTTTAATTAATGGGAAAGTCAGTGGCGTTGCTACCGTTACGCCAAATACGCACGTGTGTACACATCATTTTGTCAAAAATATAGTGTCTCATGAGAGAGAGGTAGGTGGTCGTTTTCCTCCTCTCCCCGAATTTCTTGTGCATACACATCATTTGCACTCTGGCTACACCCCTGAAAATGAAACCAAAACCATAAGTAGAAAGGTTACATCAAAGATGGGAAACTGAAACCAGTAATAAGGTCACATCAAAGATGGGAAGGTGAAACCAGTAAAAAGGTTACATCAAAGATGGGGAAGTGAAACCAGAAGTAGAAAGGTTACATCAAAGATGGGAAAGTGAAATCAGAAGTAGAAAGGTTATATCAAAGATGGGAAAGTGAAACCAGAAGTATACTATAGAAAGGTTACACCAAAGATGGGAGAATGAAAGCAAAAAGTAGGCCTATAGGTCGAAAAGTTACATAAACGATGGGAAAATACTGACACCAGTAGAAAGGTTACATCAAAGATGGGAAAGTGACGCCAGTGGAAAGGTTATATTAAGGATGGAAAAGTGAAACCTGTAGAAAGGTTACATGAAAGACGGAAAGGTGAGACCAGAAGTAGAAAGAGCAGTTTAAGAGAAGTTAAAACCTACATTACCGGTTTGTCGCCCACCTAGAAATTGTGCATCCTCCATTTCTTCAGTCACGTGAACTAGAAGACACACACACACACACGCATACACACACCTACACACACACACACACACACACACACACTTTAAACATTTAAATTCACCGTCACTCGCGGCATTGCAGAAATGGTTTAGTTGCGGTTCAAATTGTTTTGTAAAACTGGGTGTGAAAAATTTTTCATGGAATTAAATGTGATAGTTTGTATATCTGGTTTAAACAGTATTTATTCAAATAAATCATCATAACATTTACTTATTATAACATATGAATTTAAGGATTTGACAACAAGATTGAAAATCTTATGTTAAGTCATCTCCTAGTTTGTATATCTGTCATAGTCTGTTCCGAATACGTATGTAACATACATGATTTATGTAATACCAAGGTCAGTATTGACTTGATTGTTGTGGTACACTTGTCTAGATACTGTGTGAATGTGTGACATTTTCTGTATAGTAGTTTTCCATATTCAGTCTGCCCATGCACCATTGACCTACCTGTGTATCGTTATTATTATTACTGTTCTGGTTGTCGTAGATGATGATGATGATTATGATCATCGTGAATATTGTTGTTGTCGTCGTCGTCCATAATGATGATGATGACGAAAATTATGATGATCATAATTATGACGATGATGATGATAATGAATGCTGTTGTTGTGGTCGTCATCGTCGATGATGATGATGATAAAAATCATGATCATTATGATGACGACGACGACGATGATGATGATGACGACGACGACGACGATGATGATGATGACGACGACGATGATGATGATAGTGATAATTATTATCATTATTGACGGGTCGTCGTAGATGATAATGATGATGATTATGATCATAATGATGACGACGACGATGATGATGATGATGATAATGACAATGATGATGATGATGATAATGATGATGATGATGATGTTGGTATTAATGGTAATGATTTTCGAAATTTATGTACTACATGTTTTATGAGGAAAGTTTCATGATTTTATTACTGTGACATTATTCCTTTATTTAACTATGAGAATTAACAAAAAATACTTTTCTAAAAGAAACTGGTAGAAAATTGAGACTGAAGAATATTTTTAGAGTATTCTACCTTTATACCTGAGCTGCCTTAACTCCAGACCTACAACACCACATGTGTAAAGGGGATATACCTGGGCTGCCTTAACTCCAGACCTACAACACCACATGTGTAAAGGGGATATACCTGGGCTGCCAAAACTCAAGACCTACAACACCACATGTGTAAAGGGGATATACCTGGGCTGCCTTAACTCAAGACCTACAACACCACATGTGTAAAGGGGATATACCTGGGCTGCCTTAACTCAAGACCTACAACACCACATGTGTAAAGGGGATATACCTGGGCTGCCTTAACTCAAGACCTACAACACCACATGTGTAAAGGGGTTATACCTGGACTGCCTTAACTCAAGACCTACAACACCACATGTGTAAAGGGGATATACCTGGGCTGCCTTAACTCAAGACCTACAACACCACATGTGTAAAGGGGTTATACCTGGGCTGCCTTAACTCAAGACCTACAACACCACATGTGTAAAGGGGATATACCTGGGCTGCCTTAACTCAAGACCTACAACACCACATGTGTAAAGGGGTTTGCCTACATACATGACCCATTAGACAACCGGTATAAAGGGAGTTTGCATACATTCGTGGTCCATAACGCAAAGGGTATAAAAAGGTTTTGCTTACATACATTACTAATAACTCCAAAGGGTCCAGCGCCATAAACTGAGAATATACTTAAGTCATTTTTTTCATTTTAATTTATTCCCTTATCAAATGTTCGAATAAATTATCATGGAAAGGTTAAATTCTATTTATTTATAGAATAAAACTCAATGAAATCCAAATTCCACTTATTCATTTATTGTTGAACGGAAGAATTTGAAATTTTGACTTAAGTATTTTCTCAGTTTATGGCGCCGGACCCTGGTATAAAAGGGTATTCATTTATATGACCCATAACGCCACGGGTGTAGAAGGGGATATGACCCATACCGCTTAAGTGTATAAAACGAGGTGTGCCCATGTGCATAACCCATAACCTCACAAATAAAGGAGTTTGCATGCATATATGCAATCCCTGCCTCGAATAAAATTGGGGTTAAACAATCTAACATAATACCATATATCTTGTCAACTAAGGACGTATCATTCACACGTGATGTCTGCGGAATTCTTGCTATATTATTGTCATATAACCGTACAAGACTGGTGTCAGCACCCTGGGGGATTCCTCGTCGACACCGATCTAATTTGTTTCAATGATATATTGATAAAATGTACAAAGTATCGCGACATGAACTAACGCGTCTGAGTTACCACGGATACACAGACCTTGAGAACTATATATCATTGTACAACAAGTAACTTCTGAATTCAAAATTGGATTAAAAACTCGCCACGATGAAGGGGTTGATAATGAAGAAAAAGAAAAAGCGTAAGTGCTTGTTTCGTATAGCTTTATTGCAGATAAAATAACATCGTTCTTTGTACCGTTAGCTATATGTATTAATTTGTGCTGTGTCCAGGAGGTGAAGTTTGGGTCATCACGATGTGTAGATGACTAAACAGTAGAGAAAGTCTCTGTATGCGTCGGTTAGGTTTAAGTAAATAATATGGTAGACATCAAGTTGGTTTAGATCAGACCGTACAATCGGAGATTCCAAGTTGATTAAAGAATTTCTAATTTATCAGTTCTGATTAAGATAATAAAAGACTTATTTACCAGAAACACAAGAGAGTTTTTGCCCCAGACCATGTTACAGTTTTTGCTATCATTCCAAGACGCCTTTAAAACATTTGGTCGGTACACTTTACATATACTTGACATTTTAGGGTTGAAAATTTGATTAATTACACGACCAGATGCGATAAATTCTTGTTAACATAAGTTTTGTCTATTTAGGGAAAAAGCTAAAAGAAAGAGGAAATATTGAAATATTAAAAAAAGACAAAAACAACACAAAATTTGGATTAGAACACATTATATCTATAACTACAGTATGATTTTGATGTTTAAATCTAACGCAATATTTCTTTTATTGTCAACGTTAACGTTGAACTACAGTACAGAAACTCTTTTCGAATCCCCTTAAGCTGAAATTCCTTTCTATTTAAGTATACATTCAAAAGAGTTCAACTGGATGTCCAATTTTCAAAGTCCAGATAAAACACTGATAACTCGATGACAGGAATTTCTGCAAGAACAATTGAGAATTCCATACGGGATGAGACCAAGCGTACAGGAAGAGTGAAATTCTCCTGTTAGAATACTACAAAGAGCGTCTTTAATGTATTTGTATGTGAAATTGAATCTAGATGCAGAGATCAAGTTAAAGTTCTAAATTTTACTTGATTTTTTTTCATGATTTTACTTCACTTAAGTCGAAATTCCATTAAATTCAAAGTGAATTGCAATCTGTACACTGTTTTCTCGAAATAACGTTGTACAAATAAAAGAAAACAAGATTAAACCAAACAATTTCCAAGCCCAATTGGCGGTAGTAATGCCTTACTGTTAGAATATGAGGCAAAGTGACATTGCGTGTTTTGGATTTGACAAGTGAATTTCATTGGTACTTGTAATTCTAAGATCTGTTTATCTCACGATATTTAAATGTTCATACAGAGCTAGTCACCTGACCAAATGATATACGTATTCTATGATAACACGAGTCATAATACACCGTACACTTTTTGCATTAGTGGATATCATCCCTATGTTTATCAATGCTCACGTGATGAAAATGTGAAACTTACACGAACTGTAGAGAAACGACGACGGGGCGAAGAGAAAAGTGTTACAAATGCACATGCCATTATTATTCAATGACGATCTAGTGCCTGCGATATTCCGTTTATGAAAAATTTTCGTTTCAATATACCATCACACTGTAGGCTTTCTATCCCTCATTGTTTTTTCAAAAATGTAATAGAAGGTAACTGCAGTTTACAATTATTTGAGTTCATCATATATGGATGGATGGAATTTTATTGCAAAATACATGTATTATTAATAATAATACGTTATGAGTATAGGTATCGATGAGATAGATCGATATTGATAACGTAGACAGATCTATTATCTCAAATTTCGGTTATGTTCAACTAACTGCTGTTAATCAACCGACTTCGACGTAGCAAGTTTTAACTATATTTTAGTGCTAGATCTGAGATCAGATATTTCAAGGAAAATGTTACGTGTTAAATATCATCCGGTAAAATATATATGTCTTTGTTTTTTGTTTTGTTTTGTTTGTTTGTTTTGGGGGGTTTTTTGGGGGGGGGGGGGGGTTGTATTTGGTTTTTTATTTGTTTGTTTGTTTGTTGTAATAGTATTTTGCATTACTTCAAGATTATATTTCTCATGGTGGCAGCACATGTCTGGTGCATTTATAATTTTCCCTTATATCACGGACTCATCCGAGTCAGTGAGCGATCTTTCATGTGCCTGCGTATACCGTGGCACGGAGCCTCGGTATATACTGACTTATGCGAAAGAATGATAGGGAGGCAGATGATATATAAGATGCTTTATAAAATTCCAAACCAATAATCACAGTCGAAACCCGGTCCTCATATTTGAAATTCCGTGCGATTCCACATCACCAACTGGCCCTACAATAAATATAAAGATTAAAAATTATTAGAGTACAACCATCAGATCTCTATTTGTAAATATCTTATCAACATTAACTTAAAGAAATAAGTTACACTCGTGTCTTCTTTGTGTACTACAGATCTGAAGAGTTTTATCGAAAGAATATGCATGTCGTCACATGCAGTGGATGTACTATTTACATGCCGATTGTAGTTCAATAAATGAAATATTTACGGTCCTCATCTCTACACTTTCTAATAGTAGCATATATCAGGTTATACGGCCTCGTCTGAAGGTTTACTACCAGTAATAATGGCGGAATATTTCTAAAGCGACACGAAATACCCAAATTCTGTGCGATAGCGATGAAACATAAGCAGAAGAGAATAACCAATCTTAGTTTTAAAATAGTGTTAATATTCCTCAATGTGTTTGTCTAGTGATGTTTTCATTTAAAACAAACCACACAGCACCACAACCAAATGTGTTTACGACCATTTACGGACATTACTCCTCTCTGTTTGTAGTGCAATAACATGGCATTTTAATGGTTTTTACTTTTATTAACCACACAATATAAATGTTTATCAAATGGCCGTCCAAAGTCGGCATCCTAATCACAAGTTAACCGCTTTTTGTTTGACATCTCTCAGATACTTTACACTTTGACAGCCGGGAGTTGCGCCGGGGTAAGTGACAAGATCTTCCGCCAAATATGATAATTTGAGTGAAAATGAGCATAATACCTAAAAAGCATACATGTAATTGTCAATTGCAATCCTGTCACCTGACTTCCATATATTTGCAAATAGTTACTTTATTTGGAAAATCAATTGCAAATTTATGTAGTAAAGTAATTCCACTAAAGGACGGATGTCATATTTTATCTGATGATTTATAGTCATGTGACCTCTTTGAGTGATATCATTCGTTGGAAAAATGTTGTTAATCTTATTTTCAATAACAATGCAAATAAATGTATGTATGAATCCACCATTCATTGATTCATCAATGTATTAATCCATCCATCTATTAATCAATAAATTATTTTTGTGAAATATTTCTGTATGTATGTATATCATTTTTTCTATGATAGTAGCTATTAATTAATTAGTGATCGATGAACCTAAAAAGACGTAAAACCTCCAACAGCCACAATTTCTTGTCGTCTTATTTGCCGCGATTAAGAAATGTGTAAAATGATAACGGTATTCCTTTTCAGTATATAAGCTGACATGAAGTAGATTTTGCAATTTTCGAAAGGGAAGGGGATTTTTTTATCTTTGGTGATATAAAGTGATCACTCTTTTTCAATGAAAAAGGGAGGGGGGGTTGTTACCTAAGTAAGCCCAAAGGATCAACTTCTTTGAAGAAATGTAGCCTTAACTGTTAGTAATGTTCTTAAACTGCAAGTAGCTTGCATATTGTCACAAATGCCTGGAAATATTTCTAGTATAATAAGCAGAAAAATATTAAAACACAAACTATCCTACAATTCACACTAAAACATGCATAATTGAAAACACTATCAGCATCAAGCGAATGCCTCAAGCTCATTTAAGCCTCTTGTTGATTCCGTCTTTCATAAAATAAATCACCTTGTATGGTAGTAAAACCCCAAACAATGCTTGTTATTCTATTATCGTGTAAATGACACAGCTGCTAGAGCGTGATGGGCTGATAAACCAACTCTCTAAGGTTTTAGCTCTATGCTATCTCTATACACTCATAAGTTTATTACAATTGTTTTTCGATGATTTGTTCTATGACAGTAAAATGATTTCTGTGCATGTTCTAACATCGTAAAATAGAAGCTTGCCAAAGGCAAAAGCTGTTTGCTTGAAACCAAAATATTCCTCTGTGCTTCCTTAACTTTTGAAGCGTATGTAAAGATACAATCGGACTCACTTCTTTTTCATTTTCCCACTGCTTGCATTGTTAAGTTAATGTACTTTCAGACTGTCTATTTGACAGAATTGTGGATTTTACACGGTGCCTTGAGTTGTCCGTAAGGTATCCATGAATATGCTTCTTTGCGGGAATGTATCGCTATGACTTGACCGAATAAACTCAATAATGTTTTATCTTATTGTCATATTTATTCCATTTCAATGCGAAACACTTACAATATAATCCACAGAGGATATCACTCAAGGGCTATTGTGTTCAGAACTTATGTGGTTGTGGCGATTTCTATACTGAGTGTGTGCACGTTCTTTTCATGTATGCAATCCTGAAATACTTCTAGGGTTTAAGGTGGGTGGTACTGCTAACCAGACAGGATACCCTTAATTGTATCATATATCTATGATTGGTGGTCCACCGTGGAATATTTTTGTGAGTAAGGTATGATATTACCTATCGTATATTTATTTTGACTAGTACCAATAGGATATTTTCCTAAAATAGCCATTTGTCTGGATCTGCGTACATGTACGTTTCTATGAATTCATTAGTTTTTTTATATCGTAACTACTGACGTGTACATCCTTCTGTCAAACTAAACTGAATCCAAGACGTTCGTCACTGTACTTTATCAAATACGTATCAATTATAAAGCCGGTGAGGAACAGGCTTGGTGTAGTGGTTAAGCGCTTGGCTTGCGGCGCCGACGATCCGGGTTCGATTCCCGGGTTGCGTTACTATATTTAAGAGGTTGGTTACCTCCTGCTTTCATGTCGAGATGCAACTGAAAATTGTTGAAAGCGAACGTAAAACACCAATCAACTAACCGTGACACGTAAAAGATCCTTTACTGCTTCGGATGAGTCCGTTTCAATGGTAGAAATTTCTATGCAATGCATCAGGCAGATGCCATCACCATATACGTGAAATAACGTAGAGTGACGTAAAACAATAATCAATCATATCAATTATAAAACCCAGATGGTATAACATTTACATTTTTGTCGTAATTAATTTCAGTTTGATTTTGTTTATGGGCCATTTTATATGCCTACGTTGAAGAAAATGACAAATGATAATTTCCTTAACAATAAAAATCAAATATTGTTCATAGCTATATTATCAATGAATCATCAATCACATTGCATTATTCATTGTCACAACGAACAATATAGGCTAAGTCCAATTTTAAAAGACGCAATAAAGAAAAAAAAATCAATTCACTTTAATCTAAAGTTAGATATCATAAGGTATTAGGGGTGGTTTGATAATGTTGCATCATATTTTAAAAACAAAGATAATACAGATCTTCGCCTAGTTGTAAATTGCCTTCAATGTATTTGTGGTATATACACATCATATGTGTTAAGCTCGACTGTTTTTAAAGAGTACTGATTAAGTCAGACTTTAACTCTGACACCTTGACATTTGACACCTTTATACTAGAAGGTTACGTACTTTGACTTCTGCATATATAAATACATATGGAATTTACACGATTTGACTCTTTCTACTGGGTATATGTGACGGGTGTTGCTAGCAAACAGGAGATGCTCACTCTCCCCGAACACCTGATCTCACTCCATCTCAGGGGTTCACATATGCTCTTCAAGTAGACATATTTGTTATTTTCCATTTGTTTTTCATTTTCACTAATTTTGTATGTCCTCTGGTTTCATGATTTTTGGACTTGTGGTTCGGATTTATCCATCACCTTTACATCTCACAGATATGCAGTGGCGATACATAAAAATACAAATCAAATTGCTTGAAAGTATTTTTATTTCAAAGTGTCATCATTTTTGTTTCAATTTACTGTTGGTTGCATCTGGTATTTCTTCCCATTTCTTTTTTTTTCAAATTCTAATACAATACATTAAAATATGACTTCAACAAATGCAAGCATAAGCGCTCTGCAGTGTCTTGCTAGAGTTCAAGGTACGAGCATTTTTCATTCCATCTTTGGTGCATTTCAACATAAAAATACATAAAAAAAAATTCATAAACCTGTTTGGTATATATTTTCTACAAATAACAGATTCTTGGCTTAAAATTTATTTTTGCCAGTTTTTCGGTAGCTTCATTTAATTTACAGTATCTAGGAAATTTTTAGTGAATTCAGTGAAATTATTATTATTATTATTATTATTATTATTATTATTATTATTGTTGTTGTTGTTGTTGTTGTTGTTGTTGTTGTTGTTGTTGTTGTCTATTTCATACATCCAAATTAGAAGGAAGGATTAACCGACAGAAGACGCATATATCTTGATCCAACACTACAATTCTTGTGCCAGTTTTCACAAGAGTACTTTTTTTCTTTTGCATAAATATATGCGCCATATGTCTTTATCAGTGATTGATTTAATACTTCACGGTAGGATATATGCAACATTTGTTGCATATTGACTTCTACATGTTTTTGTTTTGTTTTTTCTCTGCAGCCAAACCAAAACAGGTCGTCAAGGAGAAGATTATGTTTGAGGTGGATAAGACAAGTCAGTTCTTGAAGGAATTGGTAAGTATACATTCAAAATTTAGAAACAATCAGTTTCGTATTAATATAATTAATAATAGTTATTTTTCCGTGGAATTAGCTTCAGGTCCAAGCACAAAACGATTCTTAGACTTCATCAAATAAACTTAGCCACATGCTTAGGGAACAGCATATTAACCAACGTGAATTTAATGCTTTGATAACAATATGGGTTGGTATATTGTTTCATGACTTGGTATTAAACATAGAAATTTTCATAATATATCGCATAAAATATTCACTAAAAAACAGACAAATTGTTAAAGAAACGTCAAAGAATATCATTTATGATAATTGATAAGTGCAAATTCATCAGTCATTGTAAATATTCATTTTTCTGTACTTAAAATCGAAAAATGAAAACAAACAAAAATTTCACTAGACTGTATATGTGAATTTGTTGCTTCTTAAAGCCAGCATATATTACAAGCTCAATATATGCTCTCATTTTGCTTATTACTTTTTATAGAATATTGCAGTGGAGTGTTTCATATTTTATGACCAAAAAGTATTCTTTGTAACACTTCCAGTACAAAACCGACTGGGCTATGCCGAATCAATTTTAAAAATGAGATTTTGGCGATTCCATATGAACGTTTTAATAAGAATTCTTTCTAGGATACATAATAATAGGATATAATAAGATAATAGGTGGTTAGTTGGCTTATTGATGAACAGAGATCCTGTTACATATTTTATGATATTACGTAAATTGTCCTTCATCGCTTCGGACGGATATGTTCTATAGGTCACAATAGTAAAACCATATATAAGTATTACCATTATGTAAGCTGATTAATCTTTGTATAACACCAGAACGACAATAAAAACCACATCATTTGAATAAAATGTTTCGTTGCAGTTGTCTCTCTTTTGTCATAAAGCTTACATAGGAAATGCTTGTCACAACAAATATTATACAATTGACAGACTAATTGATCCTAGCGCTCTATGTAACGAGAACACATTAATAAATATCAAGTGTGGCTTTCAGCAGTGTTGCCATAATTATTCATTATCTTTTGGACAATATCATAACTAAATTTATCCTTGATATATTTTAAAACAAAATTAGTAGACAAAACGTCATTCTAAAGCCTAAAAAATCGTCAGTACAATAATATTGATAGCATTACTTGTTGATGTCAGGCATATATTTTAGCACCCTTATTATATTGTTTTAATCTGTTATATTAATTTCCTCTGTTTGATATACGACTGCAATGGACGAGAGTGTAATGGGCACAATGTATGATTAAAATATGGCAAGTTTACAATATATCATTGATCCTCGTTATTCGGTATTATGCCTGCATTGTTAGGGATCATACACTAGATTATCATTGTCATAATGTTCAGAGAGATCTTTTCTTGCAAAGAATGTTTCTACTGTGAGAACATCTGATTCGATTTGAAATGTGATGTTTTTTCACACGTACTTAAATGCGCATATCATAAGAAATCTACATTAAACGTTTGATTTCCGTTGGTTGGGGCAATTAACTTTCAATTGCCAAATCTATGTCACTAATTGATTTTCTAATATCTTTATTTTTATATTTGATATATAAATATCAATAAAACTGCATTCACTTAAAGCTGGCCTCTCATCGTAAAAGCTGAGATGTTTCGAAAATTTTTACTGGAGCGAAGCTGACCCAGGTCAACCTCTCTCCCGTATATTCTATGAAAACTAAATGAATGTCTGACCCAAATACTCGAACAGAGCTCTCTCTCTCACAGTATAAAAGAAACAGGCGGAGTCATGCAACCTTGACATTTGATCAAAGACACAGCAAAGACAACATGAAGTCGCAGACTGAAGTAAATATAATTAATTTTAAATATCATAATGTACAAATAGTATCGTGCGTTCAGTTGTACTTGTAACAAACCTCCGCCCTCTTCATAAAAATATAAATTGATTGATTGATTGATTTTTGTTTAACGTTACACCACGAATATTTCACGTATATGGTGACGGCATTTGCCTGATGCGGGGCATACAAATTTTGACCTTTGCAACGGACCCACCCAAAGCAGTGAGGGATCTTTAACGTGCCATGCATACTACGACACGGGACGGTTTTACTGTCTCATGCGAAAAACAGGACACCGGCATGACCGGTACTCGAACCCCAGCTTGGTGATCAGGAGACGAGCGCGATACCACTAGGCCACGCCGGCTTTGCAAATATGAAAAAAGGGCAAATGCGATATAAGAAATTTGAAAACTAATGATATATTCAGGTAACTCTAACCTTTCTCCAGATTTAAAGAGCCACATTTCAATACCACAATACCCCACAACGTACCACACATTTAGAAAGCATATTATTAATATATGTATACTCTTCCGTAAACAAATGCACACCAGTTTCCAAATCCATTTGTTGACACACTTTTGGAGTTTTCGAAAAAGTAGCATACAAACAAGAAATGATATTGATTGAAAACGAAATCTTCAAAATCATACACAATTATCTGTTTACGTTCTTACATAGCGGGTGCATTCTGTATAATGTTATCTGTAAAGGATGGGAGGAAAGGCGGTATAATTTTACAGTTTTGCTCTAGTCCTTTCATTACCCATATCCACACTCCAATACAGGCATATTGGAAAAATCAGTGGCGTGACTAAATTGTGAGAAACGAAAAAAATCTGCACCAGGCAAAAAGGTTCCAGCCTACCAAAAAAAAGTTCCAAGGAACCACTCCCCACCCACCCGCCCCTAGTCTTCTGAAGTCTTGATTCACAAAGGTTTTATTGTTTTTATTTCATTTTATTTTATTTTATTTTAGGTACAAATATTTTCATCAATAATAGTAGGAGAACAGAAAACTATAGAACACTTTTGTGATAATTTATGTTATTATTAACGGACCTAGTGCGTTTTGTTAAAACAAATTCAAGAACTAGTAAAATTTTCAGCTAAACAACGTGCGTTTTTGAAACACGAATACCCAAGCGACAAATAAAGCTTACTGTCAATGTCCTACCCCGAGTTCACATGATGATGTTTAGGAGATACACGTATTGTTGAATTTTGGAAACTGCAACAACATTCAGTTGAAAGTAATCAGGCGCGGGAGACCAAAAGCTTTTTGCACAAGTCTCTTAGACCGGTGCAAAAAAGGGAAAGAGAGTAGAGAAAGAACGAAAATGTTTAAAAATCATATATTAATTAGAAATAATACAAATTCTGTTTGTTTATAACTATTCGTCTTCACATGGATCCCCAGTTGTAATATTATACAAAACCGTACAGAACTCAGAACTCCCAACCCTTTCACCATTCCTATCTGAACAAAGAAAAAAAAGATGAAAAAAATTTGTAGTTTGAAGAACAGACGTTTTTCCTTTTCTCCATCATTTCTTTCTCTTTTAACATAAATATGTAAAATACGTAATCGAACACTTTGAAGTCAAGAAAGCGTCCGTCGGAATACTATATACTAATTCTGAATTTCATTTTATTTATTAGGTGAGGTGGGAAAGAAAGCAGTGACGAGGGGAGGGGTTTGGGTGCAGGGGAGACGTGTAAATTTTAAGGGAGTAAAATTGGATGAATCCACGGAACTAAAGGATAAGGCAAGAAGCGAGAATGTTTAGCTAGAAAACCCCCCTGCCTCTCCTAAACACCGTAGCGGATCATGTTACGAAATGTAATAACATATGCGTGTGTACATTATTCATGCATACATCCATTCCTTTCAAGAATGAAATAATACACATAACCAAATTGTCGTAAAAATACTAAGTATAAAAATGTAAATAAATGAATTCGTCTAGTGTTGCAAATGCTTAATATCGATGCACTGTGCATAGTAAGGAAACATTATGTTTTCAACAGCCATGCTGACCGTCCGTGCAAGTATCAGCCAGTTAAATGTCACGGTTTGTCGATTTGACATTTCTTTTTCTTTTATATGGTGAGCGAGAGCATTTGGGTTAGACGTTCATTTAGTATTCTTAAAATATACGGGAGCGAGGTGGGCCTCGCTCTCGTATAATTATTTTACGAAGCATCTCGGCATTTTTTTTATGGTGAGAGGCCAGCTTGAAGATATGCATTTATGGTACAGACAAAGAAGGACAACTCTTTCTAATGGCATTCATATCACATGATTTTGTAGTTTCTCTGCGATCATAACAATGTATACCAGAAGTCTCTGTCGAGACTGAAGCTCTACTGGTTTCCTCTTATTATCTTTTAAAAGGGTGGGGCAGCAGCGGGGGAATGTGCCCCTCTTTCAAATCAAGGGGGGGGGGGGGGTATGTTCCGCCCCCTTTAATCTTTAAGATTTTTTATCATCAAGTAGTTAGAATATCATGCAGTTAAAGTGTGGAAACAAAGCAGTAAAAGGCTAGTTTTTCTTCTGGTAGCAAAAGGGACATGAGCCCCATCCCCTCTTTTTTCAAAACAGGGGATGGGATGAAGTATTTTTGTAACACCCCCCCCCCCTTTCGATATTTTCCAATGTCGGTTCAAGTGTAGAAACAAAGTATGCAAACACTAGTTTTTCTTCCGACTAGCTTAATTTTTTTGCTAGCCATATATACATTTATATATAAATCATTATCCCATTTTTTTTCATTGCCCGTCAATGCTTTAGAGAAATGACTTCATACTATTTCAAGAGGAGTTTACGGCGCTGTTATATGTTTAATAATGTCTTTTGTCTGTTTTGTTTTTTGCCAATATCTGGTTGTAAAAGTGTCGTAAAAATTTTTATCACATGGTGCTGTATATATATGTATATATATATATATATATATATATATATATATATATATATATATATATATATATATATATATATATATATATATATAGGGCCATCATAAAGTTCATGAGTCAGAGGAAATTCGCCCAAAATCAATTCTGACTAGCATACAAACACTGCGATCTTAAGTCAACCATACAGGAAATAATTAAGAGAGGAAATTGAAGATAGTTGAAAGATAGAAATACATACATGAAATACAAATGTTGAGGTGTTGCACATATATCTACAAAGCTATAACCCCCCTTTCAAATTACAGTACACTGTAGTGAAATAACAATTGGGGTCATTTCTGTATGGGTAACTCACGCCCTTTGAGGGGCCCCAGGGGTCCAGACTAGACCAAAAATTGCACATGCACAACTAGACCACCCAAACAAGAAGAAACCACAAAGAGGTCTCTGGGATTTATACCCTCAGGGAAAAAGAAGGCACAGAATCTTGGGACCACACCACTTTGTGGGGGTCCAAAGTGGTCCAGACTGGACCAAAATTGCACATGTACAACTAGACATCCTACCGAACAGGATTAGACTATAATTTAGTCTGTGGGACATATATTGTTAGAGAAGAAGAGGGAACAACATCTTGGGACCACACCCCTTTTGTGGGACCCAGGGGGTCCGAACTGGACCAAAATTGCACATGTACCACTAAACCACATACCAAACAAGATGAGAATGTTATTGGGTCCCGGGAACATATACCTTTATAGTAGAAGACATAACACAATTTTGGGACCACACCCTTTGTGGGACCCCAAGGGGTCCGAACTGGACCAAAATTGCACATGCACAACTAGACCGCCTACCCAGCAAGATCAGACCCTAATTAGCTCTCTGAAACATATACCTTCAGAGAAGAAGAGGGAACAAAATTTTGGGACCACGCCCCTTTGTTAGGACTCCAAGTGGTCCGGACCGAACCAAAATGGCACATGCATAACTAGACCATCTACTTTACAAGATGAGACAATAATTAAGTCTCTGAGGCAAATACCTTTAGAGAAGAAGATGGAAGAAGATTTTGGAACCACGCCCCTTTGTGGGACCTCAGGGGTCCGAACTGGACCAAAATTGCACATGCACAACTAGACCACCAATCGAACAAGATGAAACCATAATTAAGTCTCTGGGACATATACCTTCAGAGAAGAAGAGGGAACAAATAAATTGTTTACGGACGGACGGCCGGACAACGGACGAAGGACCATCGCATGAGCTCGACTGGTCGAGACCAGTAGAGCTAAAAATCACTTGATGTCGAATAGGTACATATCGATATTATTTCTACCACGTGCTGCACTCACGTTGACTGAAGTAGAAAATATCTACTTTCATTGCTACATCGTAATGTGAATTCCAACTGAGATTCATATGAAAATGCTATAATGAAATTAACTTTGAGCCTTCTGTGAGGAAAACATCGCATGGAAGTTGATGTCATATTAATTAGATTGACTTGACTTTCTTGTTTGCGTTTCATTTTTGGCTTCATAATGATATGATTTTCACTAGTCATTGTCCTCATCCTCTGTTATCAAACATAAATTTCTGTTTTTGTTATACATTGCTCCCTAGAGAAATTAGTCAATTTGTGTTGTAACGATATATACTTTTATTTTATTTTTACGGACGCCTGTCAAAACAATAATTACTTTTACATCATGTCTAAAGTCTAATTTCGGCTCTTCGCATCCATTGGGTTGTACTGGGAGAATCTGGTTCATGGTAAAATTGTCACTGACAGATTATCATCAACACATTTTGGGCTCTGGAAGCTGTCGTGACCAAGTGTAATTTAGCAGATTGTTGTGCTGTCCGGAACTGTAATCGTTGATTTCGATGAATACTCAGGTAATTGATTATTTCACTCTAGGTCACTTTCAGATTCTGTTTTTATAATTCATGAAACAAATTTAAGGTGATGTCTAAACCTTCATACTTTGATAGGGTCCTGGTTTACTCTTATGTAATATGCCGAGATTACTTCTGTTTTGGCACTCACAGTATAAGTAGACATTCGTGAACCCTTTGAAACAGTAGTGAGGCCAGATACTCAGTCGCCTGTTTTGATAGACACATTTGCCATAAATTTAAAGTGAAACATTTAACATTTTTATCGTTTTTTTTTTAAATTAAATTTGTTGGGGTTTTTTTTTACAAGAAGCATTTATTTCCGATAGTTAGATCCTCTATACAGTGTAATCTGTCTATTCCGAATTGCAGTGGGACCAACAGAAATGTTCGGAATAGACAAAGTTCGGATTGTAGAATATATTTGTTGGAGCACACTAATCTTCGATATAAATCGTTTCAAATTATACACTATTAATTGTACTGTTCACATGTAAGTGATCGAATGGAAATAGATGAGATGAGTACTATTATATTCAAATTTTATTTACAAAGAAATTATTTTGGTTAATATACAGAGATCAAATCACTTTTTAACAAAACGATCAAGGGTAAATTGACATTTAACTGACTGGTTTTTTTTTACAATAGAAGTTTCAGTCATACATTTTAATGTCTGAATGTAAGTGAGTTATCTGTCATCGTATTACAGAGAAAAGTTCTCCAGAAGATAGGTCCACTTATTGGAATGTTTTTTGCTCTAGTTTGGGCAAACCACTTCGAAACAGTTTCAATCAAATCATTAAATTTGGAACCAGTGATGAATCTCCGTCTTTTTGGAGAAAAACTTTGTTTAAATTGTTCTCTACAAAAATCTCGCCGTTTCAAAATGTCACTGACAGTAGCAGCACCTATTCCATACTTTTGACTCAACATTTTCTGTGTAACTTTCGGTTGGTTGATTGGTGTTTTACGTCGCTTTCAACAATATTTCAGTTATATCGCGGCATGGATGCAGGAGGTTACCAACCTCATAAACATAGTGGCACAACCCGGGAATCGAAAACGGATCGTCGGCGCCGCAATTAAGCCAAGCGCTTAGCCACTACACCACGCCTACCCCTGTGTAAGTTTCACCAGGCACTTCTTCAGATTCATCAATAAGACTTATCTTTTGTCCGAGCGAAAGATCTTTCCTGGTTCTTTTTCGTCGAAGGAGCACATGCATCAAGGGTAGAGCATGATCGTTTTTGTGGCGTGGACATCATTATTATCCAAGTCTAAGTTTAACACACTGTACACCTATCCGTACAAATATAATGTCGCAATTACTTTTACATGACTACAACTCATTAAATATTACACACAGGTACCTGGTCTGAGGTAGACAAACACAAACAAACCAATTATCTCTTTGAATGGCCATTGATAAACCTTTCTTAACCTGAGCCTTGGATAAACAAATACGAATCGGAACAGACACAGTTTAATTAAGTATTAAGCAGATTATGGGACAGAATTTATGTTCTGAATTCGGAGTGCACAGAATACGGAATACACAAGGTATTTTCGTATATACTTAAGAGGGAAATTGTTGGGACCACAGAATATCATCGGAATAGACAGAATATCGGAATACTCAAGATTCGGAATACACAGATTATACTGTATTATAAATATCAAAACATATATACCTGTATAAATTTGGTGCACCATATGCACTTTTCGAAAACTTATATCTCTTCAGTGATGCTCAACTATAGAAATGCAGAGTATAAATATTTTAGGAGCAAACGTAATACGAACAGACCAAAAAGTAAGAGAATAAGAACCAATCTAATGGCACAGCTGTGCATTATGAAGAAATCCCTAATTTTCAGAATAATTTGCACTCTGTTGTCATACTGAATTGGAAGTATCATAAGAGTGCAAAGTGACCTACAATCACTTAGATATGCTACTCTACCATCTAACATTGTAGTGTAAATTCGTAGAAGTTCCTTAATTTCTCCGTACATTTCCTATTTAATATAAACCACAGTCTTAATGTAGGCATTTCCAATTAGAAAGACATGTTTTCCTTTCCAGGGCACCTGGGCTACTTCTTTTTTCCGAATACCTGTGGTTGTCCATTGTTCATCTTACTGTAATACATAAATTGATTTATTTCTGTCTAGACTTCTGTATCCGATACAAATTACTTTTGTATTGCGCATCACTATCAAACTTAATCCTTTTGCAGTGTGGAGCTAGTGGAAAAGTTTGCGGGAGGTTTGATTAAGGTGTAAGTTTACATCTGTTTTAATTTACTGTGGTTGTGACACTTTCTATTATGTGTTTGATCACATTCGTTTTGTGTGTTATGTTTAGCAGTCAAACAAGAGATGCTTACTCATTGTCAGGGCTTCATGAGTTACCAGTGTCGTATATACTTATGCGTGCCGCAATCAAATGATATTAGTTGTTTTTCTACTTTACACTTGAAAACTACCCACATCTATCCGAATTTCAACACATCTCATGGATGTTTTGCACATATGAGCAGGGCAGTTGCATACCCATTATTTCATTCATACCAATTTATTTCGGTTATACATTAATACTTAATATTATTTAATGAATATCTGTTCTTTAGTGTTTCTGTACTAACCCGAATTTTATACACTTCAAATTTACTGTAACACATTTTGTAAATTATTCTAATATGAAACATTATCTCCTCGTGTACAGCTCTGTCCTTGGATAAGTTGACTTTTACGTTTAGGTGAATTTGATATTAATCTTACTCTTTAATATTTTCGCTTTGGATTTCCTCACTGTGGGTATCACTGAAGAAACAGAAGTTCTCGTTATGCGCATATAGTGCACTTAATAAATATAAAACATATATACTTTTTAATTTTGTACAACTCCACAACTTATGTCTCTTCAG
Source organism: Pteria penguin (assembly GCA_035048485.1). Taxonomy (NCBI): domain Eukaryota; kingdom Metazoa; phylum Mollusca; class Bivalvia; order Pterioida; family Pteriidae; genus Pteria; species Pteria penguin. Next base: position 31,194,751 of record CM068582.1, on the reverse strand, counting down.
TGATGCTCGTGGCCAAATAGTTGGAATTCTCATATTATATAAATATTTGAAGAGCAGTATTAAAACCAAAATGACCGAAAAAGTGAACCAAAGAATCAATCTAAGGACAGAGCTATGGATGAGCGAGATACTCTTTGGTTTTAGAGTAATTTACATAATTTCATTACGTAATACACGGTTATATTTTATTACCTCTATGTAACGAATCGAATGTAATTGTGCAAGTCATGCATGGTGATACCTTTTATATGATGAAAACAGTTGCCCGAGATTAACATTGGGTTCATTGACACCTTGACATTTCCGCAAAAATTAGAAGAATTTGGTATTTAAACTCTCATTTTAAGACATTTTCTGGTCTGCAATTTCAGGTTTTCATAACCACAATCTCAGTGCACTTACATCCATATCAACCCTGTTTCTACACACATTAAACAAGTTACAAATCATTTTCCCTCCACAGATTTATTTCATTCAAATAAATAACACTAATAGTGGAACATCCGATGGAACTTTTTTGCACCGGTAAACGTGTATTGCATTCTAAAAATATCACAATATAAAACCGCCCATAAACATTATTAAGAAAATTTATCATGTGTTACTTGCTCGTTTCATTCCCTTAGTGCGTATTCGGCACATGTCGTAACACGTCCTACGGCACCAGTGACGATTCTCATCTTTAGGTGTAATTATTTTATCCACAACGAAATATCATTTTGAAACAAGATGAAACCATCACTATTCACCAGTAGAATAACTGAGAATTTCGTCATGCAGTTTAATACCAAATTTGCTTATGTGATTTCTGGATCACTGAATTTGTCTTATACATCATCTTATCATCTTTATCATTTAAACATTTTTTCAAGCGAAATACGTCTTAGTCGATTATTTCATAAAAGTGATTTACCTCCTTCGTAATTTAGCTTCACATTTTTTTTCTATTTAACATATCTGAAGATTTGCTCGTATTTGTTTGTGACGTCATATCCATATTATTTCTCAAATGTAATACCAACATAAATGATGTATTACACTGCATACCCCCAATGGTGTTTGTTCTATATATTGATAAACTATAAATTATCTTGAACTTCAACTACTTCTAACTACGTGTTCGTGGCGATTGTAACTCGCTAAACAGGAGAAGCTTTCCCCTCTTTTACGTCAGACATCGGTGTTTGCCTATTATTTCTGATTTGTTACGTAAATATGCATCGTGATACTTCTATTCCTTGGTACATTGTGTTATTGTAACCCTATTTACCAAATTGTCAAAATCTAGATTGAAAATTCATTCTTGTAGATTTATCATTTTGACTGTAAGGTCTACTGAATTCTTTGTCCAAAACATCCTTACAGCTGAAATCAATCAACTGATATTACATATGTTATGTGTAAATGTGATGTTTCATTATTTGAGCATCACTAAAGATATATATGTTGTAGAAATGCGCATATGGTGCACTAAATTTGTACACATTTTATGTTTTGATATCTATTATTACTAACACGTTATAATACCGAGTGACGGCAAAATGAAACCAAAATCAAACAAGACTCAAACAAATATGTGTGGTAAATTGATGAATAACATTGAAATCACCAAATGATACCATTGATTTACGGGTACGGACATTTCATATATGTGTATCCTTAAAATGAAATCAGACAACATATCGCAAAAATCTTTATAAAAGATCCTTACATTGACGAAAAAGTTTAACAGATAGTCCACCAAGAATTTATACAGTATCTTTCTTCTATTTTTCTCCAAATATCAAAATTTTTAAAAATAAATTTACACTGAATGTGAAAGTGAGCAATACATTAGACTGAATTTTTATTTGATGTTACCAGACCACGTCGCACTAAAAATATTAATTTAAAGTTCATTTCTACATATCATTACATAGACATTATAGACAGAGATACCCTCGTCATGACAGAAATAGATCAATACAGATTATAACTATCTGGTACTTCAATATGTAATGATCCATTTATGAAACCCCTTATCGAACGTAGCACTAAACAGTCATGCCTGTATGCGTGCTTGTATATAGATTTAAGATAATGATTCCATGACCTTATGTCGTTTTCAGACGGAATAACACGGCTAGTTCATGTTGTTGTCACTTAATATGTTGATATATATATATTCCGTAATAATATTCTTGTTCTTTTTGAGTAACCTGTTGAATTTCTTGTCTATATGAAAGACTAAAATATGTTCTTTGTACTTTTAATGATATGTGGGAAGGTGGGTTCGTAAACCGACTTACCACACCCATTGATTGGCCGGTGCCACTGCAGTTGAACGTCGATGCCGCAACTCCTTTATTATCAAATATTTTCTTTCCTTACGTGCTTACTCTTCTATGCTCTGCATGTCCGTGACAACTTTTCTCACACAGCTGAGTTAGATCACTTCTCTTCGTTTTTAAGGAGAGTCAATCACGGAAAATTAATAATGGAAATGGAAAGTGCCCCGGGCAAACATAGTGATCACTTCTTTCTAAAGACTTCTTACATTTGCAGCTGGCAAAGTGCTAAATGAACCTATATGATCTCAAATTAATTGGACCAATAAATAATTGTACGGTAATAGTACAAGTGCTGTCAGTCTAAATGCCTGTTGTTTTCTGTTCTGTTACTTATACATCGACATCATGAAGAAATGCACCGGAATTTCGACATTTGCAACACGCCCATCCTAAACAAAATAGAGAGATCTTTTATCATTCAACGCCAACGCCAATCAATATTGGGCTTCAGGTTTTAGTTTCTTATACGAGAGACAGACAACCAACGAGTTGTATCATGGACCACTCGGTCCAGAGAAAAGCATGCTACTAACTGCACTACGCCGGTTCTGATCACCGAATACTGTAATATACATGGGCGGCCAGGTAATATGCGAACCCCACTGAATTCTTTCTGTAGATATAATTACGTATAATACACAGTGCCATTCATTGGAACGGGGCTCATCTGCTTTTGGATATTTCTTTGCTTACTTTGAAAAGTTTCTGTAATGAGCTTATTGATGAATGGTTACTGTATTGAAATATAGATTGCAACCTCTCTGTTGAAGCATTAATAGTTGTCAGAACCTTTTGATAACCAGAATATTAGACATCATTATAAATCTATATTTTTATGAAACAGTTGAAAAGGTATTTCCTTGATTTAGTTGTGAAATTCAAGACATTTAATACTCATTTCGGTTAGTAGTTTTAAATGCATATTGTGAGTTTTACCGTTTTTGCTAAATCTTAAGGTAAATTTATCTTATTTGCTTTTCAACCGAAAGAAAAATTAATAAATGAAAAGTTTAAACAATGAACCGATGTAAGTGCCTTAATACCTTCCGGTGTAAATATAGAATTTCGGCACAAATTATAAATCTGATGGAAAAATGTTAGAACATTTTTAATAGAAGCGAAATAGTCCTTAATCTATTTTTGATTGTTAGTAACCCCTATTTATTATTATTATTATTAATATTATTATTATTATTATTATTATTATTATTATTATTATTATTATTATTATTATTATTATTATTTTGTTCGTGTTGCTCTGTCTTGACGTTTCGGCCGATGGTTTCTTCCAAGAAGACATGAACTTAAAAATATCTCAAATCTTGAAAAAGGCCATCGCATTATTGCATTTCCTTTGGTCTCACTTCAATTTTATTGGGGTTCGCATTTGTCTGAATATGACATTATACACGATATTGTCCTTTTATTCTATGAACTATGCAATATGGTTTACCCTTCGGTAGTTTTTTACTTTGGAATATTCTTTTTATTAAAATCAACTCATATATTGTATAAAAACCATTGTTGTTCTTGATGATCCGTAGAACACGAGAGATCATTCTGAACAAATGAGTCGAAGCAACACAAAGCAAAATTAGAAACAGTAAATTTAAAATAATATTTGTTATGTCGGTAACATGAGTATGAAACAGACAACGAGTTATACAACTTCTAAATTTGATATAAAAACGAAATAGATAATATGTCTATTAAGGCACATTAAAAATTTCTCATTGAATGAACTTGTATTGCCGAGATGACATTCCTTACATGTACCTTCTAATCATTAGATATTAATCGAATACCTTATAGAGTAGAACGCTGTGATAAAGTATGATAGAATTTTGATGTATTTTTTTTTTTCTATGACAGAGGAGCTTTTTATCCTTTCACCATTAAATAGTCACTAAAATACACTGACTCAAGTGATTGAAGTGTATTATCATAAGTGATAATATATAATCCAGCAATTATTTTTATGTCTTTCGAGTGCCAGGTATAATTGATTCTCTTCGATTTTATGTCCTTTATAAAGCTTATCTACAGGAAGAATGAACGATGCTCTGGCCATTGTCGTTCTGTAATCACTGATTGATCACACTCGTCCCTTCCAATATAAGGACTTATCAAATTATACTTTGCCTTCAGACCTCTATGAATCAGTACTACAGAAAACTTCAGAATATAGACCAAACTATACGGGTAAAATACAGATAATATTTATAAAATTATAGAGCATATACGGTGTCTGTAAGGCGTGTAATAAATAAATCTATTGATTTAGTTGTTGACTGATTTGTTCATGTATTTATTTGTTTTCCGGATTATTATTTTATAATTTTATTTCTTTATATTACTACTTATTTATTTATGTGTAATATGGTTCCTACTTGATCAAAAGATATTGTACAGTGTTTGTTAGCAGGCACACAGCAGCACAAAAACACAAATACCTATACCTCTTGTAAAGATAATACTTGAAAATGAAGAACCTGCCTTTGTTGTGTATTTTAAGTTATAGCATAATTGTGAAGAAGAAATATAAATATAATTGATTGCAATGGATATGTCATATTTTGGAATGTTTAAGAACATTTATTTCCAATGGTTGTTTCCTTTATCATTTCTTTGTAACTAAGTGGCACATGCAATGATGACATAATTAAAAACATTTTTATTTTATATGACATATTTTTTTCGTACATTTCTAGGACACATAAAACGGGTAAAAATACAGATTTAAGGTTCCAGCGTGTAAGGAATCTCCATGTGTGCATCAATAAACAATAAATATCATATATATTTTCTCTTGTAACGATATCATCAACTGACAGAGGTTATTGACGTTTTCGGAAGTCTTACGTCAGAAGGTTACCTTGTTACTCATAAGTTTAACGGTTTCACTAGTGTTGATTTCCATGCTGTGATTCAATCATTAAATCTGTTTACTTGGCTCAATGCCAAAGATTAGAAAATACAAGTTTAGAAATGGAAGTTATTGAGCAAATATACCTAAAATGCTCATTCGAAGAAAACGGCGTCGTAATAAATTCACATTAAATAAAAATCTAAGAAGAAAATGCATTTTGATTTTGGAATTGTTGAAGGCATCAACAGCAACACGAAAGGTATGTTCTTTTATGGATACAGCTAAGATATCGACCTTGGATATGCATGATAAATTATCCTTTTATATCAAGCATTCACCATTTTGTGTGGTTTCGAATGTCATTAATGGCAGTTTTCATTTCGTTACTGATGTCAATGATGATACTTTCTCCTAAGTATAGATGATTTATATTACTTGACATCCTCCATGTGTTTTGAACAAACCCTCCATTATGATTTGAAAGAAAAGCATTTAATATTTCCCAGAAATTGATCGAGTGAATTATGATTTTTAAACCGATAAAATGAATACTAAAAGCACATAGAGAATCAAGTATTCATAAGTTGTTTCAGATATTTAAGAGGTGTTTATGTTTTTCGTTTGATGCACATTCGTCTCCCTTATTTTTGTATGTTTTATGTTTGATATAAAACATATCATGAATGCACCTAAGTACTAATTCTTACCTTCAACGTAACTTTATACTAATGACATTTACATGACCTAAATATTAAATATCATATGAAATTCTTCAACATGCAGATATCCGAAAGTTGCTCGTTTATTTCGGTTTATTTCCACCAACAAAAGCTGATTTCCAATATTAACGGTATTACGGTAGTACTTAATAATAAACAAACCGCCCTGTCTTCCTGTACCTAAAAACTCAATCGTTGTCACTGAGGCAGATGATCAGTCTATATTCAATGATTCTCATTCCTTTATCCGGTATAGACATATAGGTAAACTCTATACATATTTATGGTTATTACAGATTGCATTCAAAAGATAAATTGACTATCTAATATAATTAGGAACGAACAATTGCCCCAAATCTAACTATGTATGAGACATTTAAACCATATGTGCTGATACAATGCAGAAATTTACAACGTATAAACATTTCTGAGGTTTCTTAGCAACACAAAACAGAAACATGAAATTACGACACGATTCTTTTGTTCTCCATTGATAAACATAAGCAAAGAGGAAAATGAACAGTTCACAGAGGAAAGAACGGTAAGACAAATGCACCTCCACTTCATTTCTCGTTATGTTATACATTTGATCTGAGGAGCCTGAGAGTTTGAAATAATGAATAATTAGCTTCCATGTGTTTCTTACGTGCAATCTGGTGCCTGTTTTCAAAAAGTTGTAAACAAATATAATTGGCAAAATTAATGGCATTGATGTCACACTTATCACCATTACTGCAAACAGCTCGTAAAAATTTCCCCTTGAAAGGTATTATTAAATGTAGTGGTTAGTGACGGGATATACACTTTTTCTTATGCTGTATGTCTAAATTCCTCAGTAACACTCTAGTAGACAGGCATCTCATATATTTATTTCTGAATAAGTTTATGTTTTTGTGTCGTTTATACGAACAGTTTCAGCATTCATGTTGGATGCGGCTAACCAAACATGAGACGCTTATCCTACACGATCTCCCTTTTGAGTCTAATATGCTCACCGTGTCCATTGCCGAGTGCTTTGAGTACTATAGTTACATTCATATTCTAATAACATGGGTAATTATCCCAGATATATCAAAGATATTGGCAGATGTAAAATTGGAGTGATAAAAATTGACTGTTAACCTCTAATGTATTTCTCTTAGTTTTGTAGTAAATTTTCCTTGATGAGATATAGTAAATAAATTCGCTCAATGATATTAGGTAAATAATGTCACTCAATTTACACTTATTCTTATAGATTTTTAATGAAAAGAAATCTACCTATTTCAGAGTGTATTGTAACTTCATGAGATATGTTTAAAGAAAAAGATTCATTTTAAACTTGGCATGCATACATAATCTCATCATAAGGAACATTCAATATACATTCTACAACGAGACAAACCTATAGCAAAATATTTCCAAAATAATTTGATTTTGGAGTGGATAACTGTCAGGCCTGCTTTCACATGTAGTAAACGATCATATGTCTTAAGACGTTATTTCTCAATGTAACTTTCTACTAACTATTTAAACTAGATATTCCCGAATAAAAACTATTTTAAGTTATCATTTTCACCTGCTCTTTGATGGCCACAAAACATACTTCTTTGTGAATTTAAAACTGTCTGAAATGGTCAGTTAAGGGCATTTTTAAATGTGATCTTTGAACGAAAGTGACAACGATTTTATTAATGCAATAGTAAAAGACAGGACAGAAGACATCTGACCAAGCAGTGTGACAGAAATCATCTAGGACATGCACACAAAACAAGAAAATAGTCAAGTAAACATTACAAAAATTTTCGATTGTCCTGCAGTTAGCATTCCGACTTAGGGCGGTCAATTAAAGTAACAAACGTCACTCAATTGTCACAATCTTGTAATTAAAAAAAAGAGACCTATGGTGATTATGAAGACGTTTTCTCATAATTGTGAATAAGAAATGCAGGATATACTGTAATAAATATACAATGATTGTGTAGGATAGTGTAAGACTTTTCGCAAAAAAATATATATATTTCTAGTAAGCAAAATATAAAGTGTGGAAATAAGGAAAAATCACTGACTTCTGGATTACTTACGTCAAAAATAATATAAAAGCCCATGAGAATGATGCGTCTTTGGCAGAAACCAGATAGCTACATAACTATTGAAAAAATCGATAAATTAAAATAATAATACTGACTTAATTTTGAACAAATTTGCAGGAATGTTACATAGCCGACGGTATTTCTTCAAAATGAAAATTGTAAATTAAATAATACTGAAATATCTTTACCGACCGGCATCGATTGAAATACCGATAGAGACATTGCAGATGAAATGCATTTGTTTTGCATCATTCGGGCTTTATTCGTGAAGTTTATTTCCTTTTGAGAAAGCGTCGACAGCAACCTTATATGATGCAAGTAAATATCAGTGATTGATTTCCAGATTTATTAGAATTTTACTCCTAAAAATCCTTTTACCCTATAGCAGAAATTATAATGGAAACCTAACGTAATTTACGATACAGTATACGGTGTCTGCGTTTAAAGAGATAATATATTGTTCTGATATTTTTATAACGTATGTATTCATTACTAGTGCATATGATAAGGAATGTAAACAGTGAGATCTGTCCGGTGTTTTGACATCTAATCGAATGATGTGATGCAATGACAATTCTCTTACTTGACCTTCTATCCATATATTGCACATACAATTTCTCCGATTCATTTGTGTGTAATATCATAAAAATATCTAATCAAATAAACTCTTACATTCAATTTTTCGTGACGAGAATATGGGTTCACGCAACTCATCTAGAATACATCTGATAAAAAATGCATACTAGACATGATTAAATACTTTATAATGTAAATCGAAATGAAACGTAAAAATGTGAAAGGTCGACAAATAATTCGAATCTCTTTGATGTCTTAATAAATGGAAAGACAAACAGTTAATTTATTCTTACGTCAGAATGAATCTATGTAGATTTTGCGTAGTGATCTCTCAGTTTCTTAATTTATTGGCTTTCTCTTATTCTGTAATAATTTATACTAGCCATGATATAAAAACCTTATGTCCAATAAACTTAGAACCATTTACATCTTGTGTTAAATATCCATTTATTTTGAGGGCTTTTGGAAGACCAGTGTGCTGTCAATGTGAACGATAAGATGTTTTATAGACGAAAGACGAAAGAGGTTAAGATGATTCTATATATGTAACTCGTACATGTAGTAAACGAGGTGCAGACGTAAACACTATACGACGTTCAGGTTGAGATTTTTTACGGGAAGTTGGACGTGTATGTCAACATTCGCGCCAAAGATCTAGAAAAGCCCTAAGACCTATGTTGAATGCTAAAAATGACTTTATATATGACGTCAAAGAAGCGTCGTACGGAATAAAAGAAATTGATAGATGAAATTCAGCTCGCAGGCATTTTAGATGATGACAATGACTTGTTACTTCTTTTGTGCTTAAGCGGATTAAGCGAGGAGCAGTTCCGTGCACTACTCAGGGTTGAAAGGCAAGATATAATTCCCTTATGCATTACTCTAGGATTCCTAAACTACAGTTGGGTGCAGTCCTAACCTACATAAAGTGCACTTCAAGTTAACTTTATGACTGCTTTTCAAGTTTACTTGGCGACAACAGAGTAAACTTGGAATCAAGTCTAGTAGTAAACTTGATTCCAAGTTTAGTACTAAACTCGATTAAAGTTTACTCCAAGTGCACTTCAAGTTTAGTTTACTTTCTATATACATGTGCATTTACTATATTTTTCTATTAAATATATATATATAAAAGCACTAAAAAGGAAATTGTAACAACATTCACTATTCATAAGTATCGAATCAACTTCAATGAAGGTTAATGCAAATCGCTCGCGAAAAAGGGGTCAATATAAAAGCATAGGTAAGCGAAAACGATACTAAAACAATTAAAAAATTTCCAAATTTTCGAAGCAATCTGCTTCCTCTTCAGGACACACACATACAAACACTTACATAAATATAAAGACACGAAAAGAAGGATAGAAAATATATACAAAGCACTAGTCTAATAAAAACTGGTTTCTTTAATTGGCTACATAATGAGCGTTTCACTATGCGCTATCTAATAGGAAATGAGCCAAACACAAGCTAACAGCTTGCTTACAGGTCAAGTGGCGCCCCCTAAAATGTATTTGCATTGACCTACTGGAGGTAATTAGACTAGGTGATAAGAAGTTATAGATAGAAGGACAAAGAAAATAAATAACAAAAATAAATGGGAGTGAAAAACAAATAAGTGATAAAATAAGTACCAATAAAAATTTTAAAAAAATACTGTCAAGACAAGTGGTAATATTGGATGACGAGTTACATGACTCGTATATATATATATATATATATATATATATATATATATATATATATATATATATATATATATATATATATATATATATATATATATATATAAGCACAAAAAAGGAAATTGTAGCAACATTCACTATTCTTCACTGTGCTTTTATATATATATATATATATATATATATATATATATATATATATATATATATATATATATATATATATATATATATATATATATATAATATGCAATTGTACATAATAAGACAATTATTTCTATCGTGTTATACGAAACTGGATTATTGTAATAAACAAACGTAAAAAGTAAACTGGGTGTCATGTGATAGTAAACTTGAAGTCGGAATTACTTTAAAGTAAACATAATATCAAGTGCATTTGACTAAACTTTATGACTGGTATTCAGGACGAAAAACTAAACTTAAAGTGCACTTGTCAAGTGCACTTGAATGTAAGGTTAGGACTGCACCCAACTGTAACTTATTTTTGAAAATATTACCGCTTTTTCGGGTCTGGAGGGTCTCTGTATAATTTTGCGGAGGTTGTCTTTTTCCAACAGATTTTAGGATACCAATTTTTCTTACATCACTAATAGAGTATTTGACTCCATTTACGATACCATTCCCAAAGACTGAACTCTCTAATCCAGTGCCATAATTTCTGCGTTTGGACGCAGACACTATCCGCTGTCTTGGGGTACCACTTAGCAATTGCTGAGATTATAAAGACGGAACAATTCGACCATTGTGTAAGCTATCCGAGAATCAACAGGCTGCATATAGCGGACACAAAGAGACCCATATCCTGAAATTTTAGTCAGTTGTATCTCCAAACGGATTGGTGACGAATTATTCCGTCTGCTAGAAACTAGAAGGCACGATGCAGTTATGATACGGATGAACGAGATTCTTCTGTCTGATATTACAATTTACAGTTTGTACGGCAACCACACGTATCCTATTAGTCCAAATCTATCAGCTCCTTTTTTTTTAACTCTGCGGAGGTAAAATATCAGCTGAGGAAGCTATCTTTCATAAACCTATAAACGGATGTCTGAACTTCGAGTGTTGACTTGACATTTGGCAAAATCATATAGACCATAAATTATATTTACAGTCGATCGAAAAGTACTACACCGTTGCCATTCTATTAACTATATGTCATACATGTCTACATGGGATTATAACATACGGATAAGTTAACTTAACCCCTTCATCTCTTCAGGAGGATCTCTCTTAGATATTATACTGGTTAGATACACAATCTAACAAAGCTTATCCAATACATTACTTATATACGATCACTATATGGTAATATGGTAATGATCAATGAAATGATTTTAAAACTTTGCATTTCAAGTTGTGTAAAATCAAGTCTAACAAAAACAAAGATGTATATATCGTTTCGGATTTTTTATCTATATTCAAGACAGTATCAAGTATAATTTTTCTTGGTGAAATGTTACGTTACAGGATCATTTATATTTTGATCGGTTGCGCAGACAGTTTTAGCATTAGGTCAGACTTTTTTAAGCTTTTTTAATCTTTCGTCTTTCGAAAGTTCGAATTTCTCTCTTTCGAACTTCAATTTTTGTGCTTAAATCTTGATCCCATTTGCCTGACTGCCTTCTCTTATTTTGTTATCTTTATAAGGTAGCTGAAAACGTTGGTTTTACTGGATTTAGACATAAAAGCTATTGTTTAATAATCGTCTGTATAGTCTAAAAAAGATAACCAAGTCCAGCATAACAGAAAATAAATTGAACATTAGGAGTACATTTTTATAAATCAGTTAAGGAAATTTCAGTTGAGAAGACCGATTATTCATCATTTACTTTAGAAATTACTTTTACCTTTTTATCTTTAAATTCCTCAAGCGCGCTGTTCTCTTTTTCTTTTCTTTCTCTTTTTTTTTTCTTCTTCTTTTCTGGATTCCTCTGCACTTTTCTTATTCTGTCCTGATCTTCCTTCGTCTGTCGACTGAGCCCTCTACGTCTGTCAACAACTGTTTTTTCGTTGAAATCCTCTACAGAACCTGATATATATATGTAATTGAATAAGGTGAAATAAAATTGCATGATAAATTATAATTATATACATATGATAAATTATAATTATATACATGTGCGTAATAATTTTGCTATTACTTGCATTTCGCTGTATAAGCACTTCAATATATCTAATACAATGAAATTTGTAACGGTTTTGTTTTACGGGAACAGTAAAACACGGTTATAACGAATTCCAAGGGACCCCGAGATTTAGTACGCTATAAACATAGTTCGTACTATGTATATAACGAATTTTATCGAAGCTGTATGAAAACGTCGTAATATCCGTGTTATTAAATATTAAGAAAACTATGTCATTTCAAGTAACTTTTAAAACAATTCACAACTCGGTACAATTCATACTAATAAACCGTAAAATTGATCTATATATACAACTTAACGAGTGCGTTCTCGGTACGAGTTTTAATGCGCTGCGCAAGTTTTAGCGCATGCCGATCGACTGTAATCGTTAAAATAGTCGGCGTCTTAAAAATATGAATAATATTTAAAAATTATCAACAAATTATAAAATCAGCATAGTTTAACCGAAATGTATCTACCCAACATTAATATATCGAAATTAATTGCCATAATATCTGATTGCGACATTTCAAAACGTTAAAAGTAGTGTTTTTTGACATTTCCCCCAAAACTGAACCAAGCGGTGAATTTTCTACAGTTCTCGAAAAATTATTTTTATTTAGCATTTCATTACTGACGAAAAAATTATCAATTTCCCTATTGTAGTTTTTTAGATGTTTTTACCCAGAATAGCCTCGTTAAATGGCAAAAAAGTCAGTAATTTTTTTTCTGATGACGAATTTGTGCTTTTAAGTTTTGAAAGTAGCCTTTCATTGTGGCTAGAGAATCAAAAATTTCATCGGGAACAGAATTCTGTGAATATATGAAGCGCTCAATATCGTGCATGTGAGTATCGATTTGATTCACATTCGGAAGAGGGTCAGGGTAAGTGATATCATCGTCGTCATCGCTGTTGTCTGTACATGTATCACTAACGGACGACACGATGTCCTCATCAGTCATTACTGAAGCAGCAATAACATCATCGTCAACAGTTATGAAATCCCGCACACATAATATTCCGCCCTCCATATCTGTTGCCTCGTGTAACTTCGCAATTAACTGAGCAATAGGCACATCGTCATTCCTATCGCCTCCGTCCCCAAATAACTGTACCAATGGAATATCGTCATCGTCTTCAAATACATTGCTATTTTTCAAAGTGAATTTTTCATAAAACCCAGCTCTACGAAAACATTTACTGACAGATGAAGCCGAGACCTGCCTCCACGCATTGAAAAGCATTCGTATGGCGCGTAACACATGTATTTCTGGTTCTCTACTGATGTCATGGCACTGAAACGTAGAAAAGTGAATACGTTATTATTTATTCAAATAAGTTGTACAATGCCGGGCATATATCTAAAGAACACGACATCATTTGTTTACTTTGAGATTGAGATTTGGTCTGCATTCGGAACTTCTTACCTGCTTCATTGAATAGACGTACGAAAAGTTCCGATTGCGGGCACCTGTCTATGAGTTATGTGGGGATTATATCAAAGTGCACAGAATGATTAGGATATTTGAAAAAGTTACAATACCTTAAGGATTATTCAATGAGTGACTGTCTGTATTTCACCTTGAAGTTGTACATAACGCCTTGGTCCATGGGTTGTAGTTAACTAGTGCAGATTGGTGGCAAAAACGCCAATTTTACAGCTTTGAGATTATCCAGGCGTGGATGCGCAGAGCAATTGTCAATCAAGAGTAAGACCTTGCGTTTTTAAATCGCCATTTTTGCGTCAAATTTACGAAGCCATTCACTGAATATCTCGAATGTCATCCAAGCCTTCCTGTTCCATTTATAATCTAACGCGAGTGACTTAATCCCCTTAAAACACCGGGAGTTCTGGAATTTACCTATCACGAGGGGTTTAACCATGTCTGTACCGTCCATATTCGAACAAAGTAAAACGGAAATTCGCTCCTTGACTTCTTCCCCCCAAAACATTTTTCTCCCTTCATTTTCAGTGTTTTATTTAGCAAAAGTTTGTAAAAAAAAGTCCGGTTTCGTCGGCATTGTAAATATCCTTCGGTTCATAATTTTTCAAAAGATTTGGTAGTTTGTTTTCTAACTAGTCATCGGCAGTCTCTACATTCACTTCTGCAGATTGCCCACAAATAGACCCACAAGAAATTCCATGGCGTTGTTTGAATCTTTCTAACCATCCCCTATTGCTCTTAAAGGTTTTGGGCCAGTTCATCCGACTTTGACATGATTAACGGTTCAGATATTGGTATGTTTGCAGAACGTTTTTCTGTAAACCACTTAAATACGGCTGATTCCACTGAATCATGTTGTCCGGAGCAATGTCGTTTCCGAGACGGAGATACAGTAGAGATTTCATAGTTTTTAATAATGCTTGCCCTATTTTTTAAGAATTGTACTATGAGAATTCGGTAATATGTCAAATGATGCAGCGATTTCTTTCTTTTGTCGTTCCCCTTTATCAACGGCCTGTATAATTTCATATTTTGTTTCGATTGAAATCGCCTTCCTTATGAGCCCGGACATCGTGTACAACTGACTACATTCCTTTTTACCTCAAATAATTAATTACTAATCATACCCATAGGCACGTACTTGAACTGCTATCAAAACAAACACATTACAGATGAGTTCGGTAATCATCGGTGTTTAATTTACGTGATTGTTTGGTCAGTAATTATTTACTCCGCTTTAAAAAGATGGCGTTTATAAAGCAATTTTACGTTTGGGGACTTAGAAATGGGTTCGCAATAGCCATGAATTCGCAATAATCGTGTTCACTCTTGGTATGATTATGAAGGAAATTTGCCGGCGATTTCACATTACTTCGTTATAAGCATGAATTCGTAGTATGCGTGTTCGTAGTATTCGTGTTTTACTGTATCTGAACTGAATTTTAGCAAATGACTGTTTAGTTAAAATTTATGTGCCCCATTAACTTTTTGTTAATATTTTAAATTATGGTTGTTGGTTGGTAGATTAACGTCGTAATAATTTTGCTATTACTTGCATTTCACTGTATATGCACTTCAATATATCTAACACAAATATGGAGAAAAAATTAAATTTGTAACTGTTTTGTTTTACGGAAAGAGGTATCTGAACCGTAATTTTAACAAATGACTGTTTAGTTAAAGTTTATGTGCCCCATTAACGTTTTGTAATATCTTAAATTATGGTTGTTGGTTGTTAGATTAACGTCGCTTTCAACAATTTTTCAGTTACAATAGGACGTGGAAGCAGGAGGTAACCAACCTCTTAAACATAGTGGCGCAACCCGGGAATCGAACCCAGATCGTCGGCGCCCCAAGCCAAGCACTTAACCACTACACCAAGCCTGCCCCTCTTAATTCATGTCCTTGTGTCTCAGTCTTACAAATTTGATTTGTACTTTATACTTTTATATCTGAACAACGAATGGCTTAACGCTCTGAATATCAAAGAAAAAGAGCAGAGTAAGCCGAGAGAGAGAGAAAGGGGGGGGGGGGGGTGCCACTGTAATGAAAAATAATTCAGTGTTGTTCAATACAGATGATCATCATCATGCGACATAAATTTATAAAAAGAAGAAAATCAACGAAATATGGGCCATCTTACGTCTACAATTCTGTGCATTATGAAGTTTTGTCGCATCTCTGGGCAGAATACAGTTTATTTATTGAAGTGATAACATACTACGTGTACTTACCAAACCTCAAGATGACATGTGACGTGTAACTTTTGACAGGAGTGACGCACAGCACAAGGAGAAAAGAAAATAATATTACATCATTATATCGAGTACAAGTACACGTACGAATTCAAAATCTCAACCTCCCTAATAGCTGAAAGACCTTCATTTATTTTTAAAGTAAAACAAGTGCCATACCGTCGATAACAATAAAGTAAACAACGAAATACCGAAGGGTTAACCATATCTCGTAGTTCATGGAATAAAAAGACAATATCGTGTATAGTGTCATATTCAGACAAATGCGAAGTCAAATTAAATCGAAGTGAGACCAGATGCCGAACATTTTGAAACCCCAAAGAAAACTGTTATTTTTTATTTTTAAGTATTGCGGTCTTTAAACAAGAAGCATCAATCTAGTTCAAAATATTACGGCCCCGATCTTTAAATTCCAGTCCTTATTTACTTAACTGGAATGTTAACTTAGGATTTTCTATAATCAAAAGTTCCATTCCTTTAAAGGTACATCTACTTGTATAATAGTCAATGCAATTACTGAGAAATATGAGGCAGAACAACAGAGCAATTACAACTTTAGCAATACCGTCATTTACTTATTGTATCCATTTGATTTTAGACCAAAGAATAAAGAAACGATCATAGTTATCATATAAATATAAAATCCTTGACTCGATTTGGTCCGCACTTCTCCGATAGACATAAATTTGAATGAAGATGCCATATGATTATATTGGATTTCTTTCGATTAATCATAACGTTATCGTGTATCCATGAAGGCAGTCAATGGCAACTGATGTCTGTATCGTTACTCTCCTGACCATACAGCACATCTTACCCACCTACTCAGTCTGCTAGTCAGCCACTGGCTCGGGATCGGTAAATATAATTACACCATCAATTGATTCTGGAATCTGTTTCCTATTCTGAGAATATGTATACTTAGATTCTTTATTATGTAACACTGATAAGACGTGTAAAAAGGAGGGGGTTGTCTCGCACAGTATGCCCTGATGACGGACATTCCAAAATATTTAGAGTGTAGGCAGCACAGCGACTGACTCTAAGATAGAGCTCTCAAGTTCGTTTATTTTGTTTGGGGAAAAGGTAGAACAAATACAAAAACAACACTTCAAATATTTAGAGAAAATACATAGCATGGTAACGTCTTCAAAGAAATATCACCAAGATGTTTATTTTATTAAGGAAAACATCAATATGAAAATGAAACATTGTGGTATTTATAAATGGGAAAGTAGATACATGTAGATATCATAGAGTTTTCGATAAAACCAATAGTTGAAAGTTTTAGAAATTTTATATAGAGAATATTCAACCAAAATTTCTAACAGTATTTTAAAAGTCATTGTATTGTAGAGTCAAGATCATTTGAAAGCCTGCTTTTAAACGTGCATGTAGATTATAATAATTTCGATCAGCATATGATCTTCTCCCAATAAACCATCAATAGACACTCATAAAGGTAATTATTGGATAAATTTTACGCACAAAATCCTATTACCTGCAAAGAATTTGCACTTCGTACACGCTGCTCAGTATGACGTCCGAGCAGTTATTGCACGATCTACCTTCCTTAAATACAAGTCCCAATGGTATCCGTACAATACTGAAAATCATGCAATTGACTTAATGGAATTACACACATATGTTTATCATTGTATTAAAGCATTGTATCCACAATACATATCATTATATCGGGAGCTCCTACTTTATACTTTTAGTGCAATAAGTGGATTCCATTGCTGATAGTTTCAATACAGTTAAGCATTAAAGAGCAAGTTAACTTTAATTTTGATACTTTCATCCTCTTCAAAAGCCTGATATGAGCTTAGTGGAAGTGATCAATGAAGCAATCAGCTTATATAACACTGTGAGTTATGTCTTTGTTTCCATTGGTTGTCAAAGTCTGGAATCAAATGCATTCTTGAATAAAACCGGATCACCTATTTGCGCCTGTTTTATTCAGGATGAGTGAAATTGGTTGAAATGAGCAAATGTATCACATGAAGAGCAAAACGTGCAACACATGACACCCTACTATGGATATAATGCGGTATAAAATTCACTTGAAACACTCAGGGAACAATCTGTGCCCGGATTTACGATTTTGGTTTTTTTTCAATTACACTATTGATTATGAAATGGCGCATTGAACTATGATGTGTATGTTTGCTTTTGTTTTTCAATTTTGCTGGAAAAAATGGAAATATCGACAGTTTTGATTAATTACCAATTCATCTTATCAGCAAATAACTTCTATCGCACAGTCATTTGATGATCAGATGACAGAGTTCACTTGATTTTATACTTTGCAATTCCACTACCTCAGTGACATTTGTGATGACTGTGACATCTTACTCTCAATGAGGGTTTGAGATGGATGTACCCACTGAAATTAAAATATTTGATGAATATGGGCAATCAATGCCTTCTGGAATTGACGAGGGGTGTGTTCCCAGTGATAAGCTGGAACAACTGCGACTTTATCAGAAAATGTTGCGACAACTTCACAGAGAGGTATGTAGAGGTATTGTCAGTTTTAATGGATTTATCGGATATTGGAAGATTGTTTTTATCAAATGTTGTTTTAATACACCTGATAGTGAAATAACAAGTTTTTATGAATGATACTCAGAGAAAAACTAATTTTGTGAACAATACTATGTGCCTGCACATAGACGGAGAAAATATTTGAAATATAAACCGCGAATTGAGGTTCCCATTGAATAAGTTTAATTTTATCATTAATTACTAATGGTTTAATGGTTTAGAAACGATTGGGTTCCCTTTCTCAAATTTTCAGTCAAATTCTACTTTTTTTCTGTCATTGCGACATATATTACCAGCAGAGTACCACACGTTGAGTAATGGAACCTAGATCACGTGTCGCAATCTAGGCGCTTTACCACTACATGGTCGTCCCTTAAATTGAAATACAGTGTTTGATATTGGTATGATACACAAACAAAAGCTTGTGTTATGTTCAAATGTGACATAATACCTGATCAAGTCATTTTCAAGCACTTGTATATATAAATTGAAAATTGCAATTTTTTATGAAATATTAGAAAACACGTCATTGGATAAAACACGTTTCAAGTTGAAAATAATGAAATAGTATGATATATTAAAAGACATGTACATATAATTTTAAATACATTATTCATTATATATTTATACTACATTTATGCAGTACATACTTTCAGCTAAAATAATATTTATGAATTAATAGTAATAATAAAGAAACTCTCAAATTTGATAATCAATGTATCATAATATAGTTTAGTATAAATTAATTTTCATTCGTTTAAACAAAATATAACACATTCTCTGATTGTCGCATCCACTACATTCATTGGGATTAAAGAATACGTCTCTTTATAACTTGTATATAATATTTCACGAAGATGAAAATATTAACGAATTCATAGCACCACACATACCATTAACACCAGACCAAAAAATATGTCAAACGCACTTGTAAATTCAAGACATGGAGATTTTTCAACATCGAATCATACACGTTGTACCTGCTGACGGAAGATATTTACTCATCTGGTGTACTTAGTCTGACTGTCAGCTGTTTCCTCTTACTACTTCAACTCGTTTTACTTATTAGGGAAGGATGTCATGTAGTTCTGTCTACTGCTTACTGTATAGTTTTGGAGTTTTTAACACTTCTTCACACATCTAATTGGGAATATTGGCATATTCTTTCTTTGTCAAGACTAAACCTTTCATAAAATAGAAACGATAACTTAGTTTAGTTGGGGACCTCTCAATAGAAGTGGTACTTTATAGAGCATGAACATATGGCGAAGCAAGTGATTAAAATATTTCATTGCTATTATCAGAAGCATTGTTTTATCTTATGTTCCTCTGCATATATCCAATATATTTACTATTACTAACACATAGACTAAACTTTTTATCCAAGATACCATACGGTAGATAACATTTAACATGACATTCACGTTGACAATAGCTCACAAGAATTGCTTTAACACACAGAGGTACTCAACCGCACGCACTTGTGCTCTTCTAGTTAGTGTTTTTCTCTGTGCGATTAGTGCAGTTCCACGTTCACTTGCTCATTTTCATCTATGCTGTATTACAGATAAGGCTAACACGATGGATCTAAGCAACAAGAATCATCGCTCTACATGAATTACATGTATTCATGAATAATTTAATTCAGAATTTGTTTTTGTGTGTCATTACTACCATTTCTTTTTGAATTATTTACTTCACATATTATGATTTATAATTATTATCATCATCGATATACTTATAAAATGAGATAAAATACAGTGCATTTGATGTTCAGAAAATGCATTTAGCTTTCTTATAAATGTATTCCTCAACATGATGGGTTTTTGTTTAATTCTAAATATTTTATTATCATTCTAATTGCATTTATGAGCAAAAATCGATCTTCCTCCTCGTGTTTAACTGCATATACATATGTAGTTTTAAAGTATAGGCAAGCCAACGTTGATATCCAGTTCGCAAATGCGACAACACATTTTCGAAATCAAATTCACGTGGAAATCAAACAATGTGTGAAATCAGCGGTGCTGAGTGCATGAGAATAGCAAACTCACGTTAATGTGACGTTTACATAATATACTGTAAAGATTATAGCCACCTGTATGCCCTATATGGGTCAACTTTCCTACTACATTGGAAACTAAAACGGAGTATTATCATTACACGTTCCAATAGTGCTTTATCTTCTCTTAGAAATACTCATTGAATTTTTGTCTGGGTATGACAGTCTGAAGTTTTTGTTATTTTCACTCAACCAAACAATCCTGAATTAGTGCTTACATCTGTAACATTATTACGCACATATATTATGAGAGTTGATCCATATTGGTTTTTTATTTTGATACTATTTATTTCTTTTGGTTGGTGTTCTTGTTGTTGTTGCTATTGCTGTTGGGTTTTGTTTATGTTGTTGTTTATTTGTTTGTTCGCTTTTTAAGATAAGGGGGGGGGGTTAATAATACTAAACATACATCATTATATATTAATTATATATGACGTTTGCGGTATGAATGACGCGTTTTCTCTATAGTAAAGAATATAGATAACAACAAACAAAGCATGTTTCATGGTGAAAACCAAAATTTCTACCACAAATTTTCTAAAGATATAATGCCTTCTTCATTCTATTCCGAAAAAGGAATAATTTTGGTCGTGACATTTGGTCGTGACGTATAACAACAAACATGACATGCAGGTTACCAGTGTTTGTCATAATAAACACATCTTTACTTTTCTCGTGATATGTCATCATTGGATCTTTAAAATTCGCTTTTGTCATTGGGTTTAATTTTCCTGCCACATGTGCATACCTCTGATGACAATTTAGCATACAGCTTTTCAAATGTCTAAAGCTTTTTGAATTTTTAACACGTAAGAACAATAACTGAATTAAAGTTATAACCATAGATATTGAGTTTATTATTTATATTCATTATGCTAAATGCAAATGCATCGATGATTGAATTTTTTAAACATTCAGCAGTGCAATAAAACGAAAAGAATAATTATTCCCATATTCAAAAACTTTTTTCATCGTTTGTTATTGTATGAGGATTGTACCCAAAATGCAAAAATGCTTTTATCATATTAACTTTTTCATTTCGAAAATTATACCTACATCATTTTACCAATATCGGATAGTCCTAGAAAAACGTTTTGATTCTTTCAACCACGGAAAGACAATATGCAGTTATGCACTTATTTCGAGTTCTACGACTGTAGTTTTCGACAAATGTGAAAACACAAAGGAAAACAAAAGGCACGTTAGACCATTTTTAAGGACAACTGAGATAAACAACGTACACGGCGTTACAAGTGGAGATAGACGATTGACATTGCGAAGATGTGTATAAGTCATGCACAGAAGAAATGATCATCAATTTGTTCATGTGTAGAATTGATTTTGAAAGATAGCAGTGGAGCCATCTGAACAAACATCTAAGGGTTGGGTGGGACAAAGTGGAGAAAGAAATAAAAAAGTGTATTCATATGATGAAGTGAAGTAACGCTTTATGTGGAAGATAATATGCTGCGGTATATGTCACATTTCTTTTATGATCATTGATGGAATCGTTATGGTCAGATTGTTTTATTATAAGAATTTTGATCGCGGATATGTATGATTCCAACGTTTACGTTGTCCATGTACGTTAGAGAGAAACCAAAATATGTCTCAAGAACATAATTGTTGTTAACTCAGTATCATCAAAATAAACAGTTTTCGAACATTTTACAAATATTATACGAAAAAAATATATTGCTGTAATCAGAACCTGTTGAAAATTTTGTGTAGCTTAATATTAATAAATGGAAAATTAAAACAAAAATTGAATAATTCACATGTTATCGTATTATCTTACTTGGTCCTTAGGTTCAGAAGGAGTTATGATGTCTTATATATAAAAGCTGTATAAAAAGGTGTATTCATTGTTGTTCATGTGACCTAATATTCTGTATACATGTATTAATATTTCTCGCGAAATTATATTCATGTTTATGTGTTATGACTTCTCAACTAAAGTAACATATGGATCCTTGTTTTCTGTATAGATTGCTATTTATAGATTTTTCTAGTGGGTGTTTTCCATTTTCCTGCTTTTGTGGTGAGTATGAAGGTGTACCCGTGACCCGGTAAACCACAAAACTTAAGTGAGAATTTCAGTTGACTGTCTGAAGTTGGTATCACAACTTACATTACAATCGAAAAGCTTGGCGTTGTGGTTGTGTATGTTTGTGTAAGAGTGTGTGCTTGCGAACATGCACTTATAGACTATTATCATTATTTTTATCTACTAGTCCTTGGCGACTTTTCTCATCCTAGAAATAACGAATTTTAGGTTCACTTAAATTATCAAAGTATTATGTGTTTTTCAATGTTGGGATGACAATGCCGTATCAAATAACAAACATATATACCATATTCTATATTTCTTTTCTTCCGATATTTGGGGCCCTGACCATACAAACTAGCCATATTATCGTTTTTACCATACTTGATTTGAGATATTATGTATATATACAGCCTTTTGTTTACGTGCATTTCCATATCGTGAATAGGATAATTTGACTTCGTGTCCTTGCCTCCTTCATGTGTTCATATAAGTATGTTTATATATTTACTTCCAGAAACTGAAAAGTTATTACAGGACTTTTGCGACGGGTCTTGCATGCCAGCAGGGGACGCTTACTCCTCTTGGGCACCTTGTCTTATCTGGATTTTATTGGAGTCGCTTTTGTCTGAGTATGACAACATACACGATATTGTTCTTCTATTCCATGGACTATAAGATATGGTTACCCTTCGGTACTTCTTTTTTAATTTCAAGCTAAATTAAAACTAACCCAAAAAGCGACACAAATGTTAACAGTAATATTTTCCCAATGCAACATTTCGGCCCAGTTTACTTTCCATGAATGTAAGTTTTCTGTCCCTATATCATAGGCGTAGGAACCGGGGGACGCGATTTTCTTCCATGGTGACTCATGATTTAATATACACATTATAGATTTACCTTACTTTATATGAGATCTATCAATATACAATATCCATAGATTTTGATATGGCCTATGTTTGTGCATTACTAAACATGACTATTGTACAACAATCTGGAAATTGTTAACATTAGCAACAGCCTACACATTCGTCAAAATTATTCTCTTTAACACACAAGCTCCGAATTTCTATTACCAAGTTCTTTATTGACTGCTAAATACATTTTCTATCACATTGTATTCACTTAACTGAAAATATCACAAAAATTCAATGTGTGAATTATTTTGAATGATTTCTTTTTTCTTTTTTTTTTTTCGTTACCCATATACCCTTATATACAGACGACACAAACATAATTCAGCACTGTATATATACATGAATGTGAACAAACACTGTATAGAAAGTGTCACAGCCGCATAAAATCAGGAAAAGGGTATAAATTAGTTTCTCTTTCGTAAGATAATTGTGGATTGTGGGGATCAGTGTTGCAGAATACAGTAAAAATGTATCATTTTCTCAATACCTTCCGTTGTGTCTAGGAGCAGATTGATCCAGTGGTATCCAACTGAAGAACAGATCTGTGGACCTGTGTTAGAGTACGTTTTATTTATCCATTTTTTTCTAAGGTGAATAATTATCATCTGCCTCCGTATCGGTCCTTCGGATAAGACAGTAAAAAACCGAGAACTTATTGTCACAGAATACGTAAACTATCCACCATGGCATCTAGCCATGAAGTATGAACCTGACAGGTGCATCTGTCATCTAAGAACAATAACCTTGGAATCTAGAATACAAAAGATACTTACATTAGTGTTTCTTGTTCATAAGTAATACTGGAAAACTAGTAGATAATCATCATAATAATGTACCATAAACTAAATATTAATACTTTTTGATACTGGCATATACTTCCATAGTACGTTTCGTGTGTTTAAATTTTTATCACCTCTCGTCTTGAGAAACCTGTGGATCTTTCTTCTCTATATGGAGGCTTATTTATAATTTTTAAAATGTGTATCCTTTGGTTGTGTTGCTTTTGCGGTGAATGGGAAGGTGGGCATCCGTAAACCGGTTAACCACACCAATTGAGTGACGTTTATTACTTTAACTGACCGTCCTAAGTCGGTAACGTAACTGCAGTAGAATTAATAATTTTGTTTTCGTTTTCGGTGTTTTTACAATTATCATGTTTATGTGCATGCCCTTGGTGATTTGTGTCATACAGCTTGGTCAGATATATTCTGTTTTCTCTTTTAACTTACTGTCTTGTTGCCAAAGGGAATTGTGTGCATTATATACATCAATATTAAAATACATTTGTTAAAATTTGTTCAAATTCTCAATAACATCATAGTATTATACTGTTAAAATCCACACTGCAAAGGAATTTGTTAAAGTCCATTGCAGTACAACACCACGCATAATGCACAAGAGGCTGAAATATCGAGCTATGCATTAAATCAACAATGTTTTAGCATCACTGGAAGCCATTGAATGTCGGTATGCGCATCTGGTGCACAAAATTAATGGTTGTATGGTTGCAGTGGCCCTGAATACACTCGATGTCAGCATCTCATCATACACTATCCTATGTCATAATACACTGCTCTAATGATATCTCAGCATACACTGTATTCTATCCACAATCCGAGATATCTTGATAAGTACTTACAGTTACATGATTGATGCAAGGAGCTGAAAATAAATAACTGTTTCAGACGATATTGAAAACAATGAAAGGTTAATAGTACTTTGGCATCCATTAATCCGTATCGACGAACACATATCAAAGAATGCAATCGGATATAAATTACAATTACACTGTGATAGCATAATAGCTCTCTATATAATATAGTTATGCCATGCCTGTGAAGTTGTGTAAAATGGAGAATCGATGATAGTAATTTTTATGCAGTATCAGTCGTTTGCTTGTAATAGATGTACTAGTTACTATGATTTACTAATATTAAAAGCGAGTTAAATTAGTTTGATAAATACAAGCGTAAGATATTAGTCTCCGTCCTTAAACTCACAAATAACAAATACATGTATTTTTCAAATTAACAGATCTAGATATGCCACAGGAAATTGCAGTAATAATGTAATTCATATTAAAGATCACTGAAAATTACAATTGAAATCTGCATAAAAAACCCCCAGATTTTTTATGTATGATGTCTTATTCATTGGTGAAAAATCCTTAATTGAAATTTCAATGCAGGTTATGAATTACCGCATTTGCACTAATGTATGTACATACATTTGATGATAAAAAACAACAATAATATATGTGGTTGTCTAATAATTAAAACAAAAACTGCTGGGACTGTTATCTTTCCGGAGAATAATTTAATGTCTTGAAGTAGAATAATTACACAGCATGAATGCTTGTGACATATACAAGGAAGTTCTAAAACATTGCATATTCGAATGAATGGCTCCTGATTCTACCTGTAGTTCAAGCCACGTATTTGGCAAATCATGAGTTCGGGTCTCTCTCATTATTTATATCATGATGACCCACACACAAATCCCCTTACACAAGAGGAGTTAATTCAACTCAGATGACCAAAGAAGTAACAGTGTGGTGATCAAATCACCGTAAGAACCACCGCTGGATTAATATGTAAATCATTATATATTACACAAAAAATAGCATACCCAGTTGCAAGAATCCGCAATATAATATGAGTTTGTGTCACTAAGAGTTACACGTGCCAAGAATAATAAATGAACACGAAAAGAGCAAGGTTACAGTTGGCAAAGGAGTCATCCTCTGACAACTTTTGGTAAAATACGTGTTGTTTTAGGTTCTTTTAGGACTTCATTTTATGAGGAAATTTTGATTGGATTTTGTAAAAAAATTCGAAATGATGGACGTTATGCAGTACAAATAATGAATGGTTAACGATAAACATTTTGTTGTGTAAAGTGAAACTATGCTTACCTTTGACAGAAAGCAAAGCGTGGTGGTAAGTATATATGTCATGTGTGTTTTTAAATAAAGTCTTTTCGTACTACTAAGTTATCAATCCATACATATAAATTCAAGTCTTTGTAATTTTTCATTTTGAAATGCAAATTAATTTTTTAATACACAGACCTAATCATTTCTATTCTCTTAACAATATATCAAATATTAGGTATAAACAATAGTGTGAGGAATTAAAGGAAGTGTTCATTGTGACTTACGACTTCTTGGAGTTTACTAGGTCAAAGCGTTCTTTCATATGAAAAGATTGAACATTATTTCAGTCTCAGAAACTAGGTAGGAATACCAATACATCATACAGAATATAACCAGACTTTTTTATTTCTGCTTGGTTTGCGGCGCCGACGATCCGGGTTCGATTCCCGGGTTGCGCCACTATATTTAAGAGGTTGGTAACCTCCTGCTTCCATGTCGCGATATAACTGAAATATTGTTGAAAGCGACGTAAAACACCAATCAACCAAATTATTTCTGCATCGAGTAATTGTTTTAAGTCAGAGTACGATGCGGAATACATTACGCCATGTCATAACAATAAACACTTATTATAAACAGCCTTGTAATAGAAAGCGGCGTGCGCATACAAAAACAAGATGCTCTTATTATCAGAAATCAAGCAAGTAGATGTGCAGTGTTACAACGTGCTTCTCTTTCGTTGTATATAATGCAATTTGTAGAGGTATAAGAAGGTTATCTGTCTGGGCAGCACAGACATAAAAAGAAATAAGAAATGTGGAACTACTGGCGCTACCTTGTTGTGTATGTTATAATCCTATCATTTTCTCTATGAAGCATGTGTTTGATATTTTACTCGGTAAATTATCTACGCTGATTATAATTTTATGGTGTAGAAAAGATTGCGCTACTGGCGCTATACGACATCATCTATGCTTTTATAGCGCCAGCTGCGTTTCTGAACCGAGAGCACAAATTTTTTTTATAACTTTGTATAAGACTTAAGTTTTGAAACAAAAACAACATAGAAAACAAGTGTGTAAAACTAATCATTTAAACTTAACATTTTAAATTAATACATCTTAATTTCAGGGAGTAAAACGTTAAATACAAATGAGACAGAGAGAGAGAGAGAGAGAGAGAGAGAGAGAGAAATTATACTATATACAATGGAATTATAAATATTAGACATGGTTTACCGGTGGTCGATGCTCTCTTTGCACTTCATCCTCTATCGTCGTTCAATGTTCCATGTTTTCACTTCCTGTATAGGACAAGTGTTTGTGATTTTATTTTTTCCACTAACAGAGATATAATTGGTCATTCTTGTGCCATATAGCTTGGTCAGATACCTTCTATCTTCTCTTGTGAATGGGGTTTCCTGTATATAGGTATTCCATGTTACATCGTCTCAGACTGGTGTCGAGACCTATTGGGCTTGTCGAATTTGAAACATTATTAAATTGTGAATTTTTGTGAACAAAACATTTTTGATAAGAGAAATAATGATTATTTATGGGTTGTTTTTATTTGTTTATATTTGTTTTTCCAAAAGCAAATTATTTTGTTTTACGTTAAAATATTTTGATACCAAAGATAATGGTATGTAAATAAAGAACTACATGAAAACGCATTAATTCCATAGTAAAAAGGAATGTTTTATGATTTGGATCTGAATTCCGAGCATATTTTACGGTACTAAAATTTTATATAACAGAAATAATGTTTTTGCTTTTGATATATAAATCGATATTAATCATACCCTTTACTAGATCTTATGTGAATCACTTCTACATTAAATATATTCATAAGATTTAACTACACAAATGGTTACATGAACACTAACGAATATAGCAATGTTAAACTGATTCCAGGAAAATCAAATAATACTTATCACGTGGTGTCTATTTCCGCACGGCTTACTCTAATTCTCAGGAATCAAATAATAAATTGATAGCTAGTATAGAGGATGCAACACGTTTAAATAATGAAGTAATGAGTTTTGGATGTAGAAATATTGCACACCCAAAACAATGATTCTAACTTGCATAAATTAACAGATATGCATTCGTAATATCGTCTGAACCGTTGTTCTCTCATCACACAATGATTGCAACTGATTGCACATGTCGAATATGCGCCGGTAACTCTGCATACTCATAGCTATGTTATTTAAGGTTGATATTCCAAACGTGAAAAATTCAAAGGTATTGCCATGCTCGCTCTTTCTGAAGTGAATTCTGTCACGTGGTTTGAAAATCAACTCTTTCAATCTTTTGAAAATAACATATATAGCAAAAGTAATATATATGAAATGCTTGTTCAGAAATGAACATACCCAAGATATTTATACATAACTATTTAAAACCGGTTGTAAATGTCAGCAATGATAAAATATACTTAATACTCAAAAATGACTGATGTTACGGCAATTTAGCACTCACGAAGCACCAAGGTAGACATGGAACTTGAAGACGATTCCGAGCTTCAGGATCACGCCATACCGTTTTAAGAGTTTGGTTACTAATTGCTACAATGTCATTATATGAGTGAGAAATTGTTGATAACGACGTAAAACCCCAATCAACTAGCCAACCTTTTGATGCATAGGACGTCCATGGATACTTGAATATCTGAGTCTTGACCAAAAATCATTAAATAAAACCGTGGGGAGTAAGAATTTTTCTTTCTATTCTGAGTGGCAAATAGTAATATCTCCCGTGAAGTTTTCAACGTCATTTACTATTTATTGTTTCTAACATCATTTTGTGGGAACAGTGATAATTTTGTCACGTTAACGTGAAAAGGTCTATTAACCATCAAGACTCGCTGCATTCTTTTAATACAAATATCAACACTGTACGTATGAGATATATATATAGCTTAATTAGACATCAGAATATGGGTATATAACACATATCAAACACTCTCTCAGTTATATTATAAGGTAATATGTAGTTGTTTCAATATTAATTACGTACTTTTGCACATGAGCAATTACAACACATTATACGTGCATATAACGTATTGCGATATTTAAGAACATAAATGTAAATCAGTCAAAGCAAAGAAATTATAGAATAAATAAATAATAAGTATGTAATTCTAAAAACATAACAGGTATATAATAACGACTAAAAGTGACTAATAATGTGAATAGAACGTGTAATAGTAATTATGAGTTATGTTTAGCAGGAATAATTATCACATCAAAGCTGATATAAAGGTATTCCTCAGTGAATGTCTGTCTGGCGAAATATTACACATATGCCATGGTCAGCCAAGGGTCACGACACTAAACTTCACAACAATCATGTGTTGAAAATGAAGTTTGTAGTATTCACACATTAGTTGTATATAATAAATAGCACTGTTTTTACGGATTAGTTTTCATGATTTTATGTTATGTTCCAAACATATTAGTTAAGAGTGACCTTTCGAAGTACTTATGTCATATATTGGTAAGTTTCCTATATTTTCCTTTGATCATTCTGTTAATAGTATTGATATATGGATGAAAGACGTCTTGTACGTTACCTTAAAACGATATATAACCCAATATATTATCTCAGAGAATGGTTTATTTGCGATCAGTTTGTTGGTGAATTCATAAATTACTACGTTGGCGATTAAGATTGGAAACTATGGTAAAACATTTTTACGAGGAAAAACTCTGTAAATATCATGGCAGTTGGCAGAAACATATTTAAAAGAAACTAAACATAATGGATATCAAATTTTTGTATCGTTTGAATGGTATATTGTTCAAGTTTTAAGAAAATTTTCAAACTCTTTGTGCATGTCTCACTGTAGTTCATAATCAATAGAAATAGAAAATAGCTAAGCCGTTTTCAATTGTATGAATTTAATATTAAGGAAGTATTGCAAAAAGCAGTCTCTCCTGTAAAGTTGATTTGAACTATCAAAAATAAAATGTACGTTAAATAAAGGCGGTTATACCATAGACAAATAAAACAAATGTTATCTCATGTCAATGAGTTTAAATCGATCGATTAAGTCATCTACCTCCAGCAGATGAAGTGTTTAAATCATTCAGAATGAGCACCTCTCACGGCATGCATTTCTTACCACATCTGTCACACTTAACTAGCCTCACGTAGGCGTGTCAGTTTTTAAAGAGGTTAAGTAAAATATGCAGCGGCTGTATATTCATAATATATATCTATTTTATAGTATGATTTATGTAACGTAAAATCAAATACTTTGTTCATTTTTTACCGGAAGTCCTTTTTTGTGAGCCGGCGTGGCTCAGTGGCAGAGATCTTACGCAAGATCGACATGTTCTAGTTTCGAACCCACCTACCCCTCAATGATGACCTTTTTTCAGATAAGATAGCAGAACCCTGATCCATTTCACGACATGTTAAAAGAGAAACCTAATGGTTGATCTATTGCCTAATTCAGAATATAAACATTATAATTATTTTGTTATGTTTGCTTGGTTTTTTTTATTTTAATCTTCGATAGTAAAGAAATTATTATATGAAATCATACCTTAGTGCTTTCATTTTAATCGAAAAAGGAATATTCTGCAAATTGAACTTTAAATGCATGTGTTAGAATAGATCATTCTACAGTCTGGTTCAATTTAAATTAATCCTTTTTTTCGTGAAAATTTCCATAAAAGTAACAAATTCAAATTGAACATCGTATCCAGTGGTATTTATAGATAAAAATGTTATTGGTTGCGGCAATTAAAGATTGAAGGAGATTCGAGAAAGTGTGCTGGTACAAATATATTCATCAGCATCAGTCTTTAACGAAAAAGAGGTCAGAGTTAAATTAGATTTCCATTGGCAACGCCAATTTATTCGTATAAGAATCATTATTTCCTTGTAATTCTGTACCGCAAAAATAATGATCGACACGCGCCAAAGGTATTGATTTGTTCGGGTATTTAGAAGTAAACAGAGAAGAAGTACCGAAGGGATAACGTTGGTAGCCACAGCGATAGACAGAAGTTTTAAGTTAGTTGTTGTCAGCAATGTTAAAGAAAGGGTTTTTTCAGAACTCATTTCCAAATGTTGATTGAATAAACCTTTTAATTCTTGCATGGCAATCATTCAACATAATGACAATTAAGTCATTTTATGTACAAGTGCCAGGTGCTTTATTGTATGCCTTTTTTCATTGTTAGACAAGAAACGTCGAAATAACAGCCAAGAATGATGTAACAAATTATAACGTTGCAAACTTTGCAAACTCTAATACACTACATTTAATGCAACGATTACATAGGCAGCCTTCAGGAAAATCTCTCTCTCTCTCTCTCTCTCTCTCTCTCTCTCTCTCAACCACTGTGACGAACAAGGAAAGAATCTCTTGCAAAAAATCAGAAATGTACATTTGTATATACATGTATAATATGTTTGAATATGATTCTACATTTAACAATGTCCTTTTTCCAGATTAACTTCGTAATAATGTCTATTATGATAATACTAAAAACCTACCTGAGACCTGTTGTTTTACAGTACATAAACATCAGTTAATAAGAACAAGCTGTGTATCGGGTAAACAGTGTTGTTACTCAGTGCATATTGATATAATATTGCATGCTTTCATTGCAGTGCTTGTGATGTAGCACTCTCCGGTAGGAACTATCTATTCAAGTACCTTAAACATCAGTTACAATCAATACATAATTATGGTTTATTATTTTATTTATTTGATTCTCTCTTTCTTCTCTAATCATGGCATTAAGCTTGAAAGTGTTTTAGAATTAGTTCAAGATTAGTAAAACATTGCTTTCGAATATAGAATCTATCTATACTATTTTTTAGTTGTTTAAAGTAAGAAAATACAAATTGGATTAAATTTTACAATAAATACCATTTCCATGTGCGCTTTTTATACATAACGACACTCTTACTTAAGTAGTTATATTAGAAATTCACATTCAATTTCCTTCATACTACATTGTGATATTTCGTCTTGTTGTTTATCTTATTCTCGAAAGCTTTATTAAAGCAAATAAAAAATAATAATACTAAAAAAAATAATAATAATACTAAAAAAAGGAAGATAATAATAATAATAATAATAATAATAATAATAATGATAATAATAATAATAATGATAATAATAATAATAATAATAATAATAATGATAATAATAATAATAATGATAATAATAATAATAATAATGATAATAATAATAATAATAATAATAATAATAATAATAATAATATTGAGCAAGCAACTTCAAAAAAGGAGGTCAGGTGCACTTCGTGTACAGCTGATGTCACTTAATAGAACCCTGACACATATATACCCTGCTAGGCTACTACATGAATCTTATGACATATCTCCTCTGTGTGATAATCGGTCAATGTCCCAAAAACTGTTCAGACTCCAAATTTTTACGCCATCTTTACATTACATTATGTCGTAGGTAGCTAATACTGGGGAATGCATTACAGATAGAACTTATGTTGATTGTCGATAGGCAGTGCGAGGAGCAGGCTGACGTAGAACAGGCATAATGCTATAATGACTGGCTCCATATGTGTATCCTAATGATGATATTGTCGTTTCTCAATTTTCAGTTTGGAATAATACACAGTGAGCAGTGTTCAGTTTTAATGATTCATGATTGAAAGACAAGAAATGATAATAATCAGTGGCGGATTTAGAGAAGGTGGACCAGAAGGCTCTCTTTTTTGTTAAAAATTTACAAAGCATATATAGATGATAAGATTAACAACTCTTAAACAATATGAGTAAAATTCTACATTCTGCACTCATAGTGGTGGAGAATTTTGGCTAATACTTGACTTTCGCATGTGTCTCCTCTTTCCTGGATCCGCCACTGTTTAGTGTATATATATAGAATAAAGATCTTAACGCAATACAGGAATCTAATTAACAATGTTAAGAGCTATTTTCGTGTCAGCAGTCATATCGGACCTCCCACATGATTCTTGTGGAAAAGGGGTTGGGTAGGAGGGAGTTTTGCGAAAATATAATATATTTTTACCATATTTCAGAACTGGATCTTTCAAATAGAATTCCTCCGGAAAGATATTTTATAAAAATATCCGTTTGGTAACGTTTTTTGAACATAAACGGATCACATCAGGCGAATTTTAAAAAATGTATTCATTCTAATAATCTAGCATAATCAAGAGAAAAGAACATTCCAAGAAGAGAGTAATATCATCGAGAAATAATCATCTATATAAGCATACTTCATGTTACCATAGGAGTTGAAATACCGACGAGGGCTTCTTTAAAAAAAATAACGGGGAAGAAATGCCACGGGGATATGGGGACGGGCGGTAGCCTAACTCATGTGGTAGATTGGTAGGTGCATTTCTCTTGTCCGAAATCTCTCGGGTTCAAGTCTCCCTGACGACCTGTCGGTGTCTTGTCTTTCGAATGAGACAGTTGAACCGAGGTCCGAGGACACGATAGACGTCACACGTCAAAGATTCATCACTTATTGGAATGGGCTCATTGTTACAGGAAGCCGATTTAGCCTAGTGGATAAGGTGCTCGGCTAGTGATGGAGAGGTCCCGGGTTCGACTCCCGCCTTGTGCGCACCGTTGTTCTGTCTTTTGGATGAGACAGTAAAAACCGAGGTCCCGTGTCACGGTAGACGTGGCACGTAAAAGATCCCTCACTGCTTCGGGTGGGTCCTTTGGATGGTCTTAATTTGTATGCAATGCATCAGGGAGATGCCGTCAATCTCATTGTTATAGGTCAAAATTTTCAGGCGATGCGTTAGCCATATGTAGCTACCATATAAGTGAAATCATTTTAACTTGACGGTCTGTCTCATTCGAAAGACAGGACACCAATGAGTCGCCGGTTAGATTCCAACCCCGGAACTTTCAGCCTCCGGTCAAGCACGCTACTGATTGAGCTGAGCCGTTTTATTCACGCATAACTGAGATTATAACAGATGGGTTTCATAAGCATAACCTTTTATTGGATTTACTTTTCTTTGACAAGTTGTGCGCCATCTTTGAGGTGCATGTATATAACTAAATATTTCTTCATAGATTAACCAGATTATGTTGGTAATTTTTCCTCAGATGCTTCCTGTATTTTTGCAATGCTTATGCAAGGTTTGAGGTATTAGACAATTTCTAATAGAGTTTCTTAAAAGTGTGAATATTTATAGCTTGTTAGAATAAAAAATTAATTTTGTATGAATATGTGGCAAAAATCATACATAACTACAAACATGGCCGACAACGGGAGGTAACTCCAACTTAATTACTATTCATTAAACCTATCTATCGTGTATGTTGGAATGGCATTGTATCATTGACTAATATATACATGTATTTCCATTACAAACCATTCACTCTATATTAATTATAGGATATCATTATTAAGTCCTCGCGTTACATTTATAATGGGTTAGAAGAGTGGAATTATTTAGATCATTTCTTTATAATGTACTTCGAATAAATTTAATACACATGTACATTCTATCTAATTTAATCACAATTAATTTCCTCAAAGTGGTTAGAATGTGCTACAATAATTTAAACACAAAATCAAGATACACGTGAGGAGGTCAGGGTTATGAAGTTTATGCCTACGATATTTTTCATTGTTCAGCTGACATGAAAGCTGCTCTCGATAGCTATCTTTACACATTCTCATTTACACTGGAACATAGGAAGAATTTCAAATGTATTTGTGTGTGAGTGGGGGGCAAACTTTGATTCATTTCGTTTCATATCGTGATAAAAAAAAAAATCGGTCCATAATCAGCCAAAAAGTGGGTATCCCCCTTTCCTCACGATTGATACGGGTCTGTGCTACATGTGTTTCTATGATTGTTATTGTCTGACACCTCTGCAGGAAGCCGGTGTGGCCTAGTGGATAAGGTGCTCGGCTCGTGATCGAGAGGTCACGGGTTCGACTCCCGTCCGGGGCACACCGTTGTTCTGTCTTTCGGATGAGACAGTAAAAACCGAGGTCCCGTGTCACGGTAGGCGTGGCACGTAAAAGATCCCTCACTGCTTCAGGTGGGTCCGTTGCAAAGGGCTAAATTTGTATACAATGCATCAGGCAGATGCCGTCACCATATACGTGAAATAATCGTGGAGTGACGTAAAACAATAATCAATCAATCAATCAATCACCTCTGCAGAACCATAGTGATGGTCAGTGTTTATAGGACACCAGATTACCTGGACACCCAGTAAGTATATTGGTATGCTTTCCAATATCCATGATCGGGAATTGAACCCAGATTCGAAATTACTGACTAGTGTGAGGAGCTTCCATTGCGGCAGTAGAAAATAACTCCTGTAATACCCAAGACATTTCTCTGACTTCCATTGCATATAGTACATACATTTGTAATGTTGATCAGAAGGCGTGTGTGTCTGAATCAGGAGCAATGTTTGTAACATATGGGTTCCTTAGTAATTTAACAGATGTTTTCTCTTAGAATATACTGATATTTTGTTTACATGTCCAATATGCAAATAACTTCGTATACTTCACTGAATTAAAACATTCAAAATCTGTGTCCACACTGTCAGATTTGGTAATAAGTCTTTAGATTTACAGCTGAATACGCCATATTGTCTTATGTATGACATTGAGTTTGTGTTTTAGTTTCTTTATTACGGGTTAATACTATCTTATAACAGTCCTTTTTGTTCCCTTCTTCAAGGACAATGAACTCATCATCCAATATATATTATATATAAATATATAATCTCGCATAAACTGTTGTATGAGTACAAGTCTTGAAATTCTAAGTTATATAAAACATTTGCAGAAATTCACCCCTTCTAAACAAATAAACGATGGCTTTTATTTAGATCTCGTGTGAATTTTTGGGGCTATATCTCTTTACCTACCTTCTCATCGCTTATAAAAAAAAATGTGGCAGTAAATACTTTGACAGCACGTCATTGGTTCATTATTATATCATGTTATTGCGCAGTAAATGACTTGACATCGTGTTATTGGCTATAACACGCTGCACAGCGCCATTCTGCTCAAAGCGAGTAGAATACAAATACTTGTGTTGTAACGCAGAAAGTAAATAAATTTCAGTGGTTTACTTCCTCATATCTCCTCATAAACGTCAACGACAATATGAAATAGAAATCGAAAACCTTTGTTTATAGCATGGATTAACAATCATATGAAGATAATACTATATTACACAGTTACAAAGTCTGCGGCCATGGTAAACACGTTGACACACAACAAATACCTCCACAAGAAACGTTTATGTCGTGTATACTTCGGTATTTGTGTAAAAATATCTTTTTCCATTTGTCCCTCTTTACAAAGTGAAAAAGAAAACGAAAAGCCATCTAAGTTTGATAAAACTTTTGAAACCTTATCAATCTGACATTAAAACTGCAATATGAAATTTATAATTGCAAACATGTGCTACATATGACCAACAAAGGTTATATTTCTGCATTTTACCCGGTTATTTCAGCAAAAATAAGCAAACATGTTCGATAGAACTGTTCAAATCCAAACAATTTAAAATCTAAATTAAAAAGATGTTGAACAATTGCAAACATATTTTATATATGACCATCAATGTTTTATTTCTGTATTATACAAAATGAAACGGTGAAAACAATTCTTTAAAATCGACAAAAACAATGAAATTCTCCTATGATATTTTGAATACAAATTGAACAAAAAAAAAATGATTGTAGAATAGTGTTTAAATCAAAGCTGCGTGATTATAGTCGTGTTTCTCGCCAATATCCTTTTCCGCAGTTTAACACGTGTCTCAGAGGGAGATAATCCAGGCGAGCATTGCTGGATTTTGTATTAACACTTGTTGGAGTATATACTTTATACAAACAATATCATCATAAACAGGCTGTTTATAAACTTATCCAGAAACACATGTACAAACTTTAGGATACGGTATGTGTTATTTGATCTTAGCAATGGAAATTAAGTGTATAGGAGAATTGTCATTTCGATTTTCAGAGGATTCGAATAGATTCATTTTTGTAAACTTATAAATAAATTTATTCTGTTTGTTTTATTTGATTTTTTAATTTCATTTTGTTTCATTGTATTTCAAAACTGGTGGATTATAAGGAATTGATTAAATCACTGGTCTGTTTTTCCACTTGAAAATCATCAGGTTCGGAAGTTTGACAATTTTTCTTACAGTATAGGATTTTTGCTTCCTATCCATACTCCCTTCAAAGTCAAAATTGCTCCCAACTGTTTATCATAATTTAATGCCGATAAAATATGTTTTCCACTCAAGAATTCAAAGTTGACCGTGGGTAACTATATAGAATTTATTTGGAATATCAGTGTTTCTTTGTAAAAGGAATTGGTATCGCTTATGCCTCTCTTAGAATACGATAATAACAAATAATGTTACACGGACAGATTCGAAGTAGTAGAACAA
The DNA here is from genome assembly GCA_035048485.1 of Pteria penguin. Classification (NCBI taxonomy): domain Eukaryota; kingdom Metazoa; phylum Mollusca; class Bivalvia; order Pterioida; family Pteriidae; genus Pteria; species Pteria penguin. The sequence goes on along the minus strand of CM068582.1, from coordinate 31,156,761 downwards.
AGAAATCTAGATATTAAAAGTGGAACACATTTAGAAAGCAAAATGTTTGTCATTAATATTTATAAAAACATTTTTAAAACTATCGATCGAACAATGTTTTTAAAACGGTGTTCTTATACGAAATAGTGTTGACAGACGAAGCATTAATCGAACAATGTTTTTAAAACGGTGTCGTTATACGAAATAGTGTTGACAGATAAAGCATTAATTTAGTCATAGTATTGAATCTAAAATTGCGAAATGAAATGAAACCGATGTAGCTCAGTCGTATGAGTCTGGATTTTAGAAGAGAAGTTTGGATTCCATTACCTGAGGTAGCTCAGTCGTATGTGTGTCTGAATCTTGGACGAGAGGTTTTAGATTCCGTTACCCGATATAGCTCAGTCTTGTGTGTGACTGGATCTTGGACAAGATAGGTTTTAGAGTCCATTACTTGATGTAGTTCAGCCGTGTGTGTTTTTGAATCATGAACGTGTGGATTTAGATTCCGTTACCCGATGTAGCTCAGTCGCGTGCGTGTGTTTGTGTGGATCTTGGACGAATGGGTTTTGATTCCTTTACTACCGGTGGATCGTCGGACGAGAGAATGAAAACCGAAGTCTTGTTTGGCGATGGACATGGTATAGTAATAAATTGCTTCATGTGATATCCTTGCATGATTCGAAATTTTTGAGTAATGCAGTAGACGTAAAGCGAGTTTGCAAGATACAGATAAATCAAGAAGCAAACAAAAGAAACAAATAAAATATTTCAAAAAGGTTACATATTCGATTTTTAATATCAAATATTATTATTTCGAAACACATTATAAATATAAAGTATAATATGGCACGGATGGATGCAAAATCATATTGACAAAATCCAAGAAAAATATCAAACAAGCCTGAACACCCTCCTAGAAGATATTTCTTCCACGGCAATAATAAAGGCGATTGTCCGTAATTTACTCAGGTCATACACTGTATTCAATTAATTAGTTCATTGATACCACTTGGCTATAGATCAATAATACAAACAATGTAAACGGTATCATTCTTCAAGTATATAGTATACCTATGCATTCTTACTTACGGAGATGGGTATACCTATAAAACTAAGGGAGGTCTGAGAGGTGTACTGTATGTTACGGTGGTGTAATATCCCTTTCCATCACTTTATTGTCTACCGTAGTATGAAATCAGAGTATTACTAATAAGTATACAGACCGACAATCGAGCCTGAATCCCTTGCCTCGCATCACAAGCTAATGACGGTTTCCGCGTTCTAGAAATGACGAGAATGTTGTACTTTGTTACAGAAAATTACAGGTTGGGATACTTCTGTATACTATACTGCAGTACATATATTTTTAAAAGGTTTATTATGCTGTAATAAATTGCTATAAGAAATTATATACTCTTGTTTAATGCATATATAGATAAAACGAAGATTAGAAATCCATTACCGTGAGAAAACATATATGTTATTTTATTTGTTCAAAATCCTCCACTTACATGTCTCAAGAACTTTTATTCAGATATGAAATACTGTATATTAATAATAATAATATATAAAACATAAGAATTAAAAATATACGATAAGTAAGGAATTTAGCAGGTTAGTTCGGTCGTTGGTTAGTCAGGTAGTCTTTAAGTTAGTTATGCTTTAGTTACAGAATACTTCAAATTTCACAATCATAAATAAGCCATTGCGACTGTCTGTCTCTGTGTCAGTCAGTCTGTCTGTAATTGGGAAGTTAATTCTACACTTCTTATGCAAGGCTCATGTTGGCCTGTTACTTATCGTCTTCATTAAAGTCAATCTTCTTAATCGAATTAGTTATCTACTCGGCGACCCTCGGGTACTCGTGTACTGTAACTGTACCCTTTCACATGCTATAACATATGCACTCATTGTTTTGATCTCACGTTAATCTAGAATTAAAATTCCTTCGATATTAGCGTATATGTACTTATGATACGATAATATTTATCTTTCCGCTGAGAAGGAAATCTGGAGATTTCCTTGTGTAACTATCCTTTGTTCTTTCAGACTGATTATCTCTGCTCCTTATCCAACCAATATATACCATTACATATCATCTGAGACAATATTCTTTTTTTGGAAAAAATCGATTCAATACGCTTGTAGAGTACTGAATTACGGATCAATACTATTTCACTGTGACAACATCTATTCCGCACTGACATAACCAGGGTGCTGAGAGAGAGAGACGGACAGACAGAGACACATATAATGAAAGAGACAGACAGACAGAGAGGCAGAGAAAGAGACAGAGATAGAGAACTAAAATGATTAATATATCAATGTTATCACAAATGAAAATAGAACTTGATTTAAACAAATATTTCATTTCTTTCTATTCCGATTTTACTTCTTCTCGACAGCATAACTATCGATAATATAGACTCTAGCTATGCCTTACTCCTCGCCAGGAGCATAATTATCGATATTATAGGTATTACTTATGCCTTACTCCTAGCCAGGAGCATAACTATCGATATTATAGGTATTACTAATGCCTTACTCCTCGCCAGGAGCATAACTATCGATATTATAGGTATTACTAATGCCTTATTCCTCGCCAGGAGCATAACTATCGATATTATAGGTATTACTAATGCCTTACTCCTCGCCAGGAGCACAACTATCGATATTATAGGTATTACTAATGCCTTACTCCTCGCCAGGAGCATAACTATCGATATTATAGGTATTACTAATGCCTTACTCCTCGCCAGGAGCATAACTATCGATATTATAGGTATTACTAATGCCTTACTCCTTGCCAGGAGCATAACTATCGATAATATAGGCATTACTAATGCTTTACACCTTCCTAGTAGCATAACTATCGATAATATAGGCATTACTAATGCCTTACTCCTTGCCAGGAGTATAACTATTGATACTAGAGGCATTACTTATGCCTTGCTCCTTGCCAGGAGCATAACTATTGATAACATGGGCATTACTTATGACTTTATCCTTGCCAGGAGCATAACTATCGATAACATGGCCATTACTTATGGCTTACTCCTTGCCAGGAGCATACCTATCAATAATATAGGCATTATTAATGCCTTACCACGAGCATGACAAACGAAAACATAGGCATTACTAATGCCTTACTTCTTGCCAGGAGCATAACTATCGATAACATATACATTACTAATGCCTTACCATGAGTATAACAATCGATAACATAAAGCCATTACTAATGCCTTACTCCTTGCTAGGAGCATAACTATCGATAACATATACATTACTAATGTCTTACCACGAGCATAACAATCGATAACATTTACTTTTAACCAAATAATGCGAAATTTTAACGATGAAAAAGGGGGAGGGGTGTTTCTGATGAAATATCAAGAAACAAAGAGTTGTTGATGTCGCGAGGAAAAAAGGATAGGCGAGTGTGTAACGGAAAAATTATAAAGTTGAATAAAAGCTATTAAGTAAAAGATACTGAAATAATGAAACCTACACAGAAAGTCGATAATAACTGAGCGATTTGAATGATTGTTTCAACGGAAAAAATCAAAGGAAACTTAAAAGGAACTGATGTTAATCTAAAATAAATGAAGGGGTGACTGGGATTATAAACGAATAAAGATAAGTCTGAATGATTTGAATTATGAATGATGTAATTATGAATGGATGTAATTGTTTTAAGTGTATGAAATCTAAATCTAAATGAATGAATTTATAGTAGCACACAAAAGGTTTCATTGTCCTCTGTCCGAGTTCCTGAATGTAAAATGCATTTTCGAGCCATCGGATCACATTCATAATTCAAATCATTCAGACTTATCTTTATTTGTTCATAATCACAACCGTGACACACTCGCCTATCCTTTTTCCTGGCGACATCAACACCTCTTTGTTTCTTTATCTTCCATCAGAAACACCCCCTCCCCTTCTTTCATCGTTAAAATTTCGTATCATTTGGCTAAAAATCTATCGAATTTTCTTTCTTTTAAATTTAAATTCCATTCCTTTCATTTATTATTTACATCATTTAACTGTAGTCATTTTCGATTTTTATTCTTTTATTTTCGTCATTATCGATTTTTATTTATTTTTTTTTTTTCCGTTTCCATTTTTACGTATTCTTTATTCGATTGAAGTCATTATCGAACTTTACTCTTTTGTTTTAAACACCTGTCATGTATCTGTTTTTCCAACACACATCCTGTTCGTTCATCCCCTCCCTCCCTTCTTTCGTTTAGATTCATACCAAAACCATATTCTGTATAAACTCCATATTCTGCAACGCTTTATTTATGATCAGAATATAACGGTACAGATTTACGATAAAACACGTTGCGTCAAATTCTCAATGTATGCAGGTTTTCCTTTCATCTCAGAAATATTTATTTATAATTCAAAACACTTGGTTCGAATCATTATCGATTTTCTATGTATTTCGGTAGTGGGGCCCATTCGAATGTGAAATATTTTAAAAATGTGCCTTCTCTATTACTTTCGATTGAAAGAAAATATTTCAACTTGAAATCGCGATGTCCGTAAAATCCCAAAGTGCAACTAACAAATATATACATGACTGTTATCAAATTTAATGCTACTTAAAATAACCAATGTATAGAAGCAACTTTTTTTCAAACCTACAATAACAGTTATGTAACTTCTGTTTTCAAAATCAAATATTTAAACAAAACATAAAAATATCAAGATTAAAGCCTAAGATTTGTACAGTGTCAGTCTGTTCTCTGTACAAAACTTACATTCTTTCTTATTTTAAGGTATTAGTGTATAGTGGTACTAATATTGACACCATATAAAACAGCAGGTTAATAATGCTGAAGTTCCGGATCGAATTGAGCTACGGGGAAGCGACACACCACGCATCTGATCATCTAGTATATAAGCCCATTCGATCCTATACACTTCGTATTTGTGCTGATGTCGCTCACATTGTTAAAAATATCGTACATCTACTCCTTCGGGATAATATCATACAAATTTATCGCTTCATCTGTGAAGATAAATTCTAACCTGTGACTGAGTTTTGTTAATGATGGGATATGTTCTTCGTGATTGAAAATAAGCTATAGCAATGATAAAGATTGGTAAGGTTTTATTGCATTCTTTTGTGTTTTATGTTTGCATTATTTTATCGTTTCTTATGTTTTGTAGTATATCATTTCCGTTGCTATATTCTGCGTATCGTTATAACTTGAAAACAAACATAATAATTGTAGATAGATTCGGATTCTTTGTAAAAATGTGAAATCTATTATCTTACTGTGCAAATTATTCTAATGATTTAACTTATACCTACATGAAATGTGGGTACAATAACTTCGAATGCTTTTCGTATTTTCTTTGGTGAACGATTTATTATTTGATTGCTTTATGATAATTGGATTCATTTCACTATTAACACGTTTTCATAAATTCTTTTACAAGCCCCCTTTGATTATTTATAGAAACGATCTACACATTAGACTCCCTTTTGATATGAAACATCATAAACTGTTTCGCACTCTTTGACGCTTGCCAGGGTCTTAATCCGCCATTAAAATAGTTCGGCTACCCACATGAATTCTTTGACGCCGACTTGGTTCAGGATTTATTGCGATTTAGTCATTTCCTAGTTGAATTCCACCACTGCTGTTATGGCGCGGTCGTGTATAAAAAAGTAAATTGAAGGAGAAAAACGAATTTGTTGTTTTTAATGTTTCGGAAATGAAGTTCCAAGAAGAAAAACCGCAAAACACTATTTCGAAATATGTAACATATTACCCTTAACAAACATTTATGCTGAGATATTTCGGCTACCTATATATCAAATGATGTCGACTTAATTATCTGACAAGGAAATATAAATGTCTGACAAATCGAAATAAATGTCTGATAAGTCAACATGATTTTGTAACAAGTCGACATAACATTTGACATGTCGACATGACTTTCTGATATGTCAACATTACATCCGGCATTTCGACATGACTTTCTGATATGTCGAAATAATATCTAACACGTCGACATTACTCTCTGAACGTAATTTCCTGAATAGGGGAAGTTATACTACATGTATATTCAATTACAAAATATTTATTAAACTGAGGTAGAATTTAAGGGAATTAGGTACATGTGCACTCTTTTAATAATCGAATAACTGGCCCAAGAATACTCATTCGATATCGATATCGAACATACCTATATCAATGTACTGGTATATTTCACTTTTTACTTTCACTTTCTTGATGTGATCTTATACAGAAAAGCAATACAGGAAAATACATGTGGATACATATGTATGTTAGAACAGGTCGTTTTCTTGGGGTGTGTTTTTACATATAAGTAATTACAGATGTTGTGTGCATAATGGCTTTCTAGCAAAGCTTATTGTTTTCAGCTGCATTGAAGCTTGTGAAGAAATAGGTCTCTGACCTCTAGCTTAAATCGTCGGAGTAGCTATTAATGTGGGATGGAAGCTTAGGACATTGCATACGGGGAAAGAATTAGCACTCGCCCAATCACCGCTCTGGCTTCTAAAATAAGAGCTTGCCCTTTAAGTGTAGTGAAGTAACTACCCAGATAGTCTCTAAACATTTTCTTAAACAAAACCCATGTAAACGTGTACAAAATAAATGAATCCATTATGACAAACTATAATAAGAATAACTGTTGAGGCAAATTAATCATAAGCCTGTGAATAACCATGAGTTATTGTATTATTGGTATTTGTTTGTTTATTCGGATGTTTGAAATTTCCCCTTTATCTTTATTTTTAGGTCCGCACTATTATGTGGGGGGGGGGGGTTGTCTTGAAATAGAGATATGGTGAATTTTTACAGTTTAATCAATAATCTGAAAGTAAACTTCAGACTTAGTTTTAGATTCACAAACCTGTATTTAATTTTTATATTTCTTGCTGGAGCTTTTCTTCAAAATTTTATTCCAGCATATATTGAAATTTTATGATATACTAGAAATTAACATATGTTAAAAATATGTAATTCGTTTGTATTATACAACTTTCATAATCGACTTCCTTCCGGTCTATGCTAAATTGTCAGAAGTTCAACTATGACGTCATAAAACATAGGATGATTTCTATAAGTATGCAATAATTGGCGTTTCTTGATAACGTTCATGATTATGTAAGTTTCACTGTTGTATGTTATTTTATTTATACATGTAATAACAAACGTGAACCGGTTTTAATGCTATATTTATCATAATTGTAGTTGCATGGGTGTAACGAGGAACCCGGCATGGGGGAATATCTTTGTGTCGGAGACTATATATGCTTGTATTGTGAGGAAACAGAAGGTTACGTGTACAGTTCGCAATCCAGGTGAGTACAAGAGTGTTCGAAAAGTACAAAGACTTTATGGTAAAGCGTGATACCAGATATGAAAAAGCGTTTTGTAACTCTTATTTAATCCGTATCTGTACTAATATATTTTAAAAATATACCGATGCGTTTAATATTCATTTTTTACATCTTTTATCTATTGATTAATTTGTAATTAAATTGACTTTCGTTTATTAACAAATTCGCAGAGCTTTAATTCCAAACGATAATGATTTTTCTATATTATCGATACAGGTAATTTTTAATGAGATTTATATTTATATATTCTTCGAAAAGAAGGTTGGAGTGATGGGTTAGGAAACTCCTTTGTGCCTCCCTTCAACTTTTGAAAATGGGGAAAAACGTGTCTCTCTCCCCATCCTTTTGTCTTACGTCTCATTACATATATATATATATATACAACTTTGTTATTCCCTCTGCTATCAAAGGAATAAATCGGAACTGAAATTCCAGAAGTACATATGCAAGTACTGGCCAGTTAATGTTTCTGATGGTTTGTACACTGTTTCCTTTGCGTTGTTATATATATATATATATATATATATATATATATATATATATATATATATATATATATATATATATATATATATATATATATATATATATTCAGTTTATAACGACAAGAAAGCAGGAGGTAACGCCGCAATATAAACTTCGATGGTAAAACAGTTTTAATCATTGTAATCAAATTCAATTTTGCGTGCTGTGTTGTAAATCAAATTCAGTCTCAATACGCTGAACTCCAAGAGACAAAAAGTAATGTTTCAAATTATCATGAATTCAACTTGAACGTTAATTACGCTTTAAAACAAGATTTGATACTTAACCGGAAGTTCGAGCAATCCGGTTTCGAGTAAATGGGAATTAACCATTAAAATGTTGCCAGGAAACAGGACTTTGTTCTGCATTTCACCGAGATCAACAACATAATATGGTGATGTATATTTAACTTCCGAATACCTATCATTACACGACTTGTAAATTACATTAGTAAATATGTAATAACAGTAATATGCTGTATGTAACATCACATCCTAATAGCACCCCACGGTATTTCAGTTTCTTTGATCTGTATAAAAGCAAAGATATCCATGTAGCTCTGCTGATGGTCTGGAAACACCAGTACGTATTTTTCCTTTCAACATATCCTTCATCTTCATGATATTATTTCCTCTTAAAATGAGCATCTTTTCGTCCTTGATGATACGTTTACAAGTAGGCAATGTTATTTGATCGTGGTATTAAAATACTGAATGTGTTTATTTTAGCGTGCAGAAAAGAATATAAATTCCCTATAGACAAGTGGAATAATAAATTACGCCTGTATTCTTTGTTCACGCTTGACCATTGCCTGACCACCTGGGATTTCAATAGGCGATTTCCAGAAGTGAGGAAAACCTGATAACAGGAATAGAAAAATGGCATCCTCGCTTTGTCAAAACCCAAATACTAATTAAGAAAGGTTTTTTTTTTTTTAAAAAAAGAAACTCTGTTAGGAATCGACTATATTAATAGATAAATTTCAAAATATAACTTCATTATATTTTTAGCATTCTCCTTGTCGATTTCTTGCACTCTGGCATTTTTATGGTTGGAAATGTTTACACTGAGGTTTAGAGAATATCTGTGGAACCACAAGGCTGTGCACAATAGAAATACGACGATATAATGTAAAGAATGGAAATATGAAAATGTTCTTGTGGTATTGTAGATAGGTTGTCAGGCATTTTTCGCATACCATGAATAAAGTGCGGATCAACTGTTTTTCACATATGCAAAAATGCAATGTGCAATGGATCTGCTCTAAGTTCTAATTACTAGATTAAAATTTAAGACAACAAATAAAATGAAATCCATTTGCAAATCTAATGCATCGCCTTTCCGATACCAATGTTTCGACTAACATAATTTCGCTTATTCTGCTATCACGAAGAAACCAAGTAAAACAATACGTAAATCCACTCAGTCAACAAACTTTTTTAAGGCTAATGGGAACAAAGCACTCTTGGCAAGTTTTGTAAGTTTATACTTATTTTAATTGCTTCTTAGCGCGGAAATGAAATGGCATTTCAATTACAACATGTGTCTTTTCCGTTGATCACGATCATACAATACCGGCGATGCCGTTGTGATACCCAACATCAATATTTTAAGCTGCTGTCGTACAAATTTACGCGTGTTCGAATTGCAGTTTTAAAACACAAATCTTTGAAATGGTGCACATGTTTAAACTATTATGATCGAAGTTGCCAACAATGAAATTGCATGCAAGGAAGAATGTAGACAGTTTTGTCAAAAAGAAGACATGTTAAATAATGTGAAATAGATTAACAATATTAAATCGATTGTCTGATTCCGGTTTTGTGTCTCTCAACAATTTTCCAATCAAAGCGCGACATGGAAGCAGGAGGTAATCAATCTTTGAAATATGTTGGAATCAAAAACAACAAATATATGAATATCAAGCCGAATCTCCTATAGGGCAATCTTATTTATAACTCGTATAACACTGTGGCCAGTTAGTAGATGTTTTGATATTCAACTAATGGTCTAATTGTATTTGTCAGTTACATGTACCGTTAAAATATGAGTAAAACTGGTAAAAAGAAGATAAATAGACAAAATAATTTACTCATAACTCAGAGGAACAGTATTATGGTATTTTCCTTAAGTTCCAAAACTGTCCTTCTCACTGATTCCACTATCAGCTCGTCAAGGTCAAAGTCATGGACATTCAGAATCCAAATGTTATAATCAAAGATGAAAACTAGTGACAAAAAGATAAAAGACGGACAAATCTAAATTTACCAAAGGTTGTGTTCGATTAGCATGAAATATGAATATGATTTTAAAAAATCCCCGATACCTCTTCTGTTATTAGTTAACGTTCTGAGAATGCTTCATGTAATACCCATAGAGCAGGAAATCGGGCTGTCTCTGTCGGAACACTTGACTTATTATGATGTAATAATTTCAGTAATCCTGATGAATGTTTTGAGATAATTGGCAAATCTGTGTTCTCCCGTCATCAAGACTTTGCGGAGGAGTTTGTTTTGTGTATCTGTCGGGAGTGATATTATTAAATTCTATTCAAAGTAGCCAATGAAAGCAAAGTCACTAAAAACTACACATTTAAAATTCTTATCTTTGATATACGTTAATATGTGATCTAACATAAAAAGCATGATTCATAATTCCAATAGGCTAATACGAGCTTGTTTGCATTTTCTTCGCTGTAAGAGTTATATCTCCCCCTCCTACTTACGTATCATATAAACAATGTAGGCTCATGAAAAACTAGGCATGACTACTATTCATCGAAATGGTATACGAAATTTTTATGGATGTTATGTTACCAAAATTTTCTCCCAATCATAAGAAGGTAAAGTTGACTCAGTTAAGGATTGTTTTGAGAACCTATTAGATATTTGAAGAATATGTAAAATGCATCATTATTCATATTGTCAAATAGTCGCTTTGAATGCCACTATAAGATGCGATATATAATATTTGCTTTTTCAAATGATTGCAGTGTCTATTTCTATGTTAATTCCAATCATTTGGCCAAGCGCATCACTGAAGAGACATAAGTTGTCGAAATGCGCATACGGTGCACTAAATTATAAGGTATATATATGTTCTATATTTATTATAACCACTAGGCCGGTGTCGCTGCTGGTGGACTGATAGTCCCCCAGGGCATCATAAGTCTAGTTTTCAGTGCTTTTGTACTGACATGAAATATATACTTCAAAATTATGACATAAGTTTTCGAAATGCCCATATCGTGCACTAAATTATAAGGTATATATGTTCTACATTTATTTTCATCATTACCTGTTTATTTGATGCTGGTTATGGAATACCCACCACTTTTTCTACAATAAAAATAGTGTATGCTGATTTCCTATATAACAGACCAATTGCTTTAGTGGAAAATTTGTCGAATTTTGTTACCCGTAAACCGGTTAACCAAACCATTTGTCTGGCTTTTTGTCAAATTAAATGACCGTCCTAAGTCGGTATCGTAATTGCACTACAATCAAATATTTTTGTAATGTGTTATATGTGCTAGTATATTATTTATATTCATGTACTGTATAGCTCCATGGTGACTGAGCCAGTAACTTCTCTTTTTTTTTTTTTTTTTGTCAAAATATAGTTTGTAATGTTTGTCCCGAAGTATGGCATTGAAATTACGATAGGAACTCCTCGGGTGTATCCCACACTCAACAACTTGTTGAGTGTACGCGATACCCGAGTAGTTCCGATTGCTAAGGATTAATAAATATAGAACATATATACCTTTTAATTTTGTGCACCAGATGCGCATTTCGACAACTTACATGTATGTCTCTTCAGTGATGCTCGTGGCCGAATAATTGGAATTCTCATAATATATAAATATTTGAAGAGCAATGTTGAAACCAAAATGACCGAAAAGTGAACCAAAGAATCTATCTAAGGACAGAGCTATGAATGAGAGAGATACTCATTAGTTTTAGAGAGATTAACTTAATTTGATGACTGAAAATTTGAAGTATATATTTCATGTTACTACAAAAGCACTGAAAACTAGACTTATGATGCCCTCGGGAACTATCAGTCCCCCAGCAGTGACACCAGCCTAGTGGTTATAATAAATATATAACATATATACCTTTTAATTTTTGCACCAGATGCGCATTTCGACAACTTATGTCTCTTCAGTGATGCTCGTGACCGAATAATTGGAATTCTCATAATATATAAATATTTGAAGAACAATGTTGAAACCAAAATGACCGAAAAGTGAACCAAAGAATCTATCGAAGGACAAAGCTATGCATGAGGGAGATACTCCTTAGTTTTAGAGTGATTCACTTAATTTGGTGACTGAAAATTTGAAGTATATATTTCATGTCAGTACAAAAGCACTGAAAACTAGACTTATGAGGTAATGTGACGTCATCAGCTTTAAGAATTTTTAGAGCGTAAATCAAAGAAAGGGCAATTAACATTATTTTGAAATAACTCATTGGAACCGAAAAAGGATATTTAATTTTATTTTATGAAACATATTTTATGAACATAGCATTGAACCAAAGGGACATTACCCCTTAAATCCCTATATAATGTATCGGGATAAAGTAATCGCATCGTGTTATTAACCCCATCCAGTTTCAGTATAATGAATAAGTCAAATGTATAACATTATCGCAATGAAAAATTGCTCCGAATGAAAAAGTCAATGTAATCACGAGAACACCATTCGTCGCTAACCTAAACGGTAAATCTATGATATAAGAAGATGACTTGATATTGCACATTCCTGGCAATAAAGTAATTGTAACCTGACTGATTGATTGTTACAATTTAGGGAGATCATCTGCTGACTAGGTCGTAATAAGCCAACAATAATTGTATCAGATACTCCAGTACTCAAGTACTCTAGATATCTGTAAGTGTCAATAACCATTTCTTTTCAACATATCCACTTGTAATATGAGTATAGTGTGTCCACATCATCAGCAAAATATTCTTGTGAGTGCCATATTCACAACACACCATTTTGTTCCATATTTCACATTATTGTTTTATTAGTTTTCTTTGCTGTGTGAAGTTTGTAACAAATTCTCCACGGAGGATTTGACTCAATACCCTTGGTCTACTGTTCTGTGGCTGTAACACTCTGTACACAGTGGTATAATATCCCTGTTCTGATGTTCCGTGGCTGTGACACTTTTGTACACAGTGTTATGATACCATTGGTCTATGGCAGTGACACTTTCTAAACACATTGTTACAATATCCTTGTTTGATGTGCTGTGGTTATGACACTTTCTATACACAGTATTATAATATCCCTCTTCTGATTTTTTGTGACTGTGACACTTTCTTAAGTGTTTGTCTACGTTCATTTCATACATGCATTGTAAAACATTAATGTGTAGTTTGTATTATCTGAGTATTCATGCTGGGTATTGCTATCCAAACAGGAGAAGCTTACTCAAAAGGAAGCCTTATCTCACCATTTATTTTCAGAGGTCCATTCGTGGAAGTACTTTGATAGAGTGTTACAATCACATTACATCGTTTACTTCCGTAGTTGAATATGTATTTTACCGTTAAACCTCAATATAAAGAACGTTTATGGGTAAAAATATTTAAGACAGACATTTGTTTCTTCGCAAAAAATATTTTTGTACGGACTGATCATGTGTAAGCGTTTGCTTTAAAACTTTAACTACCATATCAGATGATTAAGAGGATGGAACGGAAAATAAACCATTCAACCTGTATCATCATAGTATTAATAACAAATACCACAACATGCGTAAAAACCTGCCTCCCTGAACTCATCTTATTGTATTAAATACAATAAGATGTTTATTATGAGTGTTATGGGTCTGTGATTGTTCTTGGCATCACCTTCGTACTTAAGAGGCCGTATGCTTGTTCTATCATAACACCCTTGCTACGTAATGCGATGTAAGATATGAAGCTTTGTGTGATTCCATCTTTCATGTTCAATTACAAAGACTTGGTATCCTAATTACTCACGACCTAAATTTGTTTCGTCCTTGACTACATCCAGAGTGTTCGAATGTTGAACCTTATAGACAAGTTGCAGTATTGAGATCACAGGGAATTTATGCTTTATATCTCTCATTTCTTACACATTTATTATCACATAAACAATTACGTCTTAAAACGAAACGCATGTTTAATGACTTCTGATTAGCTACAACGCCATACTGCAATTTCAGAATTCTTTGAAGATATTTACTGAAAAATACAAATCTTGAGATTAAACCATACTACAGTGATACATTCACAACAAAATGTAATTGATATCTAACGTTCTACGAGCTACAGCAAATTCAGACATTCAGAACAAAATGTAATTGATATCCAATGTTCTACGAACTACAACAAATTCAGACTGTGTTTTCGTATGTTTCACGTTTGCTTGAATCTTATCTAAATCAAAATATGTGTGTTGTTTTGTTTGTAGTTATTACAAAATATTCTAAAACGCTATTCATCTGTATCAAACTTTAATTGATTTCCTGGAACCTGTTTTGTACTTGTATAATTGTTATAATGTTGTGAACACAACATTTACTCTTGGGTATCAAAGAATAAATTTTGAAATTTTAGAGTGTCCGAATTCCTTAATATCTCTGATAGCTCTCTGTGAAACCTATATAGAATTGTTACGAACGTTTGAGAGCCTCTGAAGTGATAATACATAGAGTTAGTAAGTGTATCATTTTGATACAAACAAGCAATTCATTCTAAATTATGCAGATACAAAAAATTTCAACGCTATATATATTAGATGACTGTGCGTAAAAACCGCATAAATTAATCCCTCAACATGGTTAGTGTTAAAAAATCCAGAACACGGCAGTAACATCCGATAAAATAAATGCTAAACAATACAGGCATCGAATAAAGAAATATTTGTAAAACCATATTGTAAATGCATTGACCTTCATCTTATTGTTGCACACAAGGTTAGGGGTTGGTAACTACGCCAAAACTTTCATGTGAAAACATCTGGTATAAAGACAATTAAGGATAAGTTTCCTCAAGATGTTATCTACCTAGTCTCAAAATCTCTCCTTTTTAATTACCTTACACGGACTTTTTCATTACGACAGTTACTGTAACATTTACATTGCTTTCTTATGTAGTAAAATGCAACACATGAGTGACAGAACAGTTAAACTATGTTCAAACACCTTATGCCAATTAGTTTAGTAAACCTTTGGCAATTTGTAATGTGTTCCTATCAGTATGTTTTTTGTGTGTACAGAATTGTTGACATACCAATTAATTTCTTACTCTGACTATACATGCACGACCATTCGCAATCCCTTTGACGTCGATTTGTGCGTGTTTGCTTCTTTGCCATTTGTTATTTAAATGTAAAACGTTTCAGGTGGCTGAAGCGACGCTGAAGAATTCTATGTAATGTCCAATCTTTTTCTGAGATGCCAAATGTATATACGGGTTCTTTTCTGGCTAGAGTAGCAGTTTAGCAAGTAAACCTGGTAAAGATTAGGCGTGTGCTCTGTGTTGTTAGAAAAATGATAACACAAATATGCAAATTAAATTATTATTTTGAAGCCATTTGGACATTTAAGGATAAAACATAAAATACAGACACTAAAAGATTAAAATAAAAACAACAAACACACAAAACACTAAGATGCAAGCATGATTGTAGGCTAGTACTTCACGTGTTCTGATTTATTTACATATAAACCCCCTTAAATTCTTTTATACAAAAGTACATTGCATCATTTCTTGTTAATTACGTTATCATACGAACTCCAGTATTACAGACAGTGGTATTTAATTTTTAGAAATGAGTTGTTTTGCAAGTTAACCGAATAATGAGCGTCAAAACAACGATGTCCATGCCTTGATATACTAACATAACAGACAGTGTTTCTCTTTCTTTATGCTCCAAATCACTTTTGAAATTACTCTCTGATATTTTCTCAAGCCGTCTTAAATTAGAATCTTTACACCAAGGTAATGATTACTTTTGGATGAAATGGATTATTCATGCAGTGTTCATAGTAAAATGCCAACCGTAGAAACTATTAGAGACGATATGCTTTTAGGAAATTGTATTTGTTATGTTTTAGATGAGAATCCTGTAAAAATCCGAAAGGGATTCTACTTTTAGTTGGTAAAGGATTGCCAAGGAACATAGGTTGGAAGTCCGCATTCAGAAGCAGCCAAAATAACCTTTTGTCGTAAAAATTGCATCCAAAGAGGGATGCAGTTTATATAATTAGTATCAATAACCATATTTAAGAAGAGCGTTTGTATCATAAATGAAATTGTTTTTCGTCCCATTTAAACTATTTCCTGAGCTCGTTATTTTCATTAAATGTTATCCATTGTGTATATTCCAGTTCTTCCAACAATGGGCTGTTCGTGTACACTAACCAAGAGAGAAACAGACCAAGGAATATTCCTAATCCTCAAGGTACATTTAGATCAGGAATAATAGTATTATTAGTATAGTATTAGTATAATAATAGGAGGGTGTCTGTACATCAGTGAATCTGACCAAGTGAGTGACTATAGTCAATGCGATTGACAAACTTAAGTCCCTACCGCATTTCGATAACAAAAATATATTTATGTAATGTTTATGATTAACTTTTCACTGAGTTTGCTTAGTGTACTCTTGGAGTCGGTGTCATTCCGTTGGATCATATTTTCTTTCCGTGTCAATAAATTCCTTATAATATATTTTTAGGAACATAGCTTTTGAGGGAATTGATACTAGAGGAAACTCTTGTTTTAGCGAAATATATTTTATAAAGGAATACTTGCTTTGTAACTCTGTGACACATTATTTGTAATTGTGATGTAAGAGTAGGTAGGTTCAGCAACTTGCCTTCAGTGCTACACACTATTTTATTTTTATCTTATGTGCTATTGAAAAAAAGTGATATGTATTCCATTCAACCAGTATTTGTAAACACCATAATTATGAAAAATATATAAAGCCATAAAACTGCAAAAACATAAAATACCACATCGTGTTTGAATAGAAGTATTCAATTTGTTAATTATAACATATCTATGTGATACAGAATCCCGTATGCACTATTTGTACTAGGTAATTATATGACAGTTATTCCCCTTGGCACTCCAACATCAAAGTATGCTGGTGAGCGTATAAATGAGATACCACGATAAAGCTCCAACTCTGTTCTACTGTAAACTCACTAATGAAAGTGAGAGAGCAAATATTATACTTTTGTTTATTATATTTTAAACATTTAGGTCAGTAAAGTACATGTGTAACAGTTCTTGTAGTAGAATACTTCTTTGGTTGATTATACTGTAAAGCGCGCTGATTATTTAAACAACAATTCAAGAAATGAAAGAAAGATAGTTCAATAAATAAATAGATAAATGAAAAATAAATTGATGTTTTATCCTGTGTGTGAAGCTGTTTTCCTTAGCTTACTTGAGTCAAAGACGAAAGAGAAATATTGTAATAGCGCTTTGCTTGTCGTTCGTCCGTCCTAAACTCTTCACATTTTTCACTTCTTCAAAACCACCCGAGGATTTTGATGAACTCTGGTATGGAGGAAGTAGGTCCACTATTTTTTCCCGCTAGATTTGTTAAGGGATGGATCCAGTTCGGGACAACCAAAACCAAGAGGATATTCCCTATGACAAATTTCAGACCGGCTTTATAGTTTGACACACCGAATGCTGTAGATTTGTATAGAAGGGTGTCTTCACAATTGTTATGTTGGTTATATTCCAATTTTTGACGTTTTTACGTCTTTTTGGACTTATTTTTGTTTATTGTTAAGTAATTCCTTCTTTGTAGGTTAATAATATTGCATTGATTTTATGTATTTTAATTTATATTTTCAATAAATGTAACTGGAAAAAAAGGAATACAAAAATGCATTTCAGAATATTGCAACTTTTTTAAGTTTAAAAAGAGAAGACATAATTTTAGAATTTAAAAATAAGGTTTAATAAGCCTCTCCATCAGAACTAATGGCAGGAGTTCGATAAATCTTGTTAAGGATGAGGTCTACAAATTTCCTACATATATAAGAATGTATTGATGGGAGGGAGTGGGCATAGTGTACCTTCTTTGACAAGCACTGATGCTGCTTTTCAGCCTTATCTCTCCAAGTTTGGATCTAGAGTCGGGCAATATATGTCCAAGAGGTTATCCTTCTTTGTCAAAACTTTTCTTCAGACCAGCATAGATTAACAATCTGAATACATCAGATAGATCTAGAAAGATGTTATTGCTTAAGTTCCATTCCGAAAACAATACTTAGTCTGGACACACTTCAACATCTTTTTAAATTCTGTTGTTTCTGCACAATTTCCTTTGATTTTATAATGTATTAGTTTCAGAATGAATAACATGGTGTTGTTTTCAGGTCAATTTTAGAATAAAATTCTGAAAAAATACTTTTGTTAGAAAACATTTTGATATTTTCTTCTCCGCTAAAAGTGCTAATATCAGAGATATAGGTACCATTTTGGCGTTTTGTTCTTTAAATTTCTGAATACACATAATGTGTTTTCTATTGGCAGCTACACATGCATTTCATCCGTATCAGAAATGAGGCATGGGTTATTTATTTTCTCTGGGGTTTTTTTTTTTTTTTTTTGGTTTTTTTGTTTTTTGGTTTTTTTTTTTTTTTTTTTTTTGTTTTATTATTTTTTTTTTTTTTTTTTTGGTTTTTTTTTATTTTTTTTTTTGGGGGGGGGGGTCTCTTTGTGTGTTTGGGGTTTTTTTTAGGGGGGGGGGGAGGGGGTTCAGATATTTTATTTTCTTAATATCTCATTGCATTTGAAACTGTTTAAAATAATATGTATTGTTTAAATGTTTTGTGTTTTGTGTGTACATGGTCAGTCATCACTCAAGTTAATGACCATTTTTATTTTATCAATGTCTTATCCACGTGGAGTAATTGTTGCCTGTCATTGTAATACCCCTTTTTATTGTCTTGCGATAATCGAAAGCTCACACTGACATACCATTACTTTTACTTTTGCAATCTGGTGGCCAAAGGACATAATAATCACTTGACTTGGTATATATGAAACAGCATCGATGCGTGTGCTACCTCTATCATTAAATGTCCCCTGATATTTAATCAAGAGCAATAAACAATCATCTAGTTATTTTTGTCTTTCTATCTAAGCATTGTAAGTTTCCTAGAAACCCAGGTGGACAAAGTACATTTTCAATAGAATTCAATAATACTATGCACTTGACATAAACCTGATTGATTGATACATCGATCTATCGATTGATTGATTGATTGATTGATTGATTGATTGATTGAGTTTGACCACACCTACTGAATGACGATTTTGACTTCCGTTAGCCGTCCTAAGTCTGTACCGCACCTGCTTTTCATTCGAATATTTTTGTGACATTTTTTATGTGCTTATTATGGTTTGATGTGCATGGCAATTTATGTCATACAGCTTAATCAGATTTTTTTTTTTTTTTGTTCTTCCTTGTATACTATTCGTGTGTTAAAAGTTTGATATCATTTAAGACTCACGTTATTATCATAACACATTACTTCCTTATAATTTATATTTAATTATGTAACCTTACCACGACAATTCAACAAGTTTCATTTAAAATCAAACTGAGTGTTAGATCGATATACATATAACCGATAAAACACTACTTTGGTCTGAAATCCAAAAAGTCATTAATATATGTTCAATATAGTAGAGATTTTGGACACGGAATGCACAATTATATTATTTGATATTTGTTAGCGATGTTTACATCAAAATCCGTTGGAAAGCCTTTATTGAATGCATCAAATCATTTCAATCTGCTTAGCTAAGCCCATTTTAAATAAAAATTAGTTTTGATAAACAGTAAGGAAATTTATTAATCCGGAATGACAACATAATCTCTTCATTGATTGGATACTTTTTATGATTTTGACGATTAGGCACTTTATTTTAGCAACTATGCTATTGTGAGGCAGAACTCTTGTCACGGAATTGACTTTTACAGTGGAAATCAATGTCTGATTCAATTAAAAGTCCCCTGGTATCCTCCCGTCTGAAGCATGCATTTATACCCACTCTGAAAAGTCATTAAGTTTCGAGTTATTGGTGTACATATATAGCTACATAAAACTAATTGATGCAGTCTTCCATGAAATAAATACATGTAGTTTATTATTAGTTTCGAGGCTATGATACATAATCCTAGTTATCCTAGTTTTGCACATCGTTATTGATGTAAATTTGTAATGTTCTTTATCATACATCTAATAACACTTTTTAATGTTATTTGGTTAATCTTTGATGGATCAGTATGTTTTTGAAAAGCTCAGATTACGCAACTTAGCAGTTTACAAAGAAATCATAAGCTTAGATATTGCAAACCACGAGGTACATTTGATGGAATACTCACTATTACGGATAAATCAACAGTGACTCATATGGTTACTTTATGATTACTTAAAACATTGAACATGGAAGTCAGATTTCATCTTCATGAATATCTCTTGCTTACACTTAGCACATTTGATTTTACCATTTCCTAACTATTAAGTATAACTTCTGTAGTTCTTTTAGTATCTATCTATCTATCTATCTATATATATATCTTATATTCTTTCTTTCTTTTTCTGTATCTATTTATTTATATAATTAATTATTTGGTTTTCCTTATTCTGCCCAGATCCTACTTGAATTACTTACACCAGAAGTCCTTAGTCATTACACCCTTTATATCCTTGTATGTCTTCATTTTTTCCATTTGTCAAAGAAATGTTTACGAGTTTTCAAATTAAGTACATTATTTACAAACTATATCTTCAGTTGTGGTCTTCCAAGTATGTATCCAAAATAGATACAAACTCAACAAAAAGTACAGAAAATGGGTGAACGCAATGCAGAATGACAACCCTGAGCAGATAACTCGTGGACAGTTAAAGCAAGCAAAGGTAATTACATTTATATTAAATTGTGATATAATGAAACATTTATCCTTCAAAACCTCAAGTGTTTGGTTCATGACAGAGATATCCCTGGTTCGAGTCCTCTGGTGAATCTTCAATGGTCTGTCTTTCGTATGAAACAGTAATAATAAAGTTCCGTGTCATGGTTCACGTGATATGTACGGAGTCCTTAAGTGCTGCAGTTAGGTCAATTGTATATGTGTTATTTCTGATGCATCAGGCAAAAGCTGTCACCATTTGAGTTAATAAATCTTGGCACGATGTAACATAAAACAATCAAATAATAACACAGAAGGACAACAGATAAATACAACAACAGATATAGTATATGTATTAAAGCATTTAATAAAAGGAAATTTATTAACACATTGGAATATACAGTTAAATTAGTGCTTTTTAATGTTGTGTACTATGAAAAGTATATGACGGGAAAAGAAAAAAAAGCATCTGACTCAGCTGTTTGACAGAAGTCACCACTGAAATACATCGTTAATCTGGATGTAGGTGTTTTGACTTGTGTTAAACTGGATGTAGGTTTTTTGACTTGTGTATTTTATTTTTCAAATTATTATTGAAAAAAAATACACAAGTCAAAACACCTACCTCCAGTACATCGTATAATGTCATCAAAACGGTGATCAAATTTTTGACGTAAGAAACCGAGTTGTGTTCCTAATATGTGGTGTTTACATGCAATGAGCGCGCACTTGTGATTGCTGACATATATCCTGGTTTTGGTCCATTTCACATTAACAATATGTACTTAGACATCCTTAACTGTTCTATACACATTGTACATACATGTAACCTCGATTTAATTTTCCAAAACCTTCATGCATCTGCAACATTCAGCTTGCAGCAGAGGCGGAAAACAAAGACAATGAGGCAGAACAACAGAGACAGCATGGTAAACGTGTCAGATATGGTGAAATAGTTCAGGTATATGAATGAATTACGTATCATGTAAAA
The DNA here is from genome assembly GCA_035048485.1 of Pteria penguin. Classification (NCBI taxonomy): domain Eukaryota; kingdom Metazoa; phylum Mollusca; class Bivalvia; order Pterioida; family Pteriidae; genus Pteria; species Pteria penguin. Next base: position 31,134,933 of record CM068582.1, on the reverse strand, counting down.
GCCTTCATACGCATGTGCTAAACAAATATTGTACTAATCACGTTAATTGCTACATGTTTAAGTCGTCTTTCATAATGAAAACAAGCTTTCATATAAACATATAGTTAAATATTTAAGATTTTTCTCTAGGGTCTGTATTTATGAAACCCTTGTGAATTCTTGATAAAACATTATAGCATAAGAAATGTGTATGATGTATTGTACTTGAGTTTCCAGCCCACAAATGAAATGTTTATATGTGATTGCCGTTTCAATTACAGCTGAAGCATGTTTTTACGGGGAAATTTGTTCACATGAGCACTACTCAAACAAGTCAAAAAGACAAAAACAACATGAAGGTAAATGCTTCCGCCAGACCTATTATTCACTATAGTATATATACTGTTTTATCCACAAATCTTAACTGTACATCTCTTGTTATTTATTAAGTTTCTATTTTTATTTTCAATTTTCAAGAAATGTAAAGACATCGTCTTTTTCATGTTGTTATTTCGAAAAGTAAAGTGAAATTTAAAATCCTTTCAATAAATAAATCGTAAAATAGAATTACACATGATTTTAATTATTATTTGCATATTAGGCAAACATGGTCACTTCAATTGTCAATCATCATATTATCACATTCATATAGATTTATTCCTGTATGGTGTTTTAGTGCTTCTCAGCTTATTAGCTTATCCATTATGCAAGAGACTCTCAAATTATGATGAATTCACATATAAGAAATTTACTACTTAGCAAACCAATCACTCCTTTCATCAACTTTTGACATGTTTAAAAACCAAAATTCACAATCAGAAGTATGATTTTCCAATAGGCTGACTCATTCGTTTGTTTTTGATAGAAGTATATTAAGCCATTTGATTTGATAATGTCTATTAAACTTAAACATTGAATTGTAATAAACATGGGCTGACGGCATTTGTAAACGATCGTTAGGAGATACTTCCCCATGTCACTTAATTGCAATTCTTTTTCAGAATTACTTGTGTGCTAATTGCTAATTTTTCTTGCCAACTGCTGATGTTGTTATATACATAAGCATAAGCATTTTTCATGCCTGAAATCTAATTTTACATTTTTTTTTTAATTTTTGAAAATTAATAGATTACAAAAGAAAGGTCAAAATTTGACTAAGTAATATGACTGAATCCACCCATACAGATCAAAAGGAAATATTCATATCGAACGCAAAAAAGGTCATAGTAAATGGTATTGAATTAGGACGATCGATTAATATGCAGATAAAAATAGTGAAATTACATACACATTCTTGTGGAAATTATCATCCACCTGAATACATTTTATACATATACAATGTTCACAATGGTAAGTACGTATAGAACTATTGATTTTGACTGTATCAGTTACAGTAAAGTGCCACTGCAGATATTCTCAGAACATTAGAGCTGAAACTATGTGATATGAGGAATAAGCGTATCCCTTTGGGCTAAAGTCCAAACCATACAGACGTTACATGTTCGACTCCGATAAGGAGATCTTGTTCTTGGATATAATTTAAAAACAATACATTAGTGGCTTATTCAATAGATATTGTAATTTGTTATGCATAATCAGATAGAAGACAGATCGAGTAAACATGCTGACAAATCTTAGACGTATGAAGAATGATTGATCGTCTTCATTTCTGTAGAACATGTGGAAAAGCTACGCTGTAGGTGGGACTTCAAACAGACGGTTTTTTATGAGACATCCGAAAATCATTCTATGTATAACATTGCGAACATCTCTCCTCAGAAAGTCAATCATGCATAACAATTTCTATTTTTACTGCTGTGCGTGTAATGGGAAATTGTATTTTCCGTTGTGGTCTTTAATTTTTCGTTAATATGATCACGTGTATGTCAATATCTCTCTTTGTATTTGATGGGATATTTTCCTGGTACTGCAGTTGATCGCTTGTTATGGAATGATTGGATTCATTGACAAATTAAATTATCTCTATTATATTTTCATGTACGTTCGTCTGCTTCGACCTATTTATCTGATTCATTTTATATTTTATCTATTTCTTTCTTTATCTATCTATTTATATATCTGTTGTGAATTTGCCTTTTAACACAGGATTACGCCACACACAGTAGCGGCTTGTACGTGGGTTGAAAGCATGGATTAACAACATGTCATTTAATAGTTTTGACGCTTCAGACTAAATATAAAGCACTCAAATTGTATAGTAATATACCGGGTCCAAAAGTATGAGCACTTCGCTTTAATCCTTTTATATATATGACATATTTCGGAGACTATCAAACACTCTAAATATTAATGACTACCCTGCATCAAATTTCTTGCAAATATATACTGTATTGTAAATATGAATTACTGGAGAGTCTGTTTCATGCACATTCGGTTTTCTTGAACGCTAATATGAAGTGCAGATTCCAAGCAGGCTATCATATGCATTCCTTTAATACAGTCATGCAGATTCTGTACCGATATTCTGAAACCACAGCTTTCGAAACTCGGTTATAATTCTGATAATCAGAATTCACAGTTTAATGTATATCTTTTCGAGAATTTTTGAATTATGGCAGAGTTAGATAATGCAAACAATGTTTTTTTTTTATTCTGTAATATATATAATACTTATATCTTAATGTCAATTTACTTTCAACACTTTGAACTTTAAGGGTATTTTTCTGTATTTTACTTTCGATTTGGCGGACTGAATAAAAATCAAATCAACTATTAAAATGGATTCTTTAACAGCTATAAACATGTTACGTTAATTTAATTAACAATATTTCCTATGCCCTATCAGACTACACGTTAACTGCTTCACTTATCCTACACAACATTTAGATGCGTCTTATGGCCATTTCTCTGGGATTATTTTCATTAAAATTGTGTTAACGTCGCTGAAGCTAATTCTGTTCTTTGAATTATAAAGAAACAGTTTAATGAATAATGTTGTGAAAGATTGCGTGAAATTTAATGAATGTTTTTCAAAGTGTGACATAATTACAAATGCATAATTCCTGCATTCCCACAGTAACTTCAAACTAACGGAGATTACCAATAATATGAATTGTCCCGTACACTTTATGATACCCTAAATGTGCCAATTTCCTATCTACTTTAATTACATTTGTTAAAAGCTTTGAATCATTTACACTCAGCCATTTTCTGCCAATCAAATGTCATGTTCAACTTTTTACAATACCTAGTTCATCTCAATTTCTTTTAACAGGTTGTTTTGCGTCAGTAATTACTCTCTTGGTATCTAGTTCTCCCATATAATTATCGTTGTTTTTATCAATTACAACAGGAATGAAGTACTCGATGCCCTTTTTCAAAGAAAAGAACATGGCAATATGAACAATAATAAATAGACATGAATAGTTTCCCTTGACTTATTTGGCAGCTTAACTGATTGTACAAGGTCATATTGTCCTAAAATGGATTCAAGTCTGAAAAAGTATGCCTTGCTTTTTCCCTTTTATCTATTTACTTATTTATTTATTTTCAAAGGGGGCTAAATTGGAATCGTGATATCCTCTTCGTGTGATGAACGATTGTCCACTTTATATATTTACCTGTTTCATCCTTCCAATAAAAGTGAAGCCAGACATTTCTTCTCTGTTACTTCTTTATGTTTGTTTCTGTTCCTGGATTGAACCGAATCAGCCTTCAAATTTGAGACAACAGTATGTACGGGGATGGAGATCGCATTATTACAACAAAACGAATATTAAAATCTAATCAGAATTGCACAACTAGAAATACAGATGGAACATGACAAAAATACATGTATTACATAATTATATACATAGAACTGATGAGTGTAAATATGATAAAAATTAGTCACCTTTTTCACTGTTACAGCACATGTGCTATTTATTTATGTTAGACAACTAGATGTTTAAGCGAGATTTGTTCTTACTCGTATTTTGTACATCTAATGAAAACTTTCGTCTTAATACATCATTTTGACTTCAAATTTATTTATGAAATGCACTCTCTCAGCTCTGTCATATAAATGTAAAACACAATAGCAATCAGTGTGTTGTATTACAATGTTGTTTTACTAAATCCTGAGAATTCAGTGTAGAGAACTATTGTCATTGAGTACACATCTTCTGTATGGTCAGCCGCACCTGCCAAGAACTTCATAAATATACAGAAAAATATTTCAACACTGCATTTTTTTCCATGAATTTGGAATAATATTTTGAGAACGTGAATTGTATACCATGGACCAGAACATGGGTATTTGATCATTGAAAAGTTTAATACTACAATGAAATACTATACTACATTTTTTTCTGAATTCAGTATTTCTAGTGATGGTATTTACACATAATATATATATATACTTACTATTGTATTGAAATGAACCCATGTCAGGTAATACTATGTTTCATTGATTTATATTGAACAGATGCATACACGACATTTCTTTTTCCTTCTCGGGTAGATCTAGTCGACTCTGGTATCAATATGAAAAAGAAATTCACTTCTCATTCGAAAACTACCCAGTTTAACTGTAAGCTAATATTTTAGAAATGACATTTATACAACAAACTACAATATTTTATAATATATATATTTGGGGGGTGGGGGTGTTAAATCATATTTTCTTAAATGTTATATGACAAAGAAAAGTGCCTATTTGGGATAATACGAATTTTAATTAGGCTAAATGGAAAATAACAAATTGTATTCTATATGTTTCTTTTATTACAAAGGTTTCTCTACATGAATACGATGCTAAAAATGCCCAGTTCAGGATTTTACCTAGATATAAAGTCAAGTCGGAGGGTGAAATCGTGAGTAAATGAAACTTTGTACCATTATAGTAACAAACATTCCCTCATGACGTATTAGAAGTAATGTCTATATAAAGGCTTAAAAATTATTAATCATTCTTACATTTTATATTTTAGGTCCAGTTATTTGACCAGATTGTGTTCGAGAGCGTCAAGTCACATGGTCATTATTTCCATGCCAGTGAAGCATTTCAGATTGATCATTTCTCATTTGGGTAAATTTTGATATTCATACGTTTCAGAGGTTTTATCAAATGAGGATTTACTCACATCGAAAAATACTGAACTCCACGTTATTTACATATTTGCATGTGAAATGTAGTTCGACATGTACATTTACAATATTTGTATTTGCATATCTGGTAGGCCATAAAGATAAAATCTATAATTATATTAATTTTTACTATGACTAGGGTATCTGTCAAAAGAAATGTTTAATATTACCTCTTGATCTTCAATATTAATTTTTTTAAATTTCTTTATACATTTTAATATATAAACATTCCATGCTGGTATCTTTATTATATATTATATATATGGATTCGACGGACTATAGCATTGCCCATTTCTGTTCTTAGGACTGAATTAAATCTCGGTGTTGAGCGGTCAAGTTTTACGTTAATTGGTAGCTACAGGGAGCTTCCAGATCAAGAAAGGTTTGTTAGGGTAAGGTTAACGAGCCATGTTACTTCAGATGATGTGTCTTTGTGTATTCGAAACGTAGATAATAACTATACAATTTCTAACATTATCATTTTTGTATTATTTGTCTTTGATTTTCAGTATCTAAAATTGAATGTACTAAATCATATAAATGGATTTTATAATGATGGCTGCATCATACAGGCATTAATAATGTACGTACTTGTATTTCTACCTGTATTGAAAGGAACTGATTTTTATCTATGTGGGTTTTAAAATATCGCAAAGATATACATCATTTGTTCATTTTTCAGGGAGGGTCAGTTTTACGCTTATTTCACAAGGAACTAGAGGCTTACCTAGTTGCCGAAGGACTATTTGATGATTGTGTTACAGAAGATGGTAGTTACAAGAAACTAGGACAATTGCTTGTGTCTTCTGCTCTTTCCAATATTTCTTCTCAGAACAGTTTAGCTTCTTTTTCTCTTTTGCGAATATCTTATTCAATTTGTGTGCTTTTGTCTAAATAATACTTTCATTGATCTAATGCTTTTCTGTTTACATCTTTGCCAAAATTCTTTAACTTTTAACTTATAACATTATTATTAATATCACATTAATACAATTTTTTGACATTATGATTAGCTAATTTTTGTTTTGTAAATAAACTCTGGAAAACTAAACTAAAACAAGTAAAGATTAATTGGTTCTATAATTTTACAAAAGTAATAGACAAAATAAGTCTTCTTCATAAGACATTCTATTTCATATTTTTTTTATGTTTTGAAATAATTTTTTAACCGATACAAGATATCTATGAATGTTTCAGTTCACTTCCGCATCCGGGTGATCGATCAGCATAAGCCGCGATCTTTATCCCCTTCAACGTCAGGCATTACATATTGGCAGATAGAGGCGGAACATAGCATTCTGGATGGTACGATTTTATATTTATAGGAAATGCTGGTGTGTTTGTGTAGGTGTGTGTGTGTAAGTGTGTGTGTGTCCATGCACTTTATCGAATGATAGAAATAAATTTGATAAAAACTATGCTTAATTTATTTTTCAAACATGCTCTCCAATATTTATCTATCAGTACTGCACGTGATGGCTTTTCGTGATTGTTATCTACGTGATGGAAATGTTATAAGGATAATTTAATAGTTTAAATTAGCATTCACAATAGCCCCTAGACAATGTCAAAGACTGATAACTTCATTCACCGGAACTTGTGATATTTGACAATAGAATCAAAGTCATGCAGAAGACACATTTGAACATTGCACCCCAATCATGTTCACGTATAAATATCGGCTCAAATAAGAAACACTGGGATGTAAGGTGGCATCTGCAAGAATCAGTGATGATGATAGTTGTATGTATGAATATCAATTTGACATGACAATGAATAAATGTTATAAAGATATAATAATGGGCCGTACACGTTTGGGGAGGGTTGTCGAAAAAGTATATATTTTCTAATTCAATGGAAAAGAAGAGGTGTTGGAAGCTGTCGGAGATTTTGATGGTAACCTACTACAATAGCTTGTGGAAAAGCTTAGTTAATTTGAAGTATGCACAGGAATGCACGACGATTAAAAAGCTGTGGCGAGAAAATCGATCAGAATGCGTGCAACATTATCGATCTTTGTATATAGTTCGTTTCAAAAGTAATAGTTTTAGTTGCTTCAACTTTTACAACAGGTAATTCATCTCAGTAAAATACATTATATATAGCCATATATTCTAAATATTCGTGCCGGGGTAATTATTTCTTAAGTATAATTATGATAAAGACTATACATTCTTTGTACTGGCGGTAGTCAGGGTGATCTCAAAATGCGTCTCATAATCGATTATTGAGTTAATCCTCTTTTATCACAATGTTTTTAAATAGTACATATTTTTTTTTTATCTTTTTTTCATAAAAGAGATCGTAATCTAATAACAGCTATCTTTGAAAACGAGTTTCGGATGCACTTCGGAGAAGGAAAAACACAGTTAGAGCAAATTGCTATTTCAAATTTTAGGTGTGAATGCTAATTTATAAAATATTAGAAATGCTCTTAAACATACCATATTATATTTATATATGAATAAATTTGAATGCTCCTCCTATTTTAGGGGATATATTACACTGGGAACAACAAGTTCGCTTACGTCATCTTCTGACAAGGCAATATCTGTGTATAGATTCAAAATTAGACGTTTCACTGGTATCTGATCCTAGCGACCCTCGAACAGTATTCCGACTGCATTCTGTTCTTAAGGTACTTACAAATTTTGTTACCATTGTATCCTCTTCTTTTGAGAGATATATCCGTGTAAGTATAAAATGTTACATTGTATGATAACATGCAATGATATCAAAATGAAAATTATTATTTTGTGTTTGTATTTATTCATTCAAAATGAAATTATAACGAGCAGCGGTTTATTCGAGTTCTGTTGAAGAAAACCGAGTATTAAAACTCCTACATCTCTTAATGTGTGCTATATATTTTTTCGTAGCAGTATTTGACTGAAACAAGTAAATATTTATCTCTTAATGTTGTTTGATCGACACTTTCGACAAAGTATTAAACTACGTTCATCTCTGTATGCAGTGTTGTGTCTTCCATGGTGTGCCATCAGGAGACGATTACTTGTTTCATGCGGCACCTGATATCATGTTGGATACTTAAATGTCCAACATACATGTAGTACGTTTTGTAAGTGCAACCGAGAAATAGTGTCAGTTGTTTTGTAAAAATATACTCTATCTCCGAATGGTCATCAGTAGTTAATAATAAATAATTAGCAATAGTTAATAATGACAAAGAAATGTTTTTGTTGTCAACTATAGTTTGGAATAATAATTATCGTTATTCAAGGAGAGGGATGAGATTCAATTTGAGAGTTATGCAAGAGTGGAGCATATGTTAACTGGCTGCTGGCTTCATGCCTTGAAAGGTAAATCTAAGAAATTTATACTCAGAAGCAGTCAAAAAGATACAATATATGCATCTTATATATGGTCTTATTTGATTCAAGGTTTGATACTATGTCTCAAAATTTGTTCAAATTAAGAATTGAAATCTGCAAAATTAGAATTATATTTTCAATAACCAATAACGAATTTCTTTATATATGAACCGACCATGACATTAGTCTTTGGCTATTTGTTCTTACTAGAGGTAAACAAAAATGATCGCTGTGCAGCCCAAGACATTCTTAAATTATATACGTAGATGCAGTGCTCAAATCGCATTATGTCACGGTAACATGAAGTTTAATATTCTCATGCGCTCAGGATTGTTGTGGCACCCGCGTTTGCGAAAATGCAGTTTTCTATATATATAGATATATATATATATATATATATATATATATAATATATATATATATATATATATATATATATATATATATATATATATATATATATATATATATATATATATATATATATATATATATATATATATATATATATATATAGATAGATAGATAGATAGATAGATAGATATAGATATATGATAATAATATTTTTTAAATAAAAATAAAAAGAAACGAAAGCCATTAATTAGAAAATAGTATGACAACAAACTTTTAGTTATTTCATACTTTTGATATTCTACAGTATGTAACATTTTTATTCTGTTTTCTTTTTGTTATATGAAGCCTTTAACGATGTCGTTGTAACCATTTTTATTTTACATTGTACGAGGTATATAAAACAATATCTTAGTAACTTTTAAATTTAGTTTTATCTTATTTGCTTTATCTGTACAGTAGCAAAAACAAAAGAAAAAAGCACAAGCAAAAAGCAGATTTAAAAATACTAAACTAAACAAAACAAAACAAAATAACCCCCCCCCCCCCAAAAGCAAAAAACAAAGAAAGAAAGAAAGCAACCAAAAAATAAAAAAACCCTCAGCTGGTAACTAGACGCGGAAAGGACTTGTGTTAACGCGAATGTTTAGACGAGTGAACAGAAAAAGCGCACGCGCGTCCGGTCGAGTAGACTTGGCCCGTGTGCTATAGCAGTCCTTGCGATCGCTTTTCACGTTAACGTGTATAGTATATTAGAACTTCTTTCATCTATACGTTTGCCTTTCTCTATATTATTTTGCAGTCGTTTGTTTAGTTATTTGTAATGATATCTACTATATTCTCCTATATATTCCAATGTTGAAAAATAAGCCCATTTGAAACGGCAATAATGTTTTGCATTGTATGAAGTCACAGGTATGATGAATTACTAATGTAATTATTTTACATGAATTTTACAAATGGAGCAGATGAGGACTACGAGCGGAAGATCAGTGAGGATGGAGAACACGAAAAGTCCATGCATGGTCTGAGATGGGACAGTGCCGGCGTCAGAAAGGTATACATGTACAAAATAAGGTATACAAGAAGGGGATATTTGATTTCTACGGACCTGATAATTTTGTTTCAATATTTAATTTTTCCCTATACTACATAACAAGGGTAACATAAAAGTAACACACACATATTTAATAATATGATAGTAAAATGTCCTAAGTGTATACATTATTGCATTTAGGTATCTGCCAGCAGTGAGAGCATGTACGACGACGCTTACACTATACAGCGTGTTACAAAATCGGATGTGGCCAACTTCAACTATGTTGCCGGCATGGTGCCTTTTCTTTTTAATCTCATTCAGGATGTAAGTTGGATTAAGAATCCATATAGAATCTATAAAACGACGTACTAATGCTAATAACAATTGGTAAAATACTCTATTCATTAACCAATGCACTAACAAAAACTATAAGAGGAGGAATACACACAATTAACGTGCTGATGGTATGATAAAATCTTTTTCTTGCCTTTCTTCTCTTTTTGCATTTTGTTTTTCAGTTACTTTCGTGTTTTTCATTACCGCCATATTTCTGTATAAATATATGTTATGAAATGTATTCTTACTGTCATCTGTTGTAAAACCATGTATCATTTCTATTTTCAGCTGCAGATGGAACCTCAACTGAATGCAAAGAAAACGCATGGCATAATTACGGTAAAGATGTTGCATTGAATGATGATTATACCAGTACCAGGGGCTACGTTTTCCTTTAAGAACACTGAATAACTTATCAACTTTACTATTGTATTGTAGTTAATTTTTGTAATTGTAACGTTAATACAAGTTTAAATCATCATCATCATTTTTAATTCAGACAATATACCGTTATCCATACAATTTGTAAACCACTTGACATTCAGTTGATTTTACCTTGTGCTATATCTGAGCTTATAAAATAAGTCATTTGTCAGAGTTTTGTCGATTGTAAGAGGACGTTATAAAACTGAAGAATTTCGTTGTGTGTAAGGGTAAACTGTACCATAATTCAAGAAAAAATTTTAAATTGCTAATATTTTCATGACTGTAAATTCCTCACCTTTTGATATTTTCCTGTTTTTGAAAATATTATGTCTTTTTCACGGCCTAATAAAACTTGCCAAATGGCAATCTTTTGTCTAATATTAATGTATACCACATTTTAAATATTATACAAATTCTCCCTCGGTAGAATATCAGAAGAATAAATTGTAATGTTTTAAACAGTTCTAATAATACTTCGTCATTTACATAGGGTTGAAAACGAATATATAATTTTTCATACAATGTATCACGCTATTTTGTGATAATCTAAAAGCAAATATGTTTGTTTCATTGTAGGCTTTGCGTGAGATAAAATCGTTTATGCTTCCAGTTGGACAGCCCGATAAAAACCGACAGAAATTAATGAGGAATCTACGGGTAATGTCTATATATTCTCTTTTATGCAACAGAGCAATTACTTCAGTTCATATTAGGAGATGATTATGTTGTATTTGCATCTGTATTATAAATTATAGTGGAAACAATATGCTGGAAATGTACAAATATTATATGAAATAAACTCTTTGACACTACAATCAATAGTTATTAGCAATTGTTATACGGGCACGGGAAGTGCAAAAAAAGACACTTTGTGCGGATGCCGACGGTCACTGTGTTTTCGTCGTTATCAATCCAATTAAATAAGTCATTTGAGTGACCATTATCATGTTAACTCACTGGTATAAATCAAATCGGTAATGGAGTGTAATCAAATATTTTCATGATCTTATTTTGTCTAGCTACTCTTCTGTTTTGTCCATTCTTCATGAGAGTATTGGAATACAATTGAACCAGACCTCTTTGGTGACAAAGCCTGTCCTTGATCAAATGGAAATTGTCATCATTTGATATACATTGTATATTTGATAAACCAAAAACATCAAGTTAATTTATTGAAATATTGCATGAACAACCTCATATTTTAATTTAAGTGAAGGCATAGTTTATATATATATATAAGATATGTCAAATCAGTGGCATTTTAGCTATCAAGACTACTTGAAAAGTAATTTTATCTAAATGTTAAAAGCTCATTGTTTACCTTCACATTTAATGCTATTGACAGGTGATCGACTTGCTGGTTAACCTCCTCCAATGTCCATTGAGAGAGGGAGACGAAGAGTCCCATATGATTCGCATATTCAAAGAGGCATATGACGTCTTGCATGCTTACATGATAGGCAAAAGCAGAAAGAATGCACTCTACATGGCAAAGTATATAGATTTCTTCCAAACACAGTTCACACAGAAGGTATGTTTGATTTCAGAACAAATAAAACATAAATACAAAGATCAGAACATATATTCATGTATAAATTTGTTGCACCATATACATTGTACGATTTATTTAACTTATACATCATCAGTAATAATCAAGTCCTGAGACTGTGGAAATCAAAATTATAGTTATTTGAAGAGCAAACTCATTTCCAAACTTACATAAAATACGAGCCAAAGAACCCTTATATGGACAGAAATATGCACAAGGGAGATAATCCTTAGTTTTACAATAATTGACAATAACAATAAATTTGAAGTACATATATTTTGGTCAATACAGAAGCACAGCAACAGGGCTTAGGACATCCTCGGGGATTATCAGTCCACCAGTAGCGCTTTTCCACAACTTATGTCTCTTCAGTGATCTAAATCAAATTACATATAAATTTAAGTAAAGATTTTAGTTGCTGACATATCTGAAAATATTTTCCAAAGAATGTTCAACATACAGATAATCAAAACTGTAGTTCGAAAGACATAAAATCTTCATATTTTAGAATACTATCAAAAAAGTTCATTTGGAAAAAACTATATTTATTTGTTCTCTTGATCACCTTAGTACTCTCGAATTTAGCAATTGTTCAAATACATATTGTAACATGCCAAGCTAGTGGGTCTGATATGAAGTTCCATTAGTTTCAAACCATTTATACAACTTTCTGCTAACAAAATAGAAAAAAACAATATTTCCCCTATTCCATTTTATTAGAAAAAAACCCCTTAACTTTCTACTTAAAAATTCCAATCCAGCTAAAATTCATATGTCATTTTCAGGGTGGTATTGGATTGAACGTTGCTCAAATGATTGTGGAATTAATTCGAGACAAACGGAAGATTGTGGATCGTATTACGAAAAACAATATTGACACTTTCATTCAACTCCTTAGAACCAATCAGGTAACAGGAAATGTCAAATCAAATGTCCCTACTATAACTTTGACAAATTCTGTGAAAAGTTACGTTCACAATGTGTAGTTAAAATATAAACAAGAATTTTGTTATACCCTACGAGCATTTCACTTCAAAACGTTAAGAAAATAACCAGGTATTTATATAAAGATACATATATTTATATATTGGTTTATTTTTTTAAAATTTATATATATCCTTTTTTTATTTTATGTATATTTCGGGTCAGTATAAAAACTGAAAAAATGCTTACCAAACATTTATTTTTTCAAAGGTTAACACAACATTAATTAATTTGCAGAATTATCGTTTCCTTGACCTTCTACAAGTATTATGTGTTTGTGATGGAGTTGCCATTCCGAATAACCAAACCTACATCGTGGAAGAATGGCTTAGACAATATCGGGTAGGTAGTCTATGACACATGAAAAGAATTATGTATCGCCATATAAAGTCAGATAAACGTTTTACATGACAGTGACTTAATTATGTTATTACAAGCATGGTAAAATACTGCGTAATTATATAGTTATCTCTGAGTGTATAGTCGATTTAGCATAAAATGTTGATGTGTTATTATATTACATGTTTCTGAATGTCATGGACTTTTTCTATAGATGTTATGCACAAGTGTCTATTAATAATGGTTCAACCAATGGTGGTGATTTTTTTCTATTGACTTTACCTTCAAATATTATGTATATTATTCGATACTTTTCGAACACTCTTTTTATTGCAGGATAGCGTATATTTAACAGATAGAGGACAGAATATCAACAAACGCCCTAATATCGTGTACGTCTCTTACGATAACGCTGAAACATGGGTTCCATTACATCTATTCGTCGACGTAAGTCCTACATTAATACAGTATGTATTATTACATTGTCACTATCTTTATTTCTGAAATCTTGGACACTGAGTTGTATTCTATTTACTGTATTGAAGTCCATGCCAGTGAAAAAAATACTAAATGATATCAACGGCAATGTCTACACACCAAAGGTATTTTTCAACACGAATATTCATAGTCATGTAAAAAGCAAAATTTATAATTTTAAAAATGTTCTACACTGAAAATGACATTTAAGAAATTAAAAATGGCGTTCTTAGATTTTTTTTTTTTTATTTTAGGCAGAGGGACCCGAATATGACGAAGAGAAATACTTGTTCCTTCTTCATCAGATAGAACTATTCAAAGCACTGTGTTTTGTAAGTTTCCTTCAAGTTTTAAGTTTTAAATGCAGTTTAAACAAATATTTTGCTACCGTGTATGTGTCATCCTGTATACGCGCAAATTTATGTGAATGGTTTTTCTTAAGGAAAGGAACACTTCTTTTATTCATTATTCAATATATCGACGATGTTTATAAATTGAGGAATTTGATAAAGAAAAACATCAGAATAGGGTCCATTGATAAATGCTCAGAAAATTCAGACAAGTAATTATGCATCGGTTATACCCCTCGGGATTTATGTTCAGTTTCTAAGTAAAATCTTTTTTTTTTTCTCAATCTTTTGTTTTACTATACTATCGTCTAAAGTCAGGTGGGAAATTATTTAAGATTATTTCATGTGCGTATTTCATTCTAGTGAGGTGTAAGTAAGTACCGACATTTATATAGGGGCAGGGTTTGTGTAGTGGTTAAGCGCTTGACTTATGGTGCCGACGATCCGGGTTCGATTCCCGGGTTGCGCCTCTATGTTTAAGAGGTTGGTTACCTCCTGCTTCCATGTCGCGATATAACTGAAAAATTGTTGAAAGCGACGTAAAACACCAATCAACCAACCAACCAAAATTTATATATTTACAATGATATTAAAAATAAATGACCGAAAATATGTATTATTGCTTACGGTAAAACCGAAGTCATACCCCTTAATACATTTGGAAAATTTGGGACCTCTCTCATAATAGAATATTACATATGACATATGACAATATGAACCCCACAGACTAAATTTGTTCTGAATTAAGTCATTTTACTTTACATCAATTTGTACAACAAGTATCGGCTATTTCATAGGACTACTTCACTCTTCTGACTATTTCATTAACTTTCCATATCTTTGTAAAATATTCCATTACAACCTACGCGTGATGTTTGTGTTCCTCAGCTCAAACAATACAGAAGAGCTGGTGTGATGTATGCGGACCTAATGCACATATTGATAAACGCGTCTTGTAGTAACTTTCCATAAGTTTCATGGTTGTTCTACTCAATTGCTTTTTAAATACAAGATTGTGATAACTACATGATCACGGCTGGTATTACCATTCGATAGGGGATGGTTACTCCTTCATTTCATTCAATTCAAATTTATTACACTTTTACTTACGTGTATGTGTTTTCTCAAATTTGAATTGAAGTCGTGGATTTAAGATTTGTAATATGTTGCATTTTATAATTGATAGCATCTTGTTTTACACATATCATTGTAATATTAAGAATATAAAATAAAAGGTGATTTGCCATTCTTACTAATATTTATATTTGGTCTTTCCGAAAAGAAACCGTCTTTGCATAAACATCTCGGACAGTTATATTCACTATGGACTTTCACGAAGAAATGTATTTTAATACAGTTTTAATCATCGAAGAAAATTATACGTATTTGTCTTAAATATCGTCAATCTTTGCAGGGACGAAATGATTTTGCTGTACATGTCATAACCAGAGAGTTCGGTTACTTGACGTGGGAAGATGCATATCTCTGTTTGACCACTGATCTTTTGCCGGACAATATCCGCGCTAAATACTGCGAGTTGATTATAGGTATACAAATTTATAAATCTCATTGCAAGCTATCATTATTTATGTTATATCATAGGAGGGAAAGGAATTAGAGACACGTCAACATGGATGTATCTCAAAATACCAGAAATTAAGCACTAAAATCGACGATTTCTCATTTTAAATAGTTTATCAAATCTATATAGCAAGTATTGTCTGTAAGTAAGTGACAAACGGGAATGGACTGCACGCTATCTTAAATTTATATTTTGTCTTTTAAAGTTAGAATTCGAATATAAGGGTTCGGTGCCATAAGCTGAGAAAATACTTCTGTTCAACAATGAATTAATAACTGGGATTTGGATTTTATTGAGTTTCATTCCACCAATTAATAGAATTAAACCATTCTGTATGACAATTTATTTGAACGTTTGATAATGAAATAAATTAGAATGAAAAAATTGACTTAAGTATTTTCTCAGTTTATGGCTCCGGACCAATATCTTCAGATGTTGTCCATCTATATACACGTATTTTATACAGAATATTTTAAGACTCTTTTAATTCTGTTACTCCTTTTTTCCTACAACCAAATTCTGGCAGTACAAATAAACAATATTCAAAAAATAAACATTTGTAAAATACAACATTAATTTAAAAGATCGACTTTATATTTCATTTCAATGTGTATATATCTTCATTTGAAAACAAGGGTTTTTTACAAAACAAATATAAAAGTACAGAAATCTGTTCTGAGAATTAGTGAGGATGTGATTGGATAACATGTATTACAGGACTGTTCGTGGATGTTGGCAACAATTATTCTGTACTGGATCATCCCAACATTTGTTTTGTATATGAATATGTCGGTTCTAAAGATTCGGAGAGAGAACAGAGTTCGTTCGTAAGTATAGCATGTCTCATCTTAATGCGCCAGTGCTATATCAGATTAAGTATACAAGATACAGAATCATACGGTTATCCATCACTGTGCTAATAACCTACTGAAAACATACTTCAACAAAACATGTGTGACAAGCTTATGAATCAAGATTTTTAAACATTGCATTAAGTTTCAATCAGTTTATCATAAAAGTGGAAGATTTAAGTACAAAATGTACAATACATGTATGTTGTCTTACTATCCAATTTAATACGGAAGTACCGTATACAGAATTTATGGTTCGTCGAACACAGTACCGCACACAAGGCATCAATTCAATGATACATAAATTCTATATTTAGATTATTAGAGGCAACTTCTTTGCAATTGGTGTCTCAGGAGAGTTGTGTCACGTAAAATGATGTAATGATCTAACTTCATATTACGGCATTTTGATGAGCTCCTTAGGAGAAAAATTAAAGAATTAGACACTGCAAACTATAAACTGTAACGCAATGATATTACTAAGAACTACACATGAGTATGTCAAGAATATTTTATTCATTAATTATTTGAGTGAATTTGTTTTTATGAAGTTAATTATAGTTTTCATTTGTAAATGCATCAGTCGTCAAGAGCTTCTCCAAGAGGTCCAGGCGAGGTATTACCACTTATCTTTGGGCATGTCCGCACACACTTTTTTTCAAATTCACAAATTCACCGTCAAATGTTTGAATGTTGTGTTTTCATTTCTGTCTTAAATATAACTAATGCTAAAATCTGCGTTATTCAATTACTGACATTATATTATATATATATATATATATATATATATATATATATATATATATATATATATATATATATATATATATATATATATATATATATATATATATATATATATATATATATATAAAATATATATATATTAAGGGGTATGATATGATTAACTTTAAATGTGATAATGTTTAAACTAGGTTGTGAAGGATTTGGTGACAATTTTCCCTGTACTCAGAGACTGGCTAGCAGAATTTCTACGGCTGAATAACCAAATGACAGCTTCAGATATTGGACATAACCTCCTGATAGAACAGGTACGTCCATTTTGAATAATAATACCGATGTCATTCTTGAGAGAATTCGTATTTTAAAATGAAAGAAAGTATTGATTTAATAGTTCATAAATTCATGGAAACAAAGTGCATACAAATCAGCAAAACGGCAGTAAGAAATAAAACCGAAACTTAAAAAAATCATCTTTGGAGTATAAGTAAACCAACAAAAGGGAATGTGCCTGGAGATAAAGCCTATCTAACTTTAATACTAAGATGATTTTCTCAGTTTGCATATATGAGTACCTAGTACACACAGGCTTTTAATATCAACATGTGTTTTAGGTTTTACGTTTGTTGCAACATTTAGTAAAATTCGGATACTACATGGACATGGAGGACGTCAAACAACTTCTGACGCCATTATTGTCATTGTTAGACGGTACACACGACGTTCCATTTCCAAAAGATAAAGGGAAAGGTTAGTGATATAGTCTTTCTACAAATGTAATTACCATTCTGTTAGAAGCAGATTTTGTATACAATACGTATATGCATGAGATGCCATAAATCAGAAAACACCACTCATCTCTATCCCTAATGCGTAGCCTTCCAATCGTTATATTTCGATAAGCAAAACAAGGTTTTAAACATGCAATAACCACATTCTTTACTTATTTGCAAGGCAGAAAAAAAATGAAATTCCCATTCTCGTATGACTGCAATACATACAACAATGTACCATGTCTCCTGTTTGCCTTACCACATTTGAGATTACCATCAATACTTATAGACACTCAACAATTCTTAAGATTGAATGCGAATACTTAGTTTGCAGAGTAAAATGACATTTATTGTTGTCCCCATTGTTATTAAAACGTATTCAATATACTTATAAAGATATATCATTTCAAACTATCATTCTACGATACCTTACCTCAGGATATTCAAAGGATGCACAAAAAGCAGTACAACAGTACAAGTCAACGCTTAGGTTTGAACAAAGCAAAGAGACTGAAGCCGTAGTAAATGCAAAGTATCAGTAAGTAGCAGAAACAAAAAATGCATTACAAAATGAATTTCATGTTCATGTATACTTTTGTCACTATGACAGGCCTTATTTATACTTTTTCAAGAGAAATGGAATCCTGAATCTCATTCGTTCTTGCTAATTGTCGGTAGTAGTATTACAGATCATTGACCTTAGCTCGCTTTCAAACAGGTAGATAACAGCTCTTCTGACAATCATTCTGAATTTTGATACGTAAATATTATTTTATGACATTAGCTGTATTCATATTCTTCTCAAACGAGAGTAAATTGCCCGTTTCCATTTTGTCAGATGACGCATCTATTGATTCTACAAACAATGACCGTTGAAGCTAAACGGACACACCTGCTCTGACATCACTATTTTGGGATGTGATTGGAATTCCACAAATTCTATAAATTCTCACTGCCAATCAAACCAGATCATAGCTAGATATAAGAACGTGTTTTATAGATATACGAGATACACTTTAATATTTGATTTAACTTGGTTTACAGATACACACTTAACAACGAAACGCGTTCAAGAAAATTATCCTTCTTGAAAAAGTGTGTCGTGACAAGGGGCATTTCATTATTGTCTCTTCTGAATGACATTATTTAATCCATATACATAGATAATATTTTGTAACACTTTTTAAACCAAATACTTACTTTTAGGGCAATGGAAGTACTAGATTTTTTGCTGACCTTCCAAAGGAATCTACGCCTAAAGGTACATACATACAATATATCACAGCATCTATATAGATACATATACACTGTTCAATACCATATATTGTTACAAATGCATTTTGATGTATCTTTATGTATATGAGTTTTGTATGTATGGCAGGCTTTCGTCTCCAAATTCAAGTCATGTGAACAAAATACACTCCGTCGGAAATCGCCAATGGTAATGGAAGCGTTGATGTATGAGTCTTTTGACCCCACGGATCAATCGAAGTAAGTCATAAACTTTAAATCCTATATAGGCCTAGACTCTAAAATTTCTTTGGAATGCAAATATATACTTCCATATTTTATTGATTTACTTTTGATAGCGCATTGATTATGAGGAGGGGGTGTGTTTGCGGAGTATAAAATAAAAAATGGACCCCAGACATTAAAATTTAAACCATTATGATTTAAATTCTGGAAATATCTCAAAAATGTATCAGAGTATTAAAACTTTTGTTCTTTGCTTTTTCATTTGTTATCAGGTCTGCACTAAAACGACAAAAGAAGGTATTGAAAGAGCTAAGAGAAATGGTGGCCATGTCATCGATATTTGAATTAGAGAGGACGACACATGTTTTATTGGTAGAATAACCATTTGTCTTCTTATTCTTAAGAAATTTTCTTGTGACCAAGAATAGATATAAGCCATATTCTAGTATTAACACCTCTGGTTTTATATACTGTGAGACCTTAAAATCAAAGATCAGATCATGTGCCAGGAAGAGGTATCGATTAAATGTTCGAAAAAAAAATATAACCGCTTTACAGCTTTACAGTTCAAACTGAATAAGTTTGGCAATAATAATTCATATACTGAAAGGAGTGGTTCTGTGTCACTGTGACACCCAGAACAAAGTGGACATTCAGGACATTTACGTGAACAGGACTTTAAGGTAAACGAAGATTAATGCCAATGTAGTATTCAATTATAAAAAGATTATAGAATTAAGCAATTATATTTACTATTTTGTGCAAAACATGCAATACGTGAATCCTACAGATCAGGCACTTGAGCTCGCTTTCAGACCGGCAGAGCACGGTTGGCTCATTTTGATTTCCCTTAATATTTTCATAATTGTAAATATTCGGGTTTTTTACCTCTTGACTTGAGTGATATGTTGATCCCTGTTCTCTATATAAAATATCATATGATTTTTAAAGCGTGTTCTTTGATTGTATTGTTATTGTGGAGGGTGGGAAGGTAGACCCGTCAACCGGTTAGCCACATAATTGAGTGACGATAGGCAATTCAGTTCAGACAGACGTAAGTTGGTACAACAACTGCATTACTTTCCACTTTATATGTTTGTGTGTACTTATTCTTGCAGTCTCTATATGTCCCTAACGACTTTTCTCGTACAGTTGAATTAGATGATGTCTTCTGTCCATATTTTCTTTTTTGTACATGTTTAGATATAATTTTATTACATTTTGTAGGATCTATCTGAATACAAATATGACAGGATGGTGACGAAATCATTAGATATACTCAACAAGCTGTATTCCTCACAGAGTGATATGTTTAAACTAGCTGACAGGGCTCAGGTAATTAGTTTTTAGTTAAGATATGAGTATCAAAATTACATTGTTTACGAATATTACAGATAGCAAGATAGCAATGATTTATATTCTTTTTCTTCTCTTGCTTTCCTTCAGATTCTTCAGTCACATGACTCCGCTCGAGTTCACCGAGAGGTCCAGCGCAGTTTACCAGTACTGAGGAGACTTGCAAAACAAAAACTAAATGACCAACAGGTGCAGCTCATGAGCGAGATACTGGATGAACTTGCAGAGTAGGTTATGGATATATCCATACGTGTTTCACATATCTAAATATCAATAATATATTCCTAATTCAAATTACGATAGATACAGTGCACTTCACTGTAGAGTGTGGTTCCATCAGATTTACATCAACTAGGCGAATGATTTTGATTTACTTGCACAAAAATGTTGTTATATATTCTCTCACAATTTTGATACTCTAAAAGGTATGAACAACTGCGCCATCAAATGTTATGTGGTGGTAGCATCGAATGTTAGATTGATGTTGATTGCAACTCAACAAAATATTTTAAGTATAAAGGTAATAGATATATAGATCTTATAACTTGCAACTTGGTAAGGTTGTTAGTTTTTCTACACATATGCAAATATGTTGGACGTCCTCTTTTTCGGCATTGAGTATTTCTGAAGAGACAAAAAGTGTAGAAATGTGTATAAAGTGCTATAGATAAGTATAATTAAAATGCATATTTTGGTATTGTAATAAAACCCATTGACGAAGTGGTCAGTTATATGTATAACGAATATTTCAAAAATTGTTTTAAAGCTTCAACACTTCTTAGAAAGTTTATTTACCTCAGCTCAAAATCTCATCTTTTTCTGTTTTTTTTTTTTTAGATTTTGTCATTTACCAAAGTTTCCAGACGAGCCACATTTCATGAACCAAAACATTATGATAAGCCATGGTATGTATGTTTTGTCAACAGAGAATTACATTTATAAAGATTTCAAAATAACGATCAAAATTCTTGCTACAAATAAATCTGTTCTTTCTTTCTTTCTTAATGAAATGTTGATTGAGAATAGACTTTGTAAGATATAATACTAGTTAAGAGCGGTTAATTACATGTACATGTATAAATATATCAAACTTTTATTATTATCATTATATGATAAGAAGTTTTATGATACTCTTGGTATAGATTTCTAAGTTTTCTCTATTTTTATCTCGTCTATAGGTGTGCTGACGATTATTATTGACATCTTATCACAAGAGATTGACTCCAAGTTGGTGGTAAGCTCACATTATGCACAATTCATCAACGATTCTATAATTTTCAATAAATGTTAACTCATCTACAACTTCATATTATTAGGAGTTAAGTTTAATAATTCACAAATATACAGATATTTTTTTTTATTTATGTTGTTCTCTAAATTGTTCAGTTTCTTGCTAGACCATTATTAATCGCTAGAAGAATGTAATTTTGCATTTAGAACTAAAACATTAACAGGAACAACAATACATGGGAATGAAGACCATATTCCAGAAAACGTTATATTTACTGGAGCTACTGGCCAGAGAGAACACAGTAGTACAGGAGTGTTTGTTTGAACATATCGATACGCTGCTGGACGTACAGATAGTGCCTTCTCACTTAGCGATCGCGCTCAAAGAGGTTGGAAAAAAAAAGATTTCATAATGAAAGTTGTAAACTATTCTCATACTAAGAATCTCCTCCATGCATTACACTGTCTATGTATAGGGTTTTGACTCTTGCTTTCAAGTAAATTTGCTTATCAGTTTGCTTTTCAATTATTTTTTTTCCACAGTTTAGGTCTTGAACATCAGCAAAGACGACATAATTTATCATAATGCGCAGACAGTGCACAAAATTAATACATTATATATGTTTTAAATCTATTTTGGGCCTTTTGGAATTTTGAAAGATACTGCAATCATATAACAATTATCTTATTCATTTCCTTAAAAACTTTGGCAGAGAATTTCAAATTGACTTTTACCTTTTATCCATGTTCTATTCAGCATTTAGAATATTTCTTATTACAATATATAAAATATTTATTTATATTTCATACATTATTTTACACATGTATGTTTCAATAGTTGCTTTCTAACATGAAAGTATTCATTTCAGCTTTTTATTGCCAATCAGACGACATGTTTGAAAGTTCATGCAAAACAAGTTCAAAAAATTGTGTTGTTGGCTGCTCAGCATCAGCATGAAGCACCTGAATTCCTCGAACTTCTTAACGTATTGGTCAAAGTAGAAGGACTGGATCTTACCATAAAGCGCAATCAAGCTCTGGTGATGAAATATATTATGCAAAATTACCGGAAGGCCGCATACGTTCTAGATCAACCTCGTGAGCAAAGGTATAAAATTTGTGGCGTATATTAATCAATTTTTAAAAATGATATTGTAGCAGCCGCCATCTGTAGATGTTACTACCTTACAGAACTTACAATACAATATATTTTTAAACTGTTACGTAATAAGTCAAACCGAACATGACCTCTGTAGTCAAAACGTGTAACATTAAATTATCATTATTTTACTTTAAAAAAGCAATACATGCATATATTTTTTACGTATTAAACGTAATATTACAGATTTGTGCAAATGTGAATAATGACATACCTATATTTTTCATGTGAACTGATCCTATCTTTGGTATACCTCAAAGATTTCTTATTATCCCTTGGTCTCTACTTTGCATTGTTTCTTTAGTCTCTGGTATTAGTGTTTTCTTTATTTACTTTTATTTGCATTTAATTAAATCACAGAGAAAACATCTTGACTAACAAAAATGAAGAAGCTGGTCATTTGGCGTACATTATCAGCCTTGTAGATCTTTTAGCCACATGTGCCGAGGTAAGTTTTTCATCAAGCAAATTTTCTTAAAACGAGAAAATGTTTCAATTTTAAAATCGTCCATAGCTGAAACACCAACAGAACTCAATGGAATTTGTGTATATTGTCTTTTAATTTGTCTAATCTATTTGGAATGCATGTCTGTATCGACTGAGTCTGATGTCTTTTTTTCATGAAAACCAATACTGAAAATCCGTAATCCATAATTATAGATTATGTTGTTTTATTCAAGTTCTTTGTTTTTACCTAAATCTTAGTTCATGTAGTGCTTAGATATTCGTTGAAAGGTCCCGGATTCAAGTCCAACAGATAGTTTATTTGTCATTTGTCCTGTATTTCGAGTGAGATAATAAAATCCGAGGTCCTCGTTATGGTAAACACGGTACGTAAAAGATTCCTCACTGCTCCGGATGATTCCGTAGCATAGATCAAATATGTGTGCTTCGCAAAAGGCAGATGTCTTCACCATATAAGTGAAATAATCTTGGCATGACGTCAAACAGAAACCAAACAAAGTAAGAATTTTGTCCTTATTTAACCAGATATATTTTTATTTAGGGAGAGAACAAGTTTATTGAGTCACTTTGCCAGACGATTTTACCAGTGGAAGATATATTATGGGTCATTAATCATCCAGATATTTCTTACAACCTCAAGAAACCCTTTGTGAAATATATGCTATGGGTTTATATGAAACCTGTTGGTAACCTTGTTGAGAGTGGTGCTGCAGATCTCCAGCATAGCAAGTAAGTCTTATTCTATCTATTGAAACTTAATAAAATTGTACATTTGATTGAAAACAATCACGAATTCATATATATTATGTACTAGTTATGTTTTTTCTATATTGATGTTATATTTTATTTGTCATTATAGTCATCGTCAAAAGCTGTGTTTCTGGGTCCGTTCGCATAATTAGTAGTGTTGCATGCACTTTAATTGATACATTGTATCATTAATAAAATATTTCTTTAGCATTCAAACTTGTATGAAATACATATGTCAAATTTTCAGAGAATTATGGGACTTTATAGAAACGGTTTCCACGTTTATCAATCAAGTCGCAGATTCTATTATAGAACATGCTGATAAAGTCCCTACCCTGATAAAGAAAGCTCCTCACAAGAGGTATGTTTTAAACTGTTATGTAACAAGTCAAAACGAACTTGATGGTTATACCCAGAACATAATACACTATATATTATTATAATGTATTACATTAAGGTTTTGTTAAGTTCTATTACTTAACATCTTCCTAAAAAAGAAACACTGGCTATTGTAAGGTGTCATGGGTAACTGATATATCTCCTTTAATCTCTCATTAAAACCATGTTTTACTGCAAAGTATTCATTTTTGTTATTTTTTGTACTTTATTCGTGTATTTCAATAGACAATAATCTTTCAATGAAAGCTATTTCAAAAGCAACAATTTTTTATCAAATTTAAACACATTACACTTTATATTACAGCTTTGTTGATGACCCTTTAGATGTCAGATCTACTATACATGGAGGCGTCTTCTTCATTTTGGATGCTGTGATTCCGTTCCTAGAGGTTATTATTTTGATAAGAATATTTTCTTTCTGGGATATTTCTACGAAATTAATGTATTACAGAATTGCCTGCCTTTATATGTGAATTTATACGTCACTATGCTACTGAGTTAGAACAGTTCTGTCTAAACAAATTGATTTTATTGGCGGAAAATATATTTGAGCAATAATTACAGATTTTTGGGTTTTAGTTAATATACTAGCAAAACATTCAATCGGTCTTGACTTCACAAAATGTTATTAGCAATATATCTAAGGAGAAACACAATCACATTAAACTCCCTCCATAGAAATATAAGGGATACGTCGTAAAACCTCACAAAGTACCCTGTTTAAAGTTCAAATATACTATAATGGATTAAACCCAATACTAATTACTCTATCAAACACAGGACTATACATAATATAATTTTCTGTATCATTCAGCTTTTTAATCAATTTTCTCAGTTTAAGTGATGCTTTTTGCAGGTGTTCTACTCTCAGTTTTATTCCCCTGACAAAGATGTATATCCAAACGAAATGCAGACAACAGACACATTGGCATCAGGCCTCATTGTAAGCATATACACTTATTTCATTCTACCTATTGTCGAAGGATATTATATTTATCTTATATACTATTCTGTTTAACAATTTTTAAAGTAGAGTTTATTTGTATATGCCTGGCTTCTCAACGCCCCTTTATACAAAACGAGTACGCTTGTGAACTTATCTCTGCTTGTTAACAAATTATAAGGAGGTACAATTGTTATTTGTCATTTAACAAAATTCAACTCTGAAACTTAATTGAATGTCTGATATCTTAAAAGTTAAACTAAACAGAATATTACCAGTTTGATGAAAATTGTTTGTGATTATTTTGAACTTTTTTAAATCCTTCCATGAAATGATTATACGGTATATCATTGAGAATAGGAAACCAATAATTGACAGTGGGACTCTATGACGGGCCTTGTCCAAGCCTTTTCAGAGGAGACAAGGACCTGCTCCACGTCCTCTATGACTGTTAGTCGCGACTGACATTGATAAAGGATTTGAGCTCGCTTACAGACGGGCAGAGCTACGTCGGTATTCTGAATTTTACCTGGTTTTAACTGGTAATTGGTTTTTATGGCATTTTTCCTATATATATTTATAGGACGTGTAAAATGACCCATGGCCATTATTTTTTGTTTTTAGATATTTACAGAAGCAACTGGGGTATACCTAAACAATCCAGCTCATCTCAAGGCCATCGTGTCTCTCCTTACAATAGTTATATCTGTAGCCAATACGCCAAATGTGGTAATATATTCTATACAACACATTTATATCATATAACATTTTAAATTAGCATATCCAGTTCCCAACAAACAATATTTGAAAATGTTCAAGTTTTACGAAGAATTTTTTCACTTGAAACATATTGGTTACGCATAATTTCAAGTGTAAAATATGTATCAAAGAGAAGATAATAGCTCGTCTGCGTACAAAAGAATCTCTTTGAGAGATAATTCTATTTTGTTATTTGTTTTCTAATTCATATATATTAGGTTGAATCTGTTATATTTTTAAAGGCAATTGTTGGAGTTCTTGAAAAATTCACACAAGACATGAAGCTTGGAGATACTAAAAGTGCCGTCAGAAAGGTAGAGTATCTGTATTTTCACATATTGTCTTGCACTAACTTCTTAATTTAGTTACCCAGAAAAACAATCGACTTTATCGTACATCATATGATCAATAATGATATATTGATTGTAAAACTGAACTAACAATTAAGTAATGAAAACCGCTTCATATTTCAAATAAGATTTGATACTGCTTTACGAGAGTAATGGTGTTAGTAAAACTGTTATTTCAAACATATTAGATTTTACGCATGTACACGAAATGTTCAGAAAATGCTAAGTAGCCAATTCAATTTATAATAAATCCATTATAGGGGAATATGGAATATTATGCGTCCGAGCTGGAGCTGAATGCCAAGTTTCACACATTTTCCAAGAATAGCAATGTGATATTCAGGGGCCATAACACAGTACAAGCTCAAATGAAATACAAGTCTTCCAAACGAGGTAGACAGCGTTCGTTCTGTTATACTTCCGATAAGAATAAATGCATCATTTGAATTAAATAAATTATTTTCAATATAAAGCAATACATGATAATTTATTGGAAAGAAAATGCAATTCAGCTATATGAAAACTAAACATCATCATAGCAAACGGATTAATAATTAAACACAAATTGTCAGTTGAAGTAACAAAAGTCACTAAATGGCACGCATTAAATCTCTTTTTATGTACAATGATATCTGATGTAAACTACTTGATTGACAAAGTACACAAACATGCGTACTTTAAGTCGATTTTAACACTATAGAATATACTGGAGTGGGAACCAATGAGGAGCTTCCCCTGGGTGAAGAATTCCAAAGTCTGGTGCGGTGCTTTGTTGATCATCACGAAAAGAAAGCTGTGAAAAGATATCAGCTTGCAAAGAAGCTATTACAGCAGTTAGAGTATGTATTATTCTAAACTGAAATTGGCATCTTATTAATGTTTACTACCACATCCTGCAGATTTTAACTCACTCATGTGATGCATTGATTCCATGTTTAATTCAAAAAAGAACTACAATATATGTATTCCAGGCTCATGAATGCTTATCGATAACTCATTCATTAACCCATGCCATAGCTTATTTTATATTTTGAATTGTTGCTTTGACGTACATTGTTTATTTCAATTATGTTATAAAAATGTTACCTAATTGATTTTACTTACTATTCCCAGAACTATTTTCTCTCAAAAAGCTTACAGGTTCGTCAGTGCTTTAATTTAATGCTGGTATTATGTGGTTGTCTTGTCAATAGGATCTCGGCCACTGTTATCAGACGGGGTCAGACAGTGCCCAGTTACTCCTCCCAAGAAGACTTGGACATCAAATGTCTACAAATCTTACGGGCACTTGTGCATAACGAAGAGAGGAAACTTCCGGATGACTGGGACACCAAAACAGCTGAAAGTAGCATAAAAAGGTATGCATTATGCATTATGATTTTCATTTGCCAATTCATGTAATAGGATGTTTATGTTATATGTATTTTGTTAACTGCTTACTAAAATGTATGAGGGGGCAGGCTTGGTGTAGTAGTTAAGCGCTTGGCTTGCGGTGCCAACGATCCGGGTTCTGTTCCCGGGTTGCACCACTATGTTTAAGAGGTTGGTAACCTCCTGCTTCCATGTCGCGATATAACTGAAATATTGTTGAAAGCGACGTAAAACACTAATCAACCAACCAATCAACTAAAATGTATGAGAAAGCATAAATAACGCACTAATGACGCTTGATAAGTAAAATTTAAATGTGTATATATTGATCAATAGTGAATAAGGAAAATCTATTAATACAAAGCAATGGCTGTTGGAGGCGGCATTGGGTGCCATGGAGTAGTAAGCATCCCCTGCTGATCAGCACATCTCACCGTGATGTTATAAGATTATTTGATGTAGAAGGACTTATAGTTACATTAAGTGGTAACGGTGTAACCGTAGGCATAATCGGTAAAATTAGTGATTGGTATAAGTGGCGCAATATTATATTATCTCAATATGAACGGAAGGATGTCAGACAATAATTTTTATGGCTCATTTAGTAAGTTGGCAGAGATTTATATTGTTTTAGTTTGTATGTTGACTATGAATCTGAAAGTTGAAGTTAAAACTGTTTCACAATTGGCCCCATGTTAAAAGTATCATTGCCCATTAGTGTGTGTAATGTTTGTCCTTAGTAAAAAGTTGTTATACTTAAGCTATCGGTCTATTTTAAAACGGAAGCGATCCTTGAGGGGATGTTCAAAGTTTTAATTATTTTGTCCTTTCTACGGAAATATACACATATACATCACTATAAACAGATCAGAACACATTTCTAAGAATTAATTAAATGTTATCGGAGGTGACATTACTCTAAGAGATTATGACTATGTTGCATTTTATGTATATAATTCATCATGACAAATACTTATATGTTGTTAAGATATGCGAAAACTAACTCAGAATTTCATTATACTTTAACTATCGTAATACTCTCTTCCAGAAAACTATCAGCCATTAAAGACATTCAAACAGCTATAAATTCTCATGATTTTGTAAACAAAGTTCTCCCACACATAGCTCGCAGGAGTGACGCCATATGTAAAGAAGTGTTGGCCTTCCTATCCATCATGCTGTTTAATGCCAACAGGGACGTGCAGGTATAAAATGCAATTTATCAAAGATTAGCAAACGTCCCGTGTGTATTATGGTTTCTGTTCTATGAGAATTATTATGAATAATGTGGTTATAACTGCAGTACTGTACATGTGCAACTGGTAGTTTATTTATTTTCTCGGTTTTCTCACTGTAGGCAGTACTTTCTTACCACGGACATTTGTTTCCTTTTGAGGATCAATGGTTGTGCATTTACTCTCTCTCTCTCTCTCTAAATATATATATATATATATATATATATATATATATATATATATATATATATATATATATATATATATATATATATATATATATATATATATATTCATTGAATATTTCTTAATATATGTTTTATTCTTGTCCCTTTCTTATTTTCTTGATGTATAAATTTTAACGCAGTCATTTCTCTTGTTTTTTAGTCTGTTATTCAATCTTTTTGTTTAAAAACTTATTCAAAATGTATATGTTAATGGTAAAGTGATTAATATTCACTTAATTAATAATTTACAAAACATTTATTGCTTAAAACAGTGTGTATTTAGTGATCATGTTTACTATACAGTGTTATTTTAAATTCAGATGTATATTTTTATAATATGATGCAGAAATCGATGTTGAACTATTTCTTATCAACAAGAGAAGAGGTGTTCTTCATGGCCGTCAGAGACAGAATGCAAATTTCAACAAACACTATCAAAGAGAAGTGAGTCAATATAAAGAGATTTATCAATATGTAATATAATTGTTTGGTAGAAGTAACATTCCAATTCAATACGATAGATATATAGCATAGCTGTAAATATGCATCTTAGTAAGCATTCGTCATCAGCATAGGCCAGAGCTGATCAGCAAATAAACAATAAAAGAATCATATTCGATCTGCATAAGCCATCGTACATGATGACTAAATGAGAAAAAGGTTTTTTTTCTTTTATGAATACGCTTAAATATTAATCATCTTATTATTGTTAAGATAATTGGCAAATAAATTCTGTATCTCTTTATAGCAATTACAATACTTAGATTTCCAGCAAAGCTTTCATTAAGTTTTTGTAACTTTTTACTATCTGCTTTCTCTATTTATTGTATTTATTGCATAAATCACGATCAGACACTCATGCACATTTTGTAGTTTTCTCCTATTTAAAATCAAAGTATCCTCTTTGCTATCCTTCCAAACTCTAGATTTATTCTTCGAAGAAAATATCAACAAAAGGAAGGGTAATCATTTTTGCATGTTACTTTGTATTTCCACATTCTTATTAACTATTTCATTTCCAGGAAAAGGATTAAGTTGGTTTTTAAACATGCACTACTTTTTAATGCACTCTATCATTGTAGTCTTATGTTTCTTATTTGCACATTATGTTTTACATTGCGCGTAGATTTGCGATAAATATATAGAACATTGAAGCTGGTAAAAATGCAATGTTAAGTTCTCAGTAAGAAATATATGGTTTAAGAAACCATGGATCCCGCTTCAAGAAAAAGAAAATTCGAAATTTATTTTATAATTCTCTTGGACAGAAGTTCAGAGTTCAGAGTCCAAACACTTTGCCCATTTCACTACGTTTTGTAGTATTTATGCCCTTTTATGTGATAAAGATAAAACTTTGAGGTATTTGATTGTTATAGAAACAGAAAGTATGGTGAAAGTTTCCCATCATTCTCCCGACATTGATTTTCTAAGAATTAATGCACTCACAACAATATTGCAATCGTAAAACAATATATATTTTAATGTAACCCTTTCATTATTTGTCCAAAACAATGTTTCAAATGACACCGTTATCTCGTAAAATCCCTTGAAGAGTAAATGAATATGTAGGTCCAATGCAAATATAAGAGAAACCCCATTGCAGCAAGGATCACTTACAGTCGTATGTAACTCTAAACTGTATCACTACATACACGAATAAATGCATTAAATGCATAAATCTGTAGAAAAAATGAACCATAAAATTTAACTAATATGCATATTTCGAGGGACCTCATAAGTAACCCAGAACTCAAAAGAAATACCTCCAATGATTCATCAAAATCAAATAAAAATGTGGCAAAATAAAGGTATTGTCCACATTAAACAATAGTTCATCAAAATGAATTAAAAATATGGCAATCTTGCAATCAAACACAATGAACATTCTCAATGAAAAATATAACACATCGTACATCGTTTAGAGGGATACGATCCACGATTTCGCTAGGATCTACTTAAATGCATACTACATCTTTCTCCTGCCGTGCAAACTCGGTATCCCTATATAAGTATAAACTACACTGTGGCATTGAATTTGGTAGATTACATTTGGTATATTGGTATTTTACATTTTAACGTTACGTACATGTAGAAAGCTTGTGTTAGTTAGATGACGTGAAGTAGACGTCTTTGTATTGTGTTTTGTGTTCATTAGCGCTGATAATGGCATTTAGTTCTCAACTAGTATCATGACATGCCTTTAATAAGCAAAATCTAACCAATAATGAAATTACAAATACATTGTATTCTTACGAAACAAATTTATGTCTATCCTGTGTTATAGTTACAGAAATAGAGACATATTAAGCTTGTAGAACAGAATTAGTTGTGATATTTATAGCGTGCACTATTCCGTAATTCCTTTCCGCTATTGGATATTCCGATGCCTTTGATTGTTTTGTATGATCAAAGAAATTTAATGAATACCTGATTTAATCATCTTCATTAGCAAATTTATATGATGATATATTTCTTCTACTGTTTTTTGCTTTTTAGGCGTTCTCTTCTTGCACAACACCAAGCGCGGATAAAAGAGGCCATGTCGAATTTAGGTTCCATTCAGACCAGTATATCCGCCGGCAAACGGGCCTTGCAGGTAATAAATGGGAAAACTTTTATATGTCTGTCCTTAAACCAAGACAGAATACATATTATCAAATAAATTTCCCCTATTTATAGAAGAGAAAACAGAGGACATCTGACAAAGCTGTATGACACAAATCACCAACGACCTGCACACAAAAAAATGACAACAGCAGAATATACACGGAACGACATTACAAAAATATTCGATTGTGCTGCGGTTACGATACCAACTTAGGACGGTAAATTGAAGTAACAAACGTCACTCAATTGGTTTGGTTAACCGGTTACGGGTGCCCACCTTCCCAATATAGATCTACTGTAACACTGTTAGCTCAATTGATATAGTTGATAATTTCTCCTCATATTCATCTTATTTTCTCCAATAATCTCAATAATTATCTACTGATTTTTGTACCTTCAACTTATTCTTGACTTAAATTATACCCCCTGCAAACGAAGTTCGGGGGTATATTGGAATCACCTTGTCCGTCTGTCTGTTTAATCATCTGTCTGTCAGTCGGTCTGTTTGTCCCGAAAACTTTAACCTTGGCCACAACTTTTGAACAAAAAGAGATGGGGCCTTCATACTACACATATGTATTCCTTGTGTGAAGACTTTTCTGACTTTACCAACATTTTTGACCACTTGACCTTGATGTTTGACCTACTTTTAAAAACCTTTAATCTTGGCCATAACTTTGAACCCAATCAGATGAAGTCTTCATATTTTACATGCATATTTCTTGTGGCAAGATATTTCTGACGGTAACAAAATTTTTTACCCCATGACATTGACCTTGATTTTGTATTAGGAAACTGGCAACACTACTTCATTAATCTTTCATATTTTAAAGTAAAAATCTATGTAATTTATTTAGTTACCTACATACTACAAATCTGGAACAAAGCTTCCTTTTTTATATAATGAAGTAATAAATTTTGGTACGAATGTTTTTCTGAAATTTAATGATTCTACAGGACGTTATATGTACATCTCTCCCTCTCTCTTTCTCTCTTTCTCTCTCTCTCTCTCTCTCTCTCTCTCTCTCTCTCTCTTAATTTTACATGATGTATGCTTCTCTGACATTCTTCCTTGTTCTCTAGCCTTGAATCTGATGTTTACATGCAAACACAACTGCAAAGTAAGAAAAAAGAGGAGTTACCGGCTCAGTTATGTGGCAGAAGTCACCATGGAGCTATACAATACATGAATATAAATAATATAATAGAACATTTAACACATTACAAAAATATTTTATTGTAGTGCAATTACGATACCGACTTAGGACGGTCATTTAATTTGACAAAAGCCAAACAAATGGTGTGGTTAACCGGTTTACGGGCCCACCTTCCCACTCACGTAACAGCAGAACAATCAAAAGACGTACATTTAAAAATTTATAAATAATCCTCCATGTAAAGAACAAGGGTCAACAGGTATCGCATATTGAGAGGTCATAAAAATATAAACACGTAAGGTATTGTAAAACACATAATGCTATAAAAATATATGCGACATCAACATGATAAACCGTGTTCTGCCAGTCTGAAAGCGAGCTAAGACCCTAGATCTGTAGGAGTCCCGACTAACAGTCAGAGGGGACGAGGTTCAGGACCATGTCTCATCTGAAAGAGGTTTGGACAAGTCCCGTCATATAGTCCCCACCGCCCTGTTAGTCAGCGTGCAACGTTCAAGTAAAAGTCTGCATAAGTCTGTAGAGGGGCCAAATACAAGACCTATAGTCTTTTTGATGATCTCAATATCATATTGTCTATTTAGGAGACGTTTGACTATTTTATTACATGATAAAATAACGTTATCGGAGCCTTTTACTTTCCTTGGTTTATATACGAGATCACCGTAAAAATTAGGATGGGAAATTCCATTGGATACATACTGTTGAAAAGAAATAATCGTAATGTTATTTTAATATTGTAGATATTGCAATACATGTTAAATTTTGTTTAAATTGTTATTCTAATGTCTATTATTTTTGATAAATCAAACTGCCAGTTTAATTTCAAAGTTATTTTGTAAATGCAGATGATTCAGACATACGAGTTACGTTTGAAGAAAGAGAAAATGCAAGGATGGGTAAGTTTCTATTTGCGTTTATTAACATATTACTTTTATAGAACCAATTATAGGCACCTCATCTTACGCTACATCCTAGATTTTCATCATAGAGAGACAAACGTTCATATAAAATTATAGTTAAATTTAACAGATGTCTTATAATTTTATTCAATGCAGTAGATTATATCTTAGTATAGCTACAATATATATGTTTCGGGTATTACACCATCGTCAGTAATACTTCTAAGCAAATGTATGAAAATACCTGAGGTTGTATAGTGCTTTATAGTCTATATTAATCTTCAAATTCAAAATTTCTTTACTTAACTTTTTATTCTATTGCATTTTCACAGACACCACATTACAGTTTGTAGTAGTGTGATATTTACCATTGCAATATTTACAAAAATCCAAGACAATTAGTCAAAACGTTCAATTGATTTATTTGAAACTGCAATTGAAGTTTAAGTAACGATATACATGTAATATAATATATATGAAAAGTGCGCAATTTGTCTCAGTGTGTACAGTGCACATGTTCCCAGTGTGAAACATTTATCTATAATGATGGAAGCTGCAGTATGTGCATACATATTTATCGTTTTAAAATTTCAAATCTGTAGTTTTGACAAATGTAGTTTCGTTATTTAGAGCGCCTTGAGCGTTGCAAAGGCACCTGTTCAAGAAAGTAAAAAATGCAAGAAAAAGAAAGAAAATAAGAAAACAAAGAAGGAGATTCTTGCCAATGGTATAAAGAGAGATCATAGCAGTAACGAGGCACTGCTGAAATGCCCTGATTCTCCTGATTACACTGTGCCACCTCCAACGTTAGATGTAGAGCTGAAGGATGTTACCGTGCAAGAGGTATAAGACTGAATAGGAGTTTGGCAATTTCCATCAGATAAGTTTATTTTTTGGAAATGATGTCAATGAAAAATGTTGAAAAAAGTAAGTGGTGCTATATTACGCTGTCATTCACAACGACGTAAAACAATAGATATACATGAAAGCATGGAAATCATAGACTGGGTGAATTGGAGGAGTAATGTCCTGGTTGGTTAGCCATCATGAAACAAACGTTTTCCCTGGTAAAGTCATCTATTACGGCAATAAGAAATTCGTTGATCACCTATTTTTCATACGACATAGAATAGATAACTTGTAAATAATGTTATGATGTATAGCACAAATGCATTTTTACCAATTGTTCGGAAAAAATGTGTCATAAAATTATAAAAACATGTCCGATTTGCAGTTTGCTTATGATTTCATCAAAGGCATTAGTGATGCGCATGTGTAATATTAAATCTTAATCAGGGGTATCTAATTCCAAATAGTCAGAAATCCCAATATTACAAATGATAATTTAAACTTCCAAATCAATCAAGGCAGATCTTTTTATCACTTATTTTATTTATCTATTTATCTTTTATTATTTTTTTTTTTTTGAGGGGGAGAGGTAGGAGAGGTTACGCGTATTATAAATACTCTATCACGTCACAATTTCAAGTGTTGCTACTATTTACACTTACGTTCATTACTTTTCCAGTCATATGTTTGCATTACATTGCAGCCATTAGGTCTAAGCCACGTCTGACAAGATTCATGTTTGCATCATTTAAAATACGAACAAGCTTACGAGAACAAGATTGTGTTACCAGACGGTCTGTGTAATAAATATAGAACATATTTACCTTTTAATTTAGTGCACCATATACGCATTATGTCTTATGTCTCTTCAGTGATGCTCGTGGCCAAATGATTGGAATTCTAAAAATATATAAATATTTGAGGAGCAGTGTTGAAACCAAAATGACCGAAAAGTGAACCAAAGTATCTATCTAAGGACAGAGCTATGCATGAGGGAGATACTCCTTAGTTTTGGAGTGATTTACTTAATTTAATGACTGAAAACTTGAAGTATATATTTCATGTCAGTACAGAAGCACTGAAAACTAGACTTATGATGCCCTAGGGGACTATCAGTCCACCAGCAGTGACACCGGCCTAGTGGTTATAATAAATATAGAACATATATACCTATTCCAACTATTCCAACCGTAACTATTCCAACTGTCTTACCACTCGGTCAAGCTAAGTTTTACGAAACTATAATCGCATAATTGCAATGTAATATATCTATATAAATTGAAGGACGATAAGACAGCAGAGGAATTGATAGCTAAAATGGACGAAGATGTCGTCAATATGCTGGAATACAATGATGATGGATATATAGAACTGATATTCAAACTTTTGGCGAGGATATGTGACGGGCAACATCTTGGTCTTCAGGTACAGCTTTTGTGTATTCAAATAAATTGATTTGTGTTATCCTATACGCTGCTTAGTCAGTATCCTTTTCTCGTCTCTTTTATTTCAATGACATCTAGTCAGGGATGAATTTTAACGAAAATCTTCCTTCTTCAAATGATTTACATTTAAGATTTTTTTTATATCTTGATCAATTTAACTCCTTTAAATGTTTTCAAATAGAATTAGTAAAGAAATAAAATTCCACATTAAAAGCTTATTTCTGATCATGTTGACCATGTTGATTGAAATTTGATTCCTACAAAGTTTACACTATATTTGAGGATGTTTACAACATTTTCAATTTTAAATTGAGAAACGAAATTTGCCTAGTACTTCGCAGTAATTAATGTTTACATCAAGAACACTTACTTAATGTTTAACTTGATTCAGACTTCACAATATTCTATTAAGTAATTTATGTATCGATAGAATTATTTGCGGGAGCAACCGGACAATGTAAAGTCGTTCAACATCGTAGGAGAGACAGCACAATTCCTAAACGTGGTGTATTCTACAATAAACAATAGGACTATTAATCTGATTATCCAGCTGTTCAATACACTCAATGAATTCTGCTCAGTGAGTAACTAGCATTGCTACAATACTTCTATTGCATAGCTTTAATACTTATATTGTATAGCTCCATGGTGATTTCTGCCACATAACTGAGCCAGTAACTCCTCTTTTTTTCTTTTATAACATTATTTTTAAAGTATTTTGTCATATCGTACAGCACTTTTCACTATATACATGTATGTACTAAGTATAAAAACAATATTCAGATTGAATAGGATTCATTTAATTTCTCTTTTTTTCAATTTTGATCCATTTATTCAACTCTATATCATATGTTGCCCCCTTACATATCTGAATTAAGTATAAATTACATCGGTACTCATCATATAGGGAAACCAGGAAAACAGAGTTGTTGTTTACGACAGAAAAATTGTTGATTATATCAACTTCATACTGAGAGCTGGTGAAATAGCAGATTGCCCTCCTGAAAAGGTATCGATATTTGTGTGATAGTAATAATACAAAGAAATGATAAGGAGAAACGTGTGAATAAATAACCAACAGGAAACACTCGAAGTCGACCAATTTTCGCCCAGTTAGCTTTTCTTCTCGTTAAAAATAATATATATTTAACGTCATTTCTATTAGATTGCATGAAAGAAAGTCATTTTATCGCTAGATGTGATAGTAATGGAAATCAATCTGTCAATTTCTGCCGTAAAAGTATTAAATATCAGTTGTAAACAATTAGATAGATTATTGCAAAATCTGTTGTGTATTTCTATTTCACAATGTATCAGCTTTTTTTCATTTCCAGTCAATTACTATTTCGTTTCAGAATTAGTTTTATCGCATTGTTCTTATTAATGAAACGTTGACAGTCTCTGACTTGAAAAATTCAAACAATTACTCAAATGTATTGAGAAAATTGAAAAAGTTATTGATACATTACATTTATATCTATAATCAAAATTATAATTTTTTCTACTCAGTTCAACACTTTATCAAAATTATATCAATTTACGTAGGTTCTGGAACTGCGACAAGCGATTGCATCTGTTATCATATCTCTTATCGAAGAAAATGGACCTGGGAAATCCCAAGTAGCCAAGGTATAAATCGTCCGAGTTATATACAAGTCTTGCAGAAAATCTTTCACACTTATTTTGTTTTAGAATTTAGTTTTGTATTTACCGTCAATTTTTCTATTTAATATTTTGTATCGACATTTGTACTGACCTGAAATATATATATAATTGCTAAGACAAAAGTTCGTAAATTATTCTAAAACTACGAAATGTCTAAATCATGCATAGCTTCCTTCTTATATTTGCACTTATTTTCAGGTCAGTTTGGTAAAACGTTTGCTATTCAAACATCTATACTTAGGATTTCTACCTTTAGTCGAAATAATCTTAATGAGGTTCAACAATAAACAATTAAAACAACGATATATGCAAAATTGCTTTATATTTTAATTATGAAATTACAATAAAATAAAAAAATAGATATAACTTATATGAATGAGAAAACCCGTCCACGAACATATAAAACAGTCGTATGTAAATATGGGTAAATTGTTGAAAATATATTCTGACAGGAGGTGAAGGACACTATTGACAAAGAAGCTATTTATAGTTGCATGACGATGTGTTACGAGGCTCATTCAGACAGACCCACCGCTGATGACGTCGGTAAATCAGAGGAAGGAAACGTTATGAAATCGGCTCGATCGTTGGCAGCACTTGGTGGAAGTTTTATCCAAGGTGTTGTGGTCAGTATTTATCAATGGGTATATCTTATTTATTTTGATATATAACCATTTTTCACGTACTTAAATATTTAACTTAATGTTTAATTGCTCAATGTTGTTAATTAATTTTAGTAAGAGATATGTTTTGCACATCATTTCATTTACTTGCGTTACAAAAAGCCTTTTAGCATTAGTTACTTACTCTTACAACAGTTTTCTGTGTTAATGCTGGTTTATCCAATATATAATAGTTTTAAATGTTAATCTGACGAATTCCAGAATAAATTTAAAACAGTTGAAAAGTTGAAAATTAGACATAAGCTACAATTGTCAATGTTGAATAACCCCTAATTAAATGTAATGTTTGCTACAGAAACAAAAGAATCAGATGAAGGACATTTTGATGGATGTTGGTTTTACCTTTTTTCTAATACTTGCCCGTATGCTTGATCTGGACCCGAATCTCAATCAGAGTAAGTGCAGAAATGTCAAACATGTGTAACTTTCCAAATACGATTAGCTTAGGGATAATAGTAATATAGAATGGAAAACATAAATACTTATCTAAATTCAGTAAAAGTATCATTATTTGAAATACAATTCCTCATATCCTCATTTGTTTAACGTTCTGTGTACGCTCAGCTCATTTTGAATTCGTTTATATTTGATCATTTATTATTTTACTTCATTACCAATTTATTCAACATTTTTCGTGTCTATATCACTCTCAGAGTTACACGTTACCCCAGAGCAATTGAAGGCATTTGAATTCTACAGGAAAAATTCCTTATCAATTGAGATTTTGAAAGATGATGTTCTTCAGAAAGTGAACTTCAGGGTCAAAAACAAGGTTTGTCATTCATTGATATATCAAATATTTACCTTAGTTTCGAACTGTGTTGGAACAATAGCACACACCAGTAACATTTTCTATACACTTGTTGATTTGATGAAATGTTTAACAATTTGTATGTTTCATTTTATATGTAGAAAAGGTCATCCTCTCTATAGTTTGTATCCATACACATTATTTCTTTAGAATTATTTACGGGAGGAAGTGAAAGAGAAGCTAAAATGGAGTGTTGATCGCTCATCGCCTAGCAACAAAATCCGAGACCTTATGAGTTGGTCACGTGACATTATGAAGGACATATCATATCAAAGAAAGATTTTGCATAATCCTATCGCAATGTTGTTCACAAAAGGATGGTGAGTTATACTGATCAGTTGATATATTTTCGACTATTACGATTATGTTTGTTCTCGGTTATGATTTAGTTGACTCTAAGACTTTTAAGTCTTTCTATAATTTACCGCATAAGTTTGCAGTGCATGTATGTTGACATTCATACATTGCAAAATGACCTTCAATTTTAATCTTCAAATCGAAAAACTACCGAAAACATTTTAACGATGAGTGGTACTTTCCTCAACAAGTGTCACATACTTTATACTTTATCTCTTCCTTTTGCGTGATTTATTGACATTGATGGCAGATGCTTATAAAATGTACACAACAAAGCAAAATATACGGACGGTAGGTAAGATATTGTTGTAAAATAAAGAATATATACTTTCTCACTAGTTTTGTTAAGGATGACAATAACTTGAATACCAAATAAACTACCCTGCCATTACTTTTTATCAAATGCTTGTCTTGTTTTCATACACGGATAAATAAACTTTCTGCCAAATGTTCAGATTTCTGTTTTACTGTTAAGGTTGATATGGAATTATGGAGCAATCCTACTCAGTGTAGTCATCAACCTCATCATGTTAATCACATGGAACTCGCAGACGACACGTGAAATGTTTATGAGTAGCCATGGTAACGCAACGACAAGAGACATGGATGTACTTAGAAAGTAATTCAAGATATATATATATATATATATATTGTTAATGTTTCTAGACTTTACTTACCAGTTAACTTTTTTCAATATTCAAAATCGAGTATTTCGTACATACCTAAAAATATATAAATGGTTTGCAAAATCGAAGACAGCAAATCAGCACCTCTCTTAGGTGATAATTTTAATGCGGTTGATCAAATAACATGACTTTTTGTAACTGCATTTAGTGTCATATATCTGTGCTTACATTAGGCCCAAACATGGTGTTGCAAAATTTTGTACCTTTTTACCTTAGTTTAAACAATGAAAACAAAGGTGATTGTTTTCAGAATCCGTGTATATAACAAGTATTCGAACAAAATGTTGCAAAATGCGGTGAGCAGTGTATAGTGATGATACATGGACTGCACCGGGACTG
Organism: Pteria penguin; assembly: GCA_035048485.1. Classification (NCBI taxonomy): domain Eukaryota; kingdom Metazoa; phylum Mollusca; class Bivalvia; order Pterioida; family Pteriidae; genus Pteria; species Pteria penguin. The sequence goes on along the minus strand of CM068582.1, from coordinate 31,093,497 downwards.
TGATTGTTTACTTAACTGTTACTATTTCCACGGTCATCCAACAAAATCCATGAGTTTTGAACACTGGAGGTGCTTTATTTTTCAGCCCTAAACCAACTATATCGAGGATACCTCAGGACCAGTATACTATTACCATATATGTGTTGATGGGAACTCATAACCTCCTGTCGTTTTTTGTACTTGTTAGTTATTTCTTATCTAATCACCCACGATTCCCCACTAAAGAGGAGATCAAGGCACCTTTTAGGTATGTCCTCAGTTTTATCACTAACTTCTTAAAAAGAGTCATATTTTATATCAGATTTATCAACATAATCATTATTCAGTTTCTTATGTTTCGATATATATCTTTAAAGCTATTGAATTCGCAATCACTTTACTATGGTATGCGCTTTAACTGCCTCTGTTGAAAAAAAAAAACAGCGGATGCGATCGACCATCACCTTATGTTGAACTTAAAATTGCCTTTTGAAATACCCAAAATATGAATTAATGTCGCAATAATTGTTAATATATCAAATGACAAAATCATACGAAGCCGTTCATATGCCGTTGTACCTCAGTTGCTTAATGCTACAAACATCTGATGATGATAAACAATAATAAGTAATAAAGACGTCATGCGCAGAGGTTCTATTATAGCAACATTATCATTCTTACAGGACGCTTACAGGGAACAAGCAGGCAAACAATGAAGCCACTGAGAAGAAAGATGACGTGTCAAAATTAGACGTGAAGTTTTTCAGCTTCACTACATTTTATTATCTAGTACGTGTTTGATAGTTGGGTATTGTCGAAAGCAGGTACATGTAGTGTCCATTAAATCCATGTTCAGATATGCCCTTTGTGATACAGATTAAGTTTCTGTTTCTATAGATCTTCGAAGTCTTTCTTATCCTCGGATATAATACATGAATTTCAAAGCAGGAATATTCAATATTACTTAATGACATAACATTTCAGAAAATATAGCTTTTTAGTAAATGCAAATCTCATTAATGTTTCATGTAAGTGTTCTTTTTGTATAGAGTACGATTAATGACATCTTTTAGATATTCCTTGGAATGTCGGTGGCTGGTACACTGAATGAGGGATATTTCTTTGCATTCCATCTTTTGAACATTGTGAATAACAATCAGCTCCTGAGTGGGGTAATCAAGGCAGTAACACTTAACGGTAAGCTGGCTAGTATCGACAGATATTAAGTCATACAAGACATCATCTCAAATGCTCCAGTTGTGTCTTATTCATTTATAACCACAGATGTATATTAAAAATGAACAATTTCTCTCTATACTTCCGGCAAATATAATATAAATGTAAAATGAAAATGTAATGAAGAGTATCGTTTTCACTTTAGTATCTTCGATATCCAATTCACTAATTTAAAGGTATATAGTAAATACATAATAACAATACACAACCATGTGTAAATTTCACTTGTTTGCTTCTGTGCTTATATTTTAGGAGTGTCCCTGCTGTGGGTGGCGATCTTAGGCTTAATCGTAATATATATCTATTCATTGGTTGGATTTGCTCTCCTCCAGGAATTTTTTGTGCCTGGGGACTATTTGTACTGCTCTACTCTGTGGCAGTGCACTGTAACCGTGATTCGGTATGGTCTGATTGGTGATATGTGGGATGTAAGTATACCAAATGAATTACAATTGGGTTTGTTCGTGATACACATTTAACTACCCTTAAAGAAGGTATTTAGTGTAGAATAACTGCGAAGTAAACCAAATCTGTGGAAACCGATGTAAAATTACCGGAAATGAAAAGATATAAAATGACTCTTCCACGTGAATTGTTAACGTCACAATGGTTATGACGTCAGATACTCGCACAGATGGGAAGTAAATCTGTATTACGAAAATAACGAATTTCAATGATGATGTTTCATAATTGATGATTCTGAGTATGGATTATATAGTTATCTATATCTTCATTCTTTCATCTTTGTTGAGCCTGTGTTCTACACCAAATCTGAAAAATCCAACACTAACAGTAAACAGCAATATAGATAACGTTAAGTAAAGACCTTTTATTAAATGGTTTGAAACCTTTTTACAGTATGTGAAGCAACATGAACACAACGCCACTTTCTTTTCGTTCTGGCCACTCGTCCTGTACCATGTGTCTTTCTTCATTTTCATCACTACCATTGGTTTGAATATCATTTTTGGTATCATCGTGGATACTTTCTCCGAACTGAGGGATTTGAAGGTATGTCAAAACAATATTACTATAGATAACTGTAAAAGATATATGTGATAAGGATTTAGTTGCCTCTGAGAGAGAATACAGTAAATGTGGTTCATGAGAAGATATTACCTGAACTGATTCTGTCGCACGATAACGGTTACTCCTCCATTGAAATTTTCAGTGGTGAATTAACAGTGTCGTAAATAGTTTGCTGCTTCTGGAATAAGTTTTCCTTTGTGAAAGTTACAAAGATTCGTTATAGCCAATTCATGCATTTAATCAGCAAACTGAAATGTAGGTCTTCCCTAATGTATATTCTGTATTTTATTCAGTGGAGGACAGAATCGGACATGAAGGACACGTGTTTCATATGCAGTAGGAATAGCTATGATTTTGAGCATCATGGAAAGGTATCATTTTTATTCATGAGTGTTAATTTCTTTAAATACAAATTTTCAAAAATTCAAATAAATTACCTCAAAGCAATCACCAAAATTGCCAAAATTGTAACAATCTCGATATCCAAACACTAATTAAATTCAATCGAATTACAGAATCAGAAACGCTGATGGTCTTATCATTTTTTCAAGACGCTATTCCCCTACACCATCCAGCTTGATGATTGTTTGAAACTGATATCTGATAGTTTAGCGATTCTTCAGAAAAATATTGTATGTTTGAAGTCAGAATATGCCATGTGTAGTTCTGAATGTTCTGATATTAGAATATGTACTTAAAGTACATGTATATAAATCGTCAACGGATCGAGAACTCTTAATTTTGTTTTATAAACGAGCACAATTTTATCAAACTTCTTTCGTTCTCAAGCCTGACCACCGTGTTCTTCAGACGATATAACGTCAGGTTGCTCTTTCGAATAAAATGTACATCCGACAGAATCAAATGCCTTCAGGACATATCCGTTTCCTCGTGTTACACTCTATCCAAAACATATACTGGTATTACTCAAAACTACGTTTGTATTTTGCTTTCAGGGATTTGACCACCACGTCCGTAATGAACATAATATGTGGTCGTATATATTCTTTCTGATTCACCTGGAGGACGTTAAAACGAGCGATTACACGGCTCTAGAACTCTACGTCTGCAAACTGGTAAGAGTGTTCGAATGTTTTTTCTGTATGCTGGTAAGATAATATGAATAGTATGTCTATATACTGGTAGAAGTGTTCGAACGTTACATCTGTAAACTGGTGAGAAAATGCCTGGAAATATATCATGATAAACATAATCCAAAACATACTCTTATTCCAACTTCATAACCAATTGCATATTCTTCTGGATTTTGTTTGAGGTCAGAATAGTACATATATAATATTTTTATATCAATTGAAGACCATTTGAATTGGGGGAGGAATAACGTATTCGGAAAATTATACATTTTGCATGTACATGTGTTCTTAATTTGTGCGGCAGTTGATTTAAGTTGCATTCATGAATGTCCATTTCTACTGTGACAGGATTTGCACTACGGGTCATAATTTGACCTTTTCATCAGAACCCTGACTATGAGAAACTACAAGTCATTCTCGTATACATCGTGTCATATAGAATATTAAATCAATGTATTGAAACTTGAATTGTATATTTTTCAGGTTTCAACAGAGACGTACGACTTCTTCCCAATGAACAGAGCGTTATGCCTAACGTCTGTGGACATTGATTCCACAGAATCCAAAATTGATGAACTTCTTAACAGGGTTACTTCTATAGCTCTCAAACAAAAGGAAGAGGTAAGTAATAGATAAAAGTACTTCATTGTCTCTCATTCTAAAGGAACAAGTAAATTATAAACAGGGTTATTATAGCTCTTTATCAAATGAAAGACACTCTCCATGTGGAAGTGGAAGATTTGCTTAAATCAGTTTGTATTAGTGAAATATATATATACATTCCTTTCGTTGAAAATTCTTTAGAAACGTTGCTTTCTTGATAAATAAGTGCGTGTAAATGAAGTAATTAAGTTAAGTAATTGCGTATTTTCAGGTACTTCTTGTATTTGCGCTATTACAATTTAACGTAGATTATAATTTACAAAACTGTTTTATAGATCTTAACGTTAATCGCGGGACTGACGTTTTATAGACCTTTTCACGTAAACAGCGACACTGTCGTTGTACAGAACCTTTCATGTTAATCGCGGGATTGACGTTTTGAGTGACATATATTTACGTTACTCGTAAATGCATATACTATAGTACGTCATTTTATGGAACAGTAATGCCCCCTTATTTTGTCGCTGAAATATTCAGTCCCGCAGTTAACGTAAATGTTTCTATTGTGATAATTCAGCAAGAACGTGCAGGAAAGTGAAAACGCCGTACATTTTATGTTATTAATTATTGTTATACACCAAAACGCTACATATCTTTACCAGAAATTAGTGAAATTTATTTGTGCTTTGATAAATAAAATGATAAAGTTTTGTCTACATGTAAATGTGTTTGCCAATTAGGAAACTGAAAAGAAAAGGAAAGCAGAGAAGATGAAACAGAAAAGGTGGCAGGAGAAACATCGTCAGTTTATGTTTGGCATTCCACCAGACGATGATGACAATAACGATGACACAAAAGAAAATCTCGCAGAATCTCTACTAATTACCAAACCCAAAACGGAGAGGTCTCTGTCTCGTCCACCGAGTATCGTCAGTCTGCCCAAGACTGCAACAGCAACGGATAGTGGAGATGGACAATCACCTCCGCGTCAGAGGAAACTTGGTCAACTTCTGCGAACACCGCCCAGATCCCGAAAAGAACATGGTAAAGACAAAGAATTTCCGAAAATTCCAGTGAGAGAGTCTGAAGAATCCGAAGTTCCTGAATCAGATTCTGAATCTGTAGGCAGCGCAGAAGGTTCATATGAACTTTTAAAAGACGACTCGCCCACGACACAGGAGCTAGTGGCTCCTCCTTTTAGGGATAGGGCACTTTCCATGCCGTACCTTCCCCCCGTGGGCAGTTTGTTTACCGGATTAGTAGACGATGATATCGAAGAGGAACAGGAAGCCGCGGAAGAATTTGTGGATGCCGAACAAGGCCCGGATGTTGTAGTTGTCATCGGCGGTGATCAAAGTCAAGGAACAGATGAGCCAGAACAAACAAGACTGTAATGTCACTAAAATCGTTGGTGACAATAAGCAGAAATGTTTATACATGTACTTTATAAATCTTTTGATAATAAGTGCATAGTATATTTCTTATATTATGTTTATTTAGGACTTATGATATCTATTTAAAACGCCGCATGCATAAAATGCAAATAATGAATCTACTTGGTAACTGTACCCATATTTCTCTTGTCCATATGTCACTGGGTTTTATAAAACCTTAGATTCAAAGAAAGAACCGTAACATATGAATTTAACCTATTTAATATACATTGTAAAGGAATTTATAGTAGTTTAAAATTCTACACTCAGATGAATATTATTGGTTAAATACACGTACTAATAAGAAGAAAGTTTATGCAAAATGGTTGCATAGATTTACATTGTGCCATACAAGTTTCAGACAACTTTAAACTTCATTATTCAAATAGGCAGTAAATGGAGATATATGTACCAGTCAATTCAAATATACATTTTTATATATTCTACGACTGTATTTCTGTCCTCTCACATTAATTCTGATGGATATCATATAAAATTATATTTAACTGCTTTGTTGTAGAAATGTTAACATTTAGGTGAGAGCTACCAATCAAGGAAAATTCTATGGAATCATATACGAAACTAAGAGCATTCCCGTACTTCCGCTCCACCTTTTTTAACGAAAAGGTCAGCAGCCGATCGATTACGGATCAGGTGTGTTAATTGCAAAGTGACATATGGAGTTAATGCAGGCAAAACATGCGTTGCAAGCCTAGAAAGTGAAATCATTGGGGCATGTAGGAATTTGCATCCTATTTATTCATTACCAAGGCTTAAATTATAGAATTATATCTTCGTTAAGTGCTAGTCCGACCCTAATAGTTTAGAGGGAACGCCTGAACATTTACTTCTTTCCTCTTTTGTCAAAATGTTTTCTTGTTATATATTAAATTAATAAACTGTCCAGCATTCGCCATCCATTTTATTAACTTCTCTATGGAATATAGTGTGCAGGAAACTTTGAGATCGTCTAAAAAAGGTTTCAATCCCTACTAAATCAATACAAATAATACAAAGTAAATGCCCCGAAATCATAAAGTCGCCGACCGCTCTCAGATCCTCGAGTCCCAGCGGATCGTTATCTTGAACAATATTAATTTCTTTGATTAAGGACACATATCCAACTTAGATATGAGCTTCTCTATAAATAAAAGTATCTTCCTACATGTATGCAATGTCTTTCCTCAAACATCCCAATTCAATCAATTTGATTATCTTTTCCATTTTCATTAAAATTTGTGTTACTCGTCATCACCATTTTGTATAAATATAAAACAATATAAAACTATACATGTATGATAATGATATGATCTTATTAATCTGTATAATATTCATATTGTTGTATAAATGTTTTAAACTGCTTCTCAATACATGTACATTTACTTATACTTTAATGTATTAAACAGAGTGCAATATTCTATCAATTTTATCATTATAAAAAATGAATGTGTAATTTTTGTCATATTTTGAATAAATATCAAATTGTTAATTGGTTAATTATTGTTGTTTTATGCAAGGAAAGAACATTTTTATGGACCGCAAACATGAAAAAGCACAGAACTTGATTAGATTCGAAACGAAGACCGAATATCTAGCTCGGGAAAGTAGGAGAGAGAGAGAGAGAGAGAGAGAGAGGGTAACCCCATTGGAGAAAGAAGTGACAAGAGTTGTTGTTTACATCTATAATCATGTGTTATTCTCATCTAATGATTGAATGAAAGGACGGTAAGATAGATAGATATTTAATATTCAATGTGCATATGCATATATATATATATATATATATATATATATATATATATATATATATATATATATATATATATATATATATATATATATATATATATATATATATATATATATATATATACATACATACATACATATAATCTGATATATTTTGATGGTAGATTGAAAATAAGAAGGAAATATTGCTGATTTATTTATTTATGTATTTATTCATTATTTATTCATTCATTCTTAGTTTAGTGAGATAACCCTTGCAAATTCATAAAAAATCTTGTAGTGTTAGTTCATAGATGTCAATAATAAATCAATTTTGAAATGTTCGTGCAACTAAGTTTTCTTTTGTTTCAGATTTTAGAAAGTAATTTTGTCTTAATTTCAAAAAGTTTTTGATAGGGAAATTGATGAAGGTAAAATGTCGCGGTGATACATGTAAACGTGATAAGGATGTTCATGTAAATAATTTTTAAAATGTGTTTATTTTCAACCAGTGGCTACTTTTCGTAATAATTATATGGCCCTGAAAAGGGCCGTTTTGTCGTCTGCATCCCAGATCTGAAAACGGCTCCTCATTCGTCATCAGAGATTTCGTCGTCAGACCAGAATTCATAATCTTCCCCGTACAGTTCCTCCTGGAGTGAGTAGAGTTTCTCTGCTAGAATCGTGGCGTAGTCCGTGTAAACAGTAGTAAAACCTTTTACCACTGCTAACTGCATACGATAAGAATACATGAAATGACGTCGGTTCGTGGCCTTTGCGTTGTTGTATCGTAATTGCAATTCGTCCTCTTTCTTCCGCAAAATCGCAATCTGTTCACAAGTTCGCCGGAATTTGCGCTGGACATCTGCTATAGAGAAGTGTTTACTCATTCTAGTGGATTCACATGGGGAACTGTAGCGAAGGGTATCCATGGCTAGTTGGTGTGTCGTATTTGATAAACTTACGAGATTTTCTGATTGTGTGAGATTTTCTGTGTTTGCCTATGAAGCATACGAACAGAATGATTTGATACTGCATAGCAAAGTTATTTTATAACCATACACTGGTGTCATTTTCCAGAGTTCAAGAGAATTATTGAGTCCTGTCAAGTCACTGACACATGTGATGATTTCTAAGACGATATACTCGATGAGTCCAAGCGCTTGTTTCTCTTAATCATCTGTTCCACACAGTGTCATCGTGGACAGCGTCAATTTTACGCCAGAACGCATCCCATCACAATTATCTGTAAACAATACTTCTCGAGCAGTCCAAGCTGTTATCAATCAAAATTCTTCTGAAAATTCTTAGTTCAATTCAATTACTATTGTTATAGTACAATAAACAAATTACATGTATTATTATTATTATTATTATCATTATCATTATTATTATTATTATTTTTATTAAATCTCAATAAAATTTTGCATTTCATAAATGTTATCATGAAATAAAAAATTTACATTAACATATACATGGATACTATTAACCAGTTAATGATATATATATGATGTACATGTACATGTATATATATATTGTATTGATGAGACGTACGTCTCAAAATAAATGAACTGAACTGAACTGAACTAATGGAATGAATGAATGAATGAATGAATGAATGAATGAATGAATGAATGAATGAATGAAACATTATCATATATACAAATATATTAATGTATATATACATTTGCATACTGTAAGGAGATAGACTGTGCTCCATAAAGACCTTATTATTTACCGCATTAGATTGAAAAATAATATTGGAATTAATAACGATCAAGCACTTAAAGCATTTCCTATACTCTGTACGATATGTTTTAATTGTGTGAAACTATCGTTTGAATTTCTCTTACGCCATACCATTTGACAGCGAGATGTGAAGGTTAATAGTCAGTCTAGTAATCAAACTGTTCATCGTATAGATATTTTAATTTTAAAACGAATGGAAAACAAATGTTAAGAATAAGTGTACACACGATAAAATGATTACAATATTACTTTATTTCCTCGGTGAATACTTCAATATAACATATACGAAGACAAATGAGTAATTGATGAGATTTGGTAAGCCTGATGTACTCTTGCTCTTGCGTTTTCAATAAACTAGACCCCCCTTTCCAACACTTTTCAATAATCCTTTACTTTCCCTACATCCCTTTTTTCCTTACATCCCATTCACAATTGTAAAGAGTTCCTGTAAACCTTACGTTCTACATTTACTCTTATATGCTAAAATGAAATACTGTATGTTGTAAATGTGTTTATTAGTAAATTCAATGATTACAAGATTCATTGTGTATGTCAATGTATACATGTATGAATATGTTAACAGTGGCATGTACATACATAATGTATGAACATCTATAAAACTGTATACATATATATATATATATATATATATATATATATATATATATATATATATATATATATATATATATATATATATATATATATATATATATATATATATATACATATGTCTCTGCTATATTGTATATAAATACATATAATCAAAAATTTCGTGGGATCCTAGTTCATATATTAATTTTACTTTTCACAATGACTTACAAAGATGTCCTTGCTTTATATAAGTAGATACATGTATTTGTAATTGATTAACCCCGTTATGTATTGAATAATCAGTGTGAATGGTTGTAATCAGTTGGTGAATACTGGTTACATTGTTAATCTATTTTAAAATGATTAACTTTATACACTTTACAAATATTAATGAAACGTCTATCTCCATGTTGGTCGTATCATAACTTTATAATCTTTACAATTTATTATATTATCTTAGAGAGTACTGAGCAATAAGCTATATATATCTTGTTGCTCAGTCCTACAATACAATTTGTATTTAATTTCTAAAAATGTAAATTTGTCAAAAGAATGTGTTTAATTCAATATTTCATAATTATTACTCTAGATTTATTGAAGCAGGATTAACATAATTACATTTGTAGCTTGGACTGAAGAATTGCGCTTCGTTGTCGTATACCATGCGCATTGACAAACAATGTGACGACAGCTTGGGGGTACTACAAGAGGTAATTTGAGTAAATGACAGCTTGGACTCATCGATAAGATCATCTAAGAAATCATCTAATGAGTATAGCAATTTGTAAAGAGCGCTTAGGTGTGTTCTAGCGTGAAACTGATGTTTTCCATAATGACACTTGGTGTGGACCGATGATTAACAGAAACAAGCGCTTGGACTCATCGAGTATATCGTCTAAGAAATCATTATATGTGACAGTGACTTGACAGGACTCGGGAATTCTCATGACACCACAACTCAAAAAATGACACTACGGACTATATAACATTTTGAAATCTAATATCAAATCATTCATATTGTATGCTTCATAAGCAAACACAAAGAATATTTACCAAATTTATAAATACGTACCGATTCATCAGAAACAAATATCAAACCAGCCATGGAAGTCATTCGTTTTAACTCCCAATGTGAATCCACCAGACTGAGTAAGCACTTCTGTTTAGCAGATACCCAGCGCAAATTCCGACGCACTTGCGAGCAGATCGTCATTTTGAGACAGCGACAAGATGAATTGCAGATACGATACAACAAAGCAAAAACCGCAAATCAACGTCATTTCCGGTATTCCTATCGTATGCAGTTAGCCGTCGTCGAAGGTTTCACAACAGTATATACAGAATACGCTAAATGCCTGGCAGAGAAACTCTACTTACTCCAGGAGGAGCTGTACGGGGAAGATTTTGTGTACTGGTCGGATGACGAAATCTCTGATGACGAATGAGGAGCCGTTTTCAGATCTGGGATGCAGACGATAAAACGGCCCTTTTCAGGGCCACACAATTATTCAGAAAAGTAGTCTGGGCTGAATGCAATGCAACACATATAGATATTAAAACTGCCTTGTGATGTTTTTTTCTATAATATTATACTTTATCAAAATAACATCTATGTATGATTTTGATGTAATATTTCACATTTCTTTTGAATTTAGAAAATAATTCAAAGTTTTCCGCTTTAAAAATTTTTAAACCGAGGACTGTATAGGTAACAAGAACTGGAAATTCAATAGAAATTTGTAAGTTTCACCAGAGTTTAAAATATGGCATTAAATGTTTATCTATAAAATTATTCTACACGCATGTCATACATTACATGTTTGAAATTCTTCCAATACTTAAATGTTTGTAACCAAAAATATATTTCAACATTATATTTCATATTAAAGTTTGAAATATTTTATTTTATCAAAATACATAGTTAACCTATCAATAAAATGATTTTCTGAATTAATATATTTCTGATTCTACGATTTTCCAGTGGCGCATTTTCGGCACGTAAATTAGAAATGTGCGAGAAACTGATTGTGTCCCTGACCTGTACCTGTACCTAAACTAAATGTATAAAGCATGATTATGGGATACATGTAGTTCGAGATTCTCAGCCCTTCTCCCGCTTTTGATATCGGCGGTCTGTGGGATCTCCCACAAACCGTCGATATCAAGTGGGAGAAGGGCAGAGAATCTCGGACTAGGTTATGGGAATGTTAAGGAATAAAGGACACAGTGCAACACGGTACAAGATGCAGGGAGTATCAAGAAGTACATGTATACTGAGCGACTATAATAACGGAATTTGCTAAACGTTTAACACTTCCTATCAAGAAACACAAGTGACGCTACATAATGTTGACATGGGATTTTTTTACGACTGACCCTTATCTGCCTGTGTACATTTCAATAAATATATGTTCCAGTGGTTGGTTGATTGGTGTTTTACGTTGCTTTCAAAAATTTTTCAGTTATATCGCGGCGTGGAAGCAGGAGGTAACCAACCTCTAAGACATAGTGGCGCAATCCAGGAATCGAACTCGGATCCCCGCAAGTCAATCGCTAAACCACTAAACCAGGCCTTCCCCTACATTGTTCCATTAATACACATATGAAATATTTGACATCCTAGTTATTCCTATAAAGTAAAATCTTAAATAGTCTGACTCTTTATCCACGAATTCTCGGCTATCTGGTCTTTAACAAGCGATTTCAAAGATATTCGAATGTTTTTCTGTTAGTGCTACTAAAAACAATTTGTATAAATTATTACTGCTATTAAAGGCATCCATGTGTTATAAGGTCAGAAATCCGTTAGAGAACTTGATGTTTAATCCAATATAATTTTATTTACATGATCTTGACCGTTTGATCTTGGAGTAAACTTTGTCCCGTGAGAACTTTGCGCCAAATTTCATGACTATACATGAAGCAAACGCCCAACGTTTGAGTAACTACCTGTTGAAAGAAGACCGGTAAATAAAAGGCAATGTATTGATAGGAATATGACAACTTCGCGTCACAAAGACATTTCTAACTTTCCTAGAGTTCAAAGAATCTAGTTCAAAATGTCAGTTTAAGACCTTTACCATAATATATACACAAAGTGTGAACCAAATCTGATCTTCAATTTTAGATAGATACTCCAGACAATATCGTGTCCTCACCCCTCTTCCCTTAACAATGAAAATATTCAAAACTTCAATAATAAAAACTTTTACCTAGAAAACATATCTAGATCCACCCCAGGTTTATTCAAGTTCTTAAATGCTAGCATAACAGTGCCATGGGACCTAGTGCTTATATAGTCCCACCAAGACAAAGGAAATACAGGAACTCAGTCGAGATTCAAACTCTGGACTTTCTGATCTCAAATTAAACACTTTAATCCCCGAGTCACAATGACAACATCAATGTATGAATATTGACAAAATCAACTGTGTTAGAAATAGATTTACTTTTGAGCAAATAAGCAAGGTATTTCGATGGAATTTGTACAAAGAAGATTTAGACGTCTTGTTGCAAACACACTTCACCACACTTAATGCAGCGAATTGGTTCCCTAAAAGATGGATGGCGAAACCAGTAAAGACTCAGAATCAACAAGATATGACACATGATACATGTATACAAATCTTATAACCATGTGGTCATGAGTTATTACTTTGATTGTTACATATACATTTTAAAATTCTATTCATGAGAAAAGGGAATATCGGAATTCAACATTTTTACAATGGACAAGTATAACTAGAGTTTTTTCATATTCAGACCTACCACACAGTAGAGTTATACTGCCTGCAGCTAGAGGCAGTGAGAAAACGAACCTTGGTTTTTTAAATCTCTGTTGAAGCACAATACTTAGAAGAGTCACCAAATGGGATCAAACCTGGTCCTCCTGGTGTAGTCAAACATGCTAACAATGGATTGATTATTGTTTTTTCTGTCACTCTTGATTATTTCACGTATATGGTTATGGCATCTGCCTAATCTTTGCATACAAATTTTACCTTTTCATCAGACCCACCTGAAGCAGATAGGGATCTTTTACATGCCACATAGATTTACTGCGATACTGTTTACCTTGGTTTTTTACTGTCCCATTCTAAAGACAAGACACTAGTGTACCCATTGTGGGAGTCGAACCCCGGACCTCTCAGACAGAAGCCAGGTGTCTCATCCACTAGGCTACACCGGCTTAGCATGCTAGTGACTGAGCTACTTGGACTCTATGGAAGAAATAATACCATGTACATGTAAAATACTTTTAATGGACGGAATACATATATCACACACATACATTCATACATCATTTTAACAAATAAAAACTTAAGTAACGTCTTTAAATCTAGATCATGTTTTCTTGATAGACTGTGCTGCAGTGTATGTTTCTCTTAACTGTCTTTTACGGTCATTGTGACAACCTGAAATAAAGATAAATAAACCCTTCATTGTTATTTTGTAATGTTACTTTTGTGAAAATAGTACATATTTTCACAAAAATACTAAAATTAAACAAGAATGAAGTGTTCAAAACACTAAGTATGTTAAATGTGACAAGAGAAAGAGAGAGATGTTTATGTTCTGTCATAACATTAGATTTATGCCAGTTTCTGCTAAATGATATACACCTGTAGCATAAAATTTGAGTTTGCATATCATATAGTCTTAAACTGTATTTTCATTGTACATAACTGTTCTTTCTACTTATTTCTGGAAAGATTCTTAATGAACATAACTTTTACCTAAAAACGTAACTTTCATCTAAAATTAACATTAACTTTTAGAATAACCAAAATATATGAAAAAGTTGGAAGCTTCTCTAATGTTATTAGGTATCTAATGTGTATGTGAAAAAGGGATGAAGGAATCAATAAGTTGGGAATCATTAATACATGTACAATACCATATGAAAACTTTTATTCAGATAGCAACTGATTTCACATCGACAAGAAACCTTAAAAGGAGAGAAGAAATGTAGCAGATGCTGTGCAATTTTACCCATTAACATGATACTGAGCAGAATACAGCGGCAATTTTATACTATAATTGATAGTTACATGTTTTTATTCAAATGCTTAAACATAACATTTCTAATAACCACGAAATTATTTCATTGCATTTAGTTTTTAACTCCAATCATTCCAAGAAAGGTCTCTTTAATTGCATTTACCTAGAAATGAATTTGGTGTGGCTATGTTGCTGTTCCCATTAGTAGAGCACTCCATATTGCCATCATCAGCTTGGATTGGTCCATCATCCCACAATAGATCCCAGCCCCCTATTCGCTTCTCCTTCCCTGTCATACGATTCTCAAGGTCAAGAACATTTAACAAATCATGTAACAGACCAAATTTGAGTTCATAATCTTCTTTACCACTGGCAGTGAGTGATGGAGAAGCATTGATCTCGATCAACCATCTGAAATGATCAATCATGTATTATATTTCGAACATTTATAAAAAAAACTCTATTGTATAAGCAACACTGAACAATAGATTTATAGCTCTTGCATGGAATCTCATACAGTAAGAGATCCAATGTCAATACTCATATAAAACAAATGATCAAATATAGTATAATCTATTCCTGCTCTACATGGGAATGACTAAAATGGCCAGATATTGTAAGATCAGGTATACACAATTATCTAAAATAATTAATAGTGTAATATAGATATACATATACTTAATATGTGAGGATAATCTGAATATGACAAAGAACAACGTGCCATAAGAGAATAGCTACGTGATATGATTTAATGCTTTAAAATCCTCTGTATACATTGTATACTGTGTTGAGGTTGGACAAGAATTGTCCTTGTGACAAAACTTTTGTGCCATATAATACGAGACTATGTTATACATGTACTCGAAATCTGGATAAATCGCTTTATATCGTTAAATTATGCAGTAATATATCATATAATTATCCTCTACCAGTAAGTCTACTCTTCAGTAGAACTATACAGAAGAAAAAGATATAGCATACGTGTGACTAACATTGCAAGAGAAATTAATTTTTTTTTCTCACAGGACATACATTCTTATTGAAAACACACTTGGTACTTACGGTTTAAGGTCTGAATCAAACAAAATGTCATATCCATACATTTCAAAGCAATGTTTGTCATTGATGATGATTTTCTGCACACTCTGTAGGCTTTTAATGATGATGTTATCAATACCTGTGAAAGCTTTCTTTGTCTGAGAATAAAAAATAAAGTTTTTGAAATATTGAAAACTTGGGGATTAAATGGAGAATTTCCAATAATTAATTTACATGTGACTGTCATAAACTAATACAATATTTGTACAATGTCTGCCCTACCTCAAATGACATCATCATTCTGATGAATTAACCGGAAAGAATTCGAAATAGCAAATTCTAACAACTGTTAAGACTTTTGCATATGTATGTCTGTTATAGAACACAAATTGAGTTGAAAATTCTATAACTAATGTATAAAATGTCATGTCAACATGTTTCCACTGAGACATCGATAATGAGAATGACTGTCTGGTGCACTGCCTTAAATTTAGACCTCTGCTATACACAAATCAGAAACAGTGGTCATTGATGTATAAAGAGGAAACAGCAACCCTGATTTTACCACTTTATCTGAAGGAAATTTGGTGAGGGTTTAACATCATTTTCAAATATTTAATCAAGGCATCATGGAAACAGGAGGTAACCTACTTATTTTTAAAATAAATGCAGTGGTGCAACCCGGAAATTGAATCTGGATGAAATGCACTGCAAGGTAAGTGTTTCATCACTACACCTGTCTCCTTCTTTCGAAGAGAAGAAAATCGTAATTATTAGCAAAAAAATACGAAAACAATTTCCAGTATGTAAAACTGTTTTTTTCGTAACAGTTTTTGAGGCAGGGAGGAGGGCAGAAGCTGGGGTTCAGACACAAGTTTTAAATATTTTGACTGTATATAATCACAAGACTTACAGCATCTACACCATGCTTGGCACACAAATATTTCCTCAGCTGCTGAGTGGACCACTTACAACCTTTTTCAGGGTCGTAGTCTGGAGCATTCTTTTGAACAGCTACATTGGTTAAATGGACATCTTTGTGATGTGGGTCAAGGTACAACTTCTGATGTCACATATTAACGAGATTAACAATTGAAATAATCAATTGAGTTTTTTTTAATTATTGTGTATATCCTGTGATCAGAGTCACGCAGAAGCGCATTTTTTTGTCAGTGACATGCATGTTGATACTCACATTATATAGAAAAAATGTGAACATTCTTATAGCACTTTAATTTTAAATTTCAACTGCCAAATATATAGAGAAAAGGTAACATGTTACACAAAGCTTAGTAAGTTTCAATGTTCATTAAGTTTATATTTCCACATTGCTATAAAACAAAGAATATTGATTTAAGGAAGGTAAGAAAGGATACAAGTATCTTCTATGGAATCAAGAGAAAACCTGGTGTTGGAGAACCTTGCGAATCCTCCCCTATACAGCCAAACTTTAAGGGGATTGTACTAAAGGTAAAACAGAAACAGTTCATATATCAACTGCAAGAAGGATCAATGATTATGAAAAAAGTTTCATTCATCTGCATATTCTCAATTTACAACAGTTCTGCAAAATGAAGCTCACAAATATAAAATCAACAGACAAAAATAAACTTCAATAAATACATTTTAAAAATAAATAAATTTTTATTTCCCCATCCTTTTCCTTTTATAATGTAGATTTCATTAAAACATTTTACTTTAAAGTTCAGAATAACTCTAAATTCATTACTCACTGAAACAACAAGTACATAAACTCTGACATCAAACTTTCTGCCTCCAATCAGATAAGGGTTCTCTATATAACGCTGAACTACGTATGTCTCTGGTACTTCCCTGTTGGGATCACTTAAAGGTTGATATTCTCCCTGTAATGGGTGTAAGGAGATCTAAATGTCTGTTTGTAGTTGTAAAACACAGCAATGAGATTATTTTGCCTACTTACTCAAACCAAGGAGAGGACAGAGGGGTTGAATTTAACTGTTTCAACCTGAGGGCTCATTTGGGCTAGTGGTAACTGAATTCAACTGACCTGACCAGAATTTCACTGGCCTATCCATGTGTATGAAATATAAAGAAAAAAGGCAATACTTTGAAATTCAATGGTAAATGTATTTTTCATTTTGATGTAAATATCTAATACTGTAACACAGATCCCATATTAGAAAATTTTCTACCAGCCAACAGGACATTTGGAAATGCATTTCACTGGCATTACTGAAATTTCACTGGCCACGGGTCACCAGACCACCGCTAATTTTGACCCCTGGAACACCTATGATCCACCAATACTACTCAAACCAGGACTTTTCATTCTTTTTTTATTTTCTAATCCTCAGAGTATGAAATACTTGTGTATTAATTATCATTAGAAGTATACATAAATAATCTAGGATAACCTGTATCATGACCTTACCTTTTTCCAATCTGTAATGTCTTTTAGACGTCTGAAGAGGAAGATGCCTCTACCCTGAGCTCGAGCAGCAGGCTTCATGATCCAAATAATTCCAGGATTCTTCTTAAATTCTTCCACGAATATGTGATATTCAGACTGTAAATATTGGGAATTCACCTAAGTTATTGACATCTATAATACTTCCTATCGCTGTTGCTAAAAGTATATGTTGTTGTACATTTATATAGTATAAAGACATTAATCTTAAGTACTTTTGTCTGGGCCATTACATAAATGAATATTTTACTAGGCATTAAACCTTGACAATGACCACATCGTCCATGAGACACAGCTCTGATAATAAAATATGCACATTAAAGTTTCTTATAGTTTGTAAGATTACAAGAAAAATACCATATTAGGGTACAGTTGCAAAAATGCCATCAAATCAACCATCTTATGCTGTCAAAAGCAGATTCATGTCAAAACTAGGTAATTAACATCAAATTTCCAAACTTGTATAACTATACTACACCATTTATGAAACAATACACTTAGAAATACTACACATGTATATATACATGTACCCATACATGCACTTTTATTAATGAGAATACGCAATTTTAAAAAAAATCCTACATATGATTATATGCATGGTTCTACTTACAGGAAGCTCGTAAGTTGTGGGAAAGAACTCGAAACTGAAACAGTAAAGTAAATAATACGTAATTATACCTTTGATTTTCATAAATCTTGACAACAAGTGCTACATGTTACATTATATACTACAAGTACAAATCCCTATCTTGTTTAAGTAACACCTTCTAATTAAAAAGAATCTCTATTTTGTTTAAACACACCTGATGATTAAAAATGTTCCCTATTTGTTCAAAAAACACCTAATTAAAAATAATCCCTAATTGTTTAAATAACGTCTTCTGATAGAAAATAATCCTATGTGGTTTAGATAACACCTGATGATGAACAAGAGATGTTTTGTAAAACACATATGCCACCCTTCTGGTACTATACTGTACAATTGTATAAAGTACTACATGTACTTGGTTACCTTTGACCTTTTGACCTGAGAATCAATAGGGGTCATCTACAACTCATAATCAACCCACATATGGAATATCATCACTATCAAGCAAAGGGTTCTCAAGATATTGGAAGACACTGATTTGTACGAGGTACTGCATTGCACTCAGTGATCTCTGACCTTCTGACCTGAAAATCAATAGGGGTCGTCTACTACTCATAACCAACCCATTAAAATGAAAAGAAGTGTCACAATTCAAAAGTTTTGTGTTGATAATGAAGACAAAGTGACAAAGTTGTATACCACAAACAGATATAAATAATCCCTTTGTCAAAAAATGATTTTGAGATAAAAAGGTTCTGGCACTCTTAAACTGGATAACCACACCCATTGAGTGACATCTGTTACTTCAACTGACCATCCTAAGTTGGTATCGTAACCGCAGCACAATCAAATATTTTTGTAATGTCGTTTTTCAGCATATATTCTGCTATTATCATGTTTTTTGTGCATTTCCTTGGTGATTTGTGTCATACAGCTTTATCAGATGTCTTCTGCCTTCTCTTTTGGATCTAAATAATGTTATGTTTGTGAATGAACTTTCTTACACACCTTGCACCTTCTGCCTTTCCAAGTTCTCTTTCAGTTTGTTTTTTGAGTCTTTTCAAATTTTTCACCATCAAATTTTTCCTAGTGAGCTGTCAATGAAAATGTAGATTGCAATGAATAAACTGTTTGTTAAGAATGCAACCAAATTTTTTGTGTTCCACATTCTCTACATTCTATAGAAATCAAATATCAGGTTGCCAGTGTGGTCTTAGTTTGTTGAGTGGTTAAGTGTATTTACACTTATCCTCCAGGGCCACTTGTTGAAAACTGTAACCAATGGTTAAGCTAAGCAATGGTTAAATTTTATCTAACTATATCTTTGAAATGAGAAGACTTTTAAGTCATAGTCTGTGTACTGATTTGTAGCATATGAAACAAGCTTTGTAAAGTAATTTAGATTTTTATACAGAAATTTTATAAATTAAAGTAATTGTCTTTAAAATTTTTACCACTGGTTACCAGTAGCTTAACCTATGGTTATTTGGCTGAGACACTCAGAACTGCCTTCCAGAGTACTATTTGACATCCAAGACCTTGGTTGTCATTGCATCATTCCATGAACAATATACAATGTACATTTTATGCGAGAAAGATAGAGGTTTTGAACTTACAACACTAAGCCCTGTAATCACTACCATGGACAGACCAAATACCTCTTTCAGTCCTATCATTTTATAAATCTTTCATTTTCATTGCAAAGCATATGTAATACAAACTTTTTCTTTAGTACTATCAGTACTGTGACCATACAGTTTACATTTATAAGAACAAATTACATATAATTCTCTGTTTCATTATAGCATGCTTCTCAACTCAAAAAAAAGTATGTAAATGTATTTGGAGCAAAATATGTGACAAGATGCTTATATAACTCAGTCTTTGTAGTATTATGGTCTTATTAACAAACCACAGCAGTAATAAGAAATTATCCTTGTAAACTTTTCATTTTCTACATAGATCTGTACATGTATAGGCAATATCAACAGATACACAGTCGAACTTCCTTCGATGACTTGAATCTCAAAAACTTGAAAATTCCCAGAAACTCAAAGTAAGCATGTGGTTCTGACAACTTTTCTGTTCTTTTGATTAGCAACAAAGAAACTTTGATAACTGGAGCATCCAGAAACTCAAGTGATATTAAAGGTGTCTTACACTTCCAGTTAACAGTTGAAGTTAAATATATATTTTTCATATCATAAAAAACATGAGAGATTCCTATTTATTGTATTTAAAAAAAATAAAAAGTCAGGGTAGACATAAGTCAATAATCAATATTATTAATAAACCATGGAAACTCAAAGTCATCATGCGGTCCAGACAACCATATTAATCTATTATTTTGATTAGCTCTTTTGATTAACTGGATATGATTATGAAGGTTCCTTACACTCTGAGTTGTCAAAGTTTGACTGTATAATTAAATCATATATGTATTTTTCAAACAATAAAAACTTGGGAGATTTCTCTTTATTGTAATAGTATATACGATACAAAAGTCTAAGTAGATGCAAGATATTACTCGACGAATCTATTACATAATTATACATCATACCTCATAATGATTTCTAAAATGAAGAATTTTCTGATGTTCATGGAGAAACATAGTGTCATAGTTCTGATGCAGCCATTCTCTGTCACACCAATAAAAGTCCCAGTCACTCTCACTGAAATCACCAAATCACATTTACTACTACAATGACACTTGTTATGTACTGATTGATCAATGACACTGGCTGAGTGTCAGAGATATCTTTATAGCTTTGTAACTCATTCCAACACATAGATTCATGCAGTTTATTCTTTGCTGAAATGGGTCGAGAGATTTTACGACAAAAAAGCTAGGAGCCTGTTTTACAAATGACCTTCAGGCAGCCATGAACATTCAATTACATATCAAATATGGCTTTCTTCCTATGTATTTAAAATTTTTGATTGATTTTCATAAAAACTATATTTATTTTAAGGTATGACACACGTGTATAGTTTTCTTAAATTGATTTTTATTCATTCTTTTTCTAATTATACACCAATACAAGTACATGTACAAGTGGTTTCCGAATATACATCACACCATTGGTGTAAGCAGATATATAAAGTTAATATAAATATATGTATACAATCATGTATATGCTACAATAGGAAATTTTTTATCTTCAAGCACAACAAATTCCATATGTACTTTGTATTAGAAAACTATGAACTACGTTAAAACAAGGCTCCAAAGAATCCATAAGGAATAATAGAGATAATGTGGCTACTTTGTACCAGTATCTACCAGTATACTGACTAAACTTTATACTTTACTGTGCTGTGAAAAGAAGAGTGAGGCAGTAGAATAAATTAATAATGATAAATACTTTCGATCAATGACTGACGGACGGACGGACAGACGGTTTCCACCAATTCATAGACCTGAACTGCTTTGCAATCCGGTCAAAAATGAATATAATGTGCATTTACCAATGTAACTTAAGTGTCAAATATTGACCTGCACTTAATTAGAGGGGTACTCCTTGAGTGTTGTATTAAAGGACAAAATATCATTGAAAGTCTATATCATACAAATTTCTTAGATGGTGATAAAGTAAAAAAAACTTTTATTTAAAATAAGTCATCAATGAAACAAATCTGGGAACCACTACTGTTCTTCTGGCAAGAAATATGATTAATGAAAGCAATGTCGCTGACCTTGCCATCAACAAAAAGTTTACCGTTCTTAAACTGAAGTTCTTGAAAAATCCAAACAGTGTAGATGTGGAAGGTAAAAAATAAGCTGTTTTATTAAAAGACAATAATGATGATATGGTAACAATCTAATTACATACGGTCCTGGGCTACATTTAAATATGGGTCTAGTAGAAAAACTGCTGAAAATTGCTAAAAAAGTTACTGTATTTTGTTTAGGAAAAATGCTACCCTTTCTAAGCCCTAAAATCTAGATTTTCTTTCATTAAATGCTTAATAGTGTGTGTGTGTGCATTGTGTAAATTCTGCTAGGAATATAGTGAAGAACACAGGACACATTACTGGTTTTGTTAAAGATCAAGCTGTGGTTAATATCATAAATAATTATAGAATGCTATAATGTTATGTCATACTTGCTTAAGGGGGATATGTGATCCTTGAACTCACCTATTTCTTGTTATAGGGGGAATATTCTGAAAGCTGCAAGAGTTAAAGTGAAAATACACAAGCTCTTAACATGCACAAGACGTCAGATGAGTCATTAAGTAGAGTTAAATTTATCTGATCCAATCAGATCTAGATTTCTAATACACTCTATCATGCCCTACTTTGTTATTCATTCTCATGCTTTGTATGTGACTGTCTATATATATATTTGTTAAATTATCCATAAAATTTCATTTTTAAAGATATAAGATTATATGAAAATATTTCATTTTCATTCTTACTAACCGTTTTGCCAATTTTACATGATGTAAGGGGCAATACCAGACAAATGCAAAATTACCGCTTAGATTTGCGTCAGATCATTATGACATCACATTTCAAGCGTTAATGTCATAGTGAAAATTCTGGCAAAAAGTGGTTTGTCTGGTGTATGACCCCTTACATCATTTGAAATTGGAAAAAGGTCTATTCTATGGTCACATATTAATATGTATTTCTTAATCACATTTTAATCATTCTATGTTTGATATTATGCTGATGAATGGTATTCAGATGGAATTCAAATTCCTTATTAAATCTACATTTTATGCTGAAAAGTAAAATACCGTATCATGTTTTACATATGTCTAATGGGAAAATGCATGCTGCTTTCATATATTTGCATAATCTCTTTTCTAATGTTGAACAAGTATACACTTAACATTATGAAACATAAAACTTCATCATTGTAATACCACTTAATGTAAATAAATTATTTTCATGCACTCAAGCAGTTAAAAACAGATTCTGAAAACTGAAAGTAAGGTTAAAAAAATCTCTCAAGGGTTTTGTTCAATACAATATATAAAGATGTTTTCAAAACAATTGAGCTTATAGATAATGTGAGAAATTCACTGAATGCTTAATATATATAACACTAGTTTCTCAAACAATCAATTAAAAACAAAAAACTACTAATGACCTGTAAAGAGATAGACTGATAATAATAATGATCAATATGTCTTAAATGGATTAAAGGAGAACAAATGAAGGTGGATAAGACAATGAAGTAGTAGAAATGATACAATAATAAATGTGGAATAATGATATTGATCATAAACATAGATGTTGGCAGGTATCAGATTTGCTACTTTATTTTTATTATCGTAAAGAAGCTTGCTGAAAAAAGGAAAGTGTTTCAATGAATAAGAATTTCTAAATACAAATTAAAAAAGCTTTTTTATATGATACATTAATAAATGATGAGTATATAAATACGCAGTAATTTTATCATACTTATAACACATACTAGTATATGAAATTATATCATATTCTTTGTAAAATGATACAAAATATATTTACTCCTAAGAAACTTAATGTAAACTTGCACTCTGTCAAGTTGACAATGACTTACATGGTAGATGATCACATAAAAAAACATAATATTTGGAATTGTTATACCAAATAAATTCTTATAAAGTAAATGCTTTGTATTGAGTAGATCATGGTTTAACAGAATTAGTGCTATCCTTTGTGCTAATTCACAACTACACTAATGTAAATATGTTTAAAGATACAAAGAGGGACTAGAATTCACTAACTGACAAAAATTCTCATAGTCTCCAACAATTACATTAAAATTTAAGTGATTTAAGTTATTTAAGTGCATATATAGTATATACATGTAATGGTGCATGCTTGTTATGAAAAAAGAAGTTTGGTTAGTAAAAATATTAAAATATAGTTATCAAGTTTTAAATGGCTGCAAAGGGAGTCATAATAAATTACAATAAATTCACAACCCAATCATTACCAGCTTTGGGAGACCTTACTTCATCTTATTTCTGTACATAAAATATTCATGTACAGTTATAGGTATGGAAAAAGTTATAGTCACCAACAATATGTGTTTAGAAGAATTAAGAAAGTTTTGGTGAGAATAAATGTTGGAGGTGTATTCATAATCAAAGCCAATTGTACAATCTATGATAGATTATCATCTACATGTAGCCAATCTTTACGTATTTTGTTGGTAAACCAAACCCTTTCATACTGAAAGTTTGAGCCAACATTTGTTATATGAATTGTGTTCAACTCATAAAATGCACAAATGAGATAGAATGTCGTTGATTTAGGGTAAGTAATTCAATTCCATATTACATATAAACTGGATTGGAAAAATATATATTTTATATCAGTTTATGACTACAAAAGATATATACAAAATGTCAGTGAAGTTCAACATGAAAAGGTACTAGATACAAAATGCATAGTCACTATTGTAACTAAAAAGGATGTAAGTCTATAGTCAGTTATGTGGTATAAAGTAGGTATACATGTCATAAGATATTCCAGGCTATATGGTCTATCATGCAGTTAATTATATGATACAGAAGAATAAATATAAGAAAGTCCAGTCACCATTTCACACTCACCCGAGTTGGTTTTTCATGCCTGATGACGCAATAGGCTGCAGTTGCTGGGCAGCAACTGGTTTAGAACTATATGATATGAAGTACATTAGCTTGATTTACAGACATAACTTAACATGCACATAAAATGATTGTTGATCGATTGATAATTGTTTAAGTCACTCCAAAATTATTTCACGTTTATAGTGACCGCATCCTCCTGATGTATTGCAAAGAACGTTATACTTTCACAATGGACCCTGACCTGCAAGTGTCTGATCTGTTAGAATAATAGGCCTCCCGTAACACTGCCTCATCCAAAAGACAGGACACAGGTGTGCTCATGGCAGGGTCAAACCCCATACCTCTTGGTCACAAGCCAAACATCTTTTAATATAATGTTAAAGTGGACCTATTAATATAATATTAAAATGGACCTCTTAATATAGTGTTAAAATGGACCTCTTAATATAATGTTAAAATGGACCTCTTAATATAGTGTTTAAGTGGACCTCTTAATATAATGTTAAAAAAGACCTCTTAATATAATGTTAAAATATACCTCTTAATATAATGTCAAAATGAACCTCTTAATATAATGTTAAAGTGGACCTCTTGATATAATGTTAAAATGGACCTCTTAATATAATGTTAAAATGGACCTCTTAATACAATGTTAAAGTGGACCTCTTAATATAATGTTAAAGTGGACCTCTTAATATAGTGTTAAAGTGGACCTCTTAATAGAATGTTAAAATGGACCTCTTAATAGAATGTTAAAATAGACCTCTTAATATAATGTTGAAATAGACCTCTTTATATAATGTTAAAGTGGACCTCTTAATATAGTGTTAAAGTGAACCTCTTAAGATAATGTTAAAAAGGACCTCTTATTATAGTGTTAAAGAGGACCTCTTGATAAAATGTTAAAATGGACCCCTTAATATAATGTTAAAATGGACCTCTTAATATAATGTTAAAAAGGACCTCTTAATATAAAATAATGTTAAAGTGGACCTCTTAAGATAATGTTAAAAAGGACCTTTAATATGATGTAAAAAAGGACCTCTTGATATAATGTTGAAATGGATCTCTTTATATAATGTTAAAGTGGACCTCTTAATATAGTGTTAAAGTGGACCTCTTAATAGAATGTTAAAATGGGCCTCTTAATAGAATGTTAAAATAGACCTCTTAATATAATGTTAAAATGAACCTCTTAATATAATGTTAAAATATAATGTTAAAATGATATTCTAAATTATTCTTCTTTATCATGACAATGTTTTCAGTAGTATCAAAAAGAAGACTTTTACAAAAAACACTAAAATGTAAAGAGATACACTCTATTCATTTATAATATTAAAGTAAATTCCTCAACTAACATCAATTATTTATTCATGAATGAAATATCATTCTTGAAATTTGCCTCTTTTTTTCATAAAATTGAACCTGAAAAAAACATCATAATCTAAGGATAATTTACAAGTATAGTAACTTTCAGAAAAATAGTCCAGAGGAGGTATTCAATCCCTAGAGGAGTGTCCTAATGATTAAATACATATGCATTTTGGATATATATACTATTATGGCAAACATTTTTACAAGAAGGTGGCTACAGCAACCTCTTCTAAAAGACAACAACAATTAACGTTCACATAGTCACATGTATAAAAACGTAATGATGGTTATCAGTGAAATGAATATGCAAGTTATAGTTACATTTAAGATATGATGCTCAACTGAGAATAAACAAAATGCAGTTTGTACAGATCGAAAAGAATAGGAGAACTTGAGCATAAATTGTATACATATATTATCATACACAAAGATATTGTGGGGTGTCGAACAGAAACAGAGTGTATAAAGAATAGGAGAACTTGAGCATAAATTGTATACATATCATATGCAAAGATATTGTGGGGTGTCGAACAGAAAGACAGTGTATAAAGAATAGGAGAACTTGAGCATAAATTGTATACATATCATATACAAAGATATTGTGGGGTGTCGAACAGAAACACAGTGTATAAAGAATAGGAGAACTTGAGCATAAATTGTATACATATCATACGCAAAGATATTGTGGGGTGTTTAACAGAAACACAGTGTATAAAGAATAGGAGAACTTGAGCATAAATTGTATAGATATCATACACAAAGATATTGTGGAGTGTTGAACAGAAAGAC
The DNA here is from genome assembly GCA_035048485.1 of Pteria penguin. Classification (NCBI taxonomy): domain Eukaryota; kingdom Metazoa; phylum Mollusca; class Bivalvia; order Pterioida; family Pteriidae; genus Pteria; species Pteria penguin. The sequence continues at coordinate 31,066,255 of CM068582.1, read as the reverse complement.
AGTGTATAAAGAATAGGAGAACTTGAGCATAAATTGTATACATATCATATGCAAAGATATTGTGGGGTGTCGAACAGAAACACAGTGTATAAAGAATAGGAGAACTTGAGCATAAATTGTATACATATCATACGCAAAGATATTGTGGGGTGTCAAACAGAAACAAAGTGTATAAAAAGTAGGAGAACTTGAGCATAAATTGTAATCATATCATATGCAAAGATATTGTGGGGAGTCAAACAGAAACTGAGTGTATAAAGTCGTAGTCTATGTAGAGTTTAAAATTGTAACAGCCAGGATTATCAAAAAGAATTTTCATGTTCATTATGTCCAGCAATATCATTAATATAATGTACAAGGCTGAAGGAAATCTACCACATAAGTAAAAACAGAGATTGAAAGTGTAAATACTAGACAAAGTGAAGGGACATGCTGAAGAAAGGACAGCTAGTGAAGAGCTTCAGACTGCATGCTCAAAACAACAGCTGCCTCAATTGACAAATAGAGGTGAACTCTTTTCTTTATGCAGCCAATGTGATATTATTTATCAATTAATTCTTGTACATAATTTGCTGACTAATATTTTTACAATCCATACAAAATGGATAACTCAAATATCCGGAGATACAAATTATCTAAGTTTTTGAAAAGTAACCAAGAAATGGCATACTATTTATGGTATCAGTTCAGTCACTAGAATAGACAGATTTAACAGAAAAGTTAAAAGGGAGAAATATTAGACCCTTTGCACTTAATCAACATAATTCTTGGTCGTCAATTATATTGGAAACAATAAAAGAAAACTTTCCATGAAACATCACTATTATCACATTGGGTTTTTATTTTTTGATTGATTTTTGTGTAACGTCATAACACGAATATTTCATGTATATGGTGACGGCATCTGCCTGAAGCTGGGCATACAAATTTTGACCTTTATCACATTGTACAAAAAGTCAAGTTTTAAAGGAACATCAGTGAGATAAAACTTTGTTGCACAACAAGGAATAAGGATTTAGCTGCCATAAATACAGCGCTGACATTCAATGCAAGAGGTCTACAACCTATTATTTATAGGTCTACAATATATAAAATGCATCGAGTGCCACTGCTTACCTTTGACGTCCTCCGGTAGTGGAGGACTGAACACTAGCGCCCCCTGGTCTGTAAACAGTCACATCACATGATGAGTATGGTAAGGAAGTGTTTTGAACATAAATATACATAGTTCTGACTGTATACCAATTACCTTTCTAGTACTAGTATATAAATGAGAGAAACAGATGAATAATTTAAAATCATCAAAATCCTCAATAATTATAGTAGATACATGTATATACATGTATATAAATATATTTATATAAAAGGAAACATAATTTATTTTTCCAAGTTTGTTATTTTATGTCATATTCACTTCTGTTTCAGCACAAATATTTTGTAAGTTCAGCCCTATGTCCTGCTGACTTGTGTCTTCATTTATAAGCCATCATTAAGCAGACAAAAATAACTGGTATACAATGCAACATTAAAGGAGACAAACAGACAATAATAGTACATTATACATGGGTCAGACAAGGTTCATACATGTATTGATCAGTCTTTAACAATAAACAAATGACAGTTCATAACACAAACTATAAGACATTCAAAGGAAAATAGCTGGATTTAAAGCAGTTTAAGTCTTTCTTAATATTTCAAAGAAACTTTAAATCTGAAAAGAAGAAACTAAAAATGTGATTGAACATTACAAGATTTCAAAAGCCTTTACATACATTTTATTAAAACTTGGTATGGTACTGGACAAACCTTACCCGGATTTATTTGTGATGTTTCCTTGCTGCTGTCCTTGGGTTTGCTGACTGAAAGCAGACTTGACCATCAAATATCTAACATGAAAATAATCGCTACTACAACAGAATATGATTGACAAACTATATATGTGTTTGCCTTCACCAATGGTACTATCAAATGCTAATTGCTATCACCAAAGATAATGACTGATGATTTATAGTTGCATTGACAAAAACAAAATGTAAAACATGTGCACTTTTCATGTAAATAAAACTTTATTTAAAAAATAACTTAATTGTACTGTAAAAACTATAATAATAAACCAATCAACTCCAACTTGAGGCGAGAAGCTACCCTTGATTCAGAATAACACTAGTTGATAAATATAGTATTATTAAACTTATGAGAACAGTTTGAAAACAAGTTTCACTGATAAACAAGTAGTTTTAAATGTACAGAAAGCACTCTGATGATCTCATGCTTTGCATATTTACAAACATGCCAGTTCCATACAGGATATTTTGGTGTTTTTATCAGGATGAATGATATAATAAAACAATACAAGATAAGTTTACAGAAACGTATCTACAGCGTTCTTCAGATAATTAATCCAATACTCTAGCATTACATATGCATATAAAAGATACTCATGTGCAAAGCAGAGCTTACTAATAATGTAATAAAGTACTCAGATGTGTATAGGAAATATTAAGTATACTCTCAAAGCAGATATTTAAAATATTATAAGTATATTTAAGCCCTAAGCTCAAGGTCAAGGCAACTGATGTGAATGTTAATTTCATCTAACCTAAGTGTTAGACAGTATATGTACTTTTGCTCTATCATGACAGAATGCTAGGTGACATAAGTAAAAGCATCAGTAAGATGAGCCATTTTACATATATTGATGATTTCTAATTTATGTACTTGTTAGCAAATAATTACCCATTAACTCAACAAAATAATTCAACCAAGTGTAATGGTGCATTGTTGTTGTTGTTGTTGTTGTTGTTGTTGTGCATCATGTATACATAGATATATAATGTAATACTAATTTAAAAACCCGATACCCAAACTATTAAACACTAGACCTCAGATTAAGACAACTGTTATATTACTACTGGCTGTATCTATTGAAAAACTTGGAAAAGAATGTTATAGGATGGAGTGAAGTCAAACAAACACAACAGACCCTTGTGTTAACAGCTGAGCTTCAACTTTGCACATTTAAAATCAGAACAAGAAATTTGAAAAATATAACCGATCTCAAAGGTAAGAAAAAATTATAAACAAAATTTATAACTTATTACTAATAGAAAATATAACACTATTTGTCAAAAGATCACATATTGCATTAATCAAATATTCCAACCTTACAAATATCCTCTTCAAAATCATTATGATATATTACTGTTTAAATATTGTAAAGTTGCAGCTCATCATATATGGAGATATATATATGTTTACATGATCTACCATAAACTATGACTTTTTGTCAGTCAAGTACATATAAAATGATATCTCGAGATAATTAAGACATAGATATCTCAGTATCCCTTGCATCCTATACAATAGTTGATTTTACATGACACATGAGCCAAGACCAAGAATGAAAGTATACTGCCCAATCACCTTGGTGAATGTCACTCACCTGGACTTATTTGTTCCTGATGCATTAGTCACACTGAAATGATTTATCCTGAACATTACTACTTCAACAATTAAGTATGTTCAACTTGTGTAATCTATCAGACCTCATGGCAATAGATTTAGTCCAGAAAAATCCAATCATAAGTATCCAAAGGTACATACTATTCAGGAGTTTTATGAAATTTACTCTTCACTTTTGTCAGTTTTGATAAAATTAAACAGAATTTAGCATTACATATCACAAAGCTGAATTATGCAAAGGATGATGCTCTAATCTCTCCTTCCAAATCAACAGACAACCCAGAAACTAACATTTTGCTGTGTTCTTAAATGTGTTATTCGTAAATGTCACTGCCTAGTAGAATATATGAGATATGTAAATTTTCTCATTACCTACTGAATATATTTCGCTGGGTAGAGAAACACAACAACAATGCTTTAAAAAAACAGATGAACATTTCTCTAGATAACTAAATTTTCATCTGTCATGATAATTGAATCTCAGTATACATATTCTTTAAGATAATAATAAATGAAAACCAAATGATATATGAAATTTGAAATATAATATATGATATCTTATAATTTGAAATATACTATATGATATCTTATAATATGATAAATGATTTAATATAATGAAACTGAATATGATTATAATATAATAATATTACAGAATATAATATGACAACATACAATATCACATACCCCGTAATTTAACAAAATAGAATACAATGTTTTTCTTAAAAGCTTACTGTTTTGAAAAAGTTCAACTACTGTAGATCTCACACAAAAATTATTTGTAACAAAATTAATACAGTGTTAAAAGAAATATGTGTGCAACCTGTTGAACCACAAGTGTGACAGAGATTAAAGGAATTTATCACCACTTTGTACCAAGACAAGGAAATCCAACACCAGTGTCAAAGACTTGCAATCCTCAACGAGGCTTGCAGAGTCATGCATACTGTTAATCTTTGACACAAGGGTGGGATATACTATAAAAAGTAATAACTGATTATTTTTCTCTCACCCCCTTTAAATTGTATATAAACCTATTCATAGGTCTAACTATAAACCTGATAATATATTCATAGAGAGCAATTCTGAAATGTATCCCAGAATGGAGAAATAAAATGTAGATTAATTTATGATATACATGATGAGAGAAGAACTGATCTTGACATGTTGGTATACCTTGCAGGTGATACAAAAATTAAATCAGTATTCTTCACCAAAAAGTGTACTTTTTGATACTCTTAAATACAACGTAGGGCAAGGTAAATTTAGACAAAAGCTGTCCTTATTCTACAAGATAATTATATAAAGCCACATAATTCCACACGCATGTACAATTAAGATTTGATTAGCATACTAGAGACACTATATCTGTTCTTCTTCTAATAAATATTATCTTTTAGTAAATTCTATAATTAAATTCTAATTTAACTAATACCCTGATATTGTCAAAATAAGATCTACCTTTATTTTGTAAATAACATAAGAAATATTTCATATTTGATGTATGTATGTGTTCACACTAAATCATACAAAATTAACAACATGTGCACAAGATGAAACAAGAGGCCCAAGTGGGCCTATATCGCTCACCTGAGTACCTAGATGATCAGTCATGCATGAAGGAAGAATTCATTTATTTTTGCATTAATGTGACTAAGTCAACACAGATGTGGAAAATATGTCAAATTTTATTTCAGGCTAGAATAAAAAACAACACTTTTTTGCACATCCATTCAGGTGATTTTGATATTAAGCATTTCCTTTGTCTCTGCAAGAAGTCATTCAGGGCAACAAGTTAGTCATTTTCTTTAGGTGGGGCCTTTTGTTGACTGATTTCAAGTCTGGGTCATGAACAACAATTGTTTCAAATATTGTCCTGATCTAACTTAAAATTGCCTAATTTCATATGTTGAGTGTTGAGAAACATCTAAAAACTTATTTAGATGTGTAAAGAAATGAAAAAAAAAAATTTCTCCATATTTCAATTACCAAGTGGTATATGTACCATTGTGAGAACTGCTTTTTAGACATGGTGGCATTATCTGTTAACCAATTTGGATGAAATTTACCAAATTGATAGAGGACCTTTAGTACTTCATGTATTCCATGTTTCATTAAAATCTTTCATGTGGTATAACAGCAGACGTGAAAAATGTGATTGAATTGTTCCTATACACCCTCATTTGGAAGTCTTAAAAAAATTCATAGAAAATCCAAAAATTGAGATATTGACAAAATTCTTTCAAAGTAACAATCCTTACCATAATTATGATCACAATAGTCCATAAGAAATCATCATTATCAATTAACTAGGAAATATGACACTTTTTTTTCTGCATTGAATCACCAAGTCCAAAGAAATGTCGAAAAAAAATTCTAAAATTTGATTTTGGAAGGGAACCAAAATGACAATACGTCTTCACTCATCATAGATCATTTCTATACATTCTGTTTGTCTCTGTATACAGCCCGTATGAAAAAGAATATTGTTAAAGGAGGGAACTCTTTTGTGACCTACTTTTGACTATGGTGGCGCCACCTGTAACGAGGTCTGGACGAAAACAACAGAATTTGAAGAGGATCATAAGTGACTTATTTCTACCAAGATTTATTAAAATCCTTCAAACAGTTTTGTAGAAAAAGTTGAAAATGTGAAAAATGGCCAATCCCCCCCCCCCCCCTTTTTCTTTTTTGGAAGTCTTAAACGTAAAATTCCTAATTTCATATGTTGAGTGTTGAGAAACATCTAAAAACTTATTTAGAAGTGTAAAAAAAAAAAAAATTTTTTTGACCACAGCTGGATTTGAACCGCTACTCTCCATATTTCAATTACCAAGTGGTATATGTACCATTGTGAGACCTACTTTTTAGACATGGTGGCATTATCTGTTAACCAATTTGGATGAAATTTACCAAATTGATAGAGGACTTTTAGTACTTCATGTATTCCATGTTTCATTAAAATCTTTCATGTGGTTTTGTAGAAAAATTTTAAAATGTGAAAAAATGGCCAACCCCCCCCCCCCCTTTTTTTTTTTTTGGAAGTCTTAAAAAATTCATAAAAAATCCAAAAATTGAGATAATGACAAAATTCTTTCACAATAATATTCCTTACCACAATTATGATCAAAATAGTCATTAAGAAATCATCAATATCAATTAACTGAAAAACATGACACTTTTCTTCATTGAAATGACTAAGTCCAGAAACACGTCCAAAAAGCGTAAATTTCTATTTGACGGATCTTAACCCCGAACACAATTTTTAATAACCCTTCTTTATAGATTGTTGAAATGCAATTAGTTTCCCCATTTATGTACTGGTTCTGGAGAAGAAGATGTTTGAAGAGGGGTACCCTTTTGGGCACTTTTGGTCCCGCCCTGGATCCACCCCTGAGGGAATCTGGATCCCGAACACAATTTTAGTAGGGGACCTTGAGTACATCATTTACACAAAGTTTGATCCAAATCTGCAATGTAGTTCCAGAGAAGAAGTCGAAAATGTGAAAAAGTTAACGACGGACGACGACGACGACGACGACGACGACGACGACGACGGACGACGGACGGCACACTATGACTATAGCTCACTTGAGCCTTTGGCTCAGGTGAGCTAAAAAGGTAAATTCTATGTAGTAATGTACTTGACTGATAATAGGTAATCCAATTCATCAAATATATTTTAAAATATTCCAGCACCTAGAATTCACTATTATTTATCTAGCTTTTTCGTAATAATTTTTCTGAATAGCAGATACAGGATTCTAGTGACTAACTTTTTATGCTCACACTTTTATATACCAGTACAATGTACATCTTTCATATGACTAAAACATGATGTCTAATTTGCTTTTTAAATCAATGTACTGAAAGGGTTACTGATGAACTTTGATATATGTCTGCTAAAGACCCCATGCTGTTCATTGTAAGACAAGCTTTACAAGTTTAATGTAACATTCAGATACAGATGGGTGCAGTCGTGTAAACATGAAAAGCGGTCATGATGACTGCTTTAGCACACGTGCCAGTACTTCTCAACGAGAGGTGTGTGCACTCTTTGTGTTAACACGGGATGAAATTTGCGTTAATGTCATTTATCCTCACATGCGCTCAGTCCAGTCGTAAGTTTACATGCTTAATTTTCTAAGCTGTGGTACGGATGAAGGAAATAAAATAGATTTTATTAAATCATGAAAAGGTCTCCATATATACATGAATAAATTACTGTATAATCAATTATGGATGTCATATAACAAAAATTAAAACAGATAATTTAACAAATGAAATTACTTCATAGACATGTCGTAAGATACATATGAAAATCTTTTTTCAATTTATACTATCACATGATCAGCTTTTGAATTTTATTTATGTATTTAGTCTTTAGTTTATGTATCTATCTAGATATTTATGTCTTTATTTATGTATTTATTTATTTACAGTATCTATTTATTTATCAATTATTATTATTATTATTTATTTATAATGTTATTCATTTCTTATTTATAATTATTTTTATTGTCATTATTATTATTATAATTATTATTGAAAAATAAGAATAAATTTCATTATACTTAATGTTCACCAATTGCATACAATATTCTTAAAATTCATGCCTTAATAAGAAAGGGATTTAGTCATTCTAAATGTTTTATTCACACATTCATATGTTCTTATACTTCTATATACAGTGTATAAAACTATCTTCCTTCAGGTCTTATATGTACATTCAAATATCAATTTTAGGTTGTACGCATGCAAACATGGCTGTCAAGCACTTTCACACAATAGTCAAGTGAATGAACACGGCCTCAAAGTAAAGTTCATGTGGAAGTGTCTCAAGTGCACAAGAAAAGCAAACTTCGCTTTAACGCAATCTTCGCATAATGTTTGGATTGCACCCATCTGTACGTAATAAAAAATTCAATGAAGGAATATCAGGGAATAGGACCATCCCCTGTTTTGAGCTATATAAAAAAGATCTGACACGCTTAGTCTATTTTTGCCTTAAAGACGTGAGGTAGGCATTATCCTCGATAATATATTAATAAGCTATGTAAATTACATTTTTGTGATGCCAAGAAAAATTGTAAATATATGTATATATCACAGAAAACAAAGAAAAAATAAAAACAAGTCATTACTTCCGTGCTAAGACAGAATCATACAAAAATAGTGCTGAAGTATACATGATTAAGACATCAATATATTTTGTTATATACATATTATGAATGTATTAGAAGGAAGGTTAAAGATATATAGGGTCATTGTCATGGCAACCTACCCTGGAGCTTTTGCATTGGGTGCTACATTTTGTTGAACAGTATTTTGACTGAAAAAAAGTTCACTATATAAAAATATGAACATAACATGTGAGTACTATCTAAATCAAACTACATGTATTTTTCTAAACATACAACAGTTGATATCCTGAAATCCTCATTTCTTGTGGATGGTGTGTCCTATATTTCAGGGACTCATTTCATTCAAGAACTTATGACAAATCATAAATACCAAAACACATAAAATGTAAATACTTGAAGAAATGATTCATTTTCTGCTTGGGTTTTATTTATTTCTGCTAGTTTTTCCCAAAATGTACATTCATCATTGAATATCCCAGTAAATTTTTATTAATTCAGTTATCAAAAATTTGTATGTAGTAAAATGGGCACAGTATTTCAGTACAGAAACTTGGCAGTTCTGCATTATTATTACTCCTCTGTTATTTACCACTTTTGATATTCTAATAATAACTATTCCTCATACTTTGATGATTTATCCATAAAATTTATATTTCTGAATAATCTGACAGATGTATATCAAATTAATTAATGATTTATACTGAAATTAACCACTACATTTGACCAGTATCTTATTTTATAACTTGAGCTAAATGGGCTCTACTGGATATTTATCATATTTTCTGCATATGGCATTGACCTAGTGAGAGGATTTCAATACACACAAAAGCAGAGCATATCAGCATTACCTAGCCACACATCCCTCAACCTTCACAAACATGCCAAGCACAAGTCATGTTAGATTTCAACCATTATTTTTTTCTCTATATATATTCCATTCAATATATTATCTTCTACTTTCCATTTTTTGTAATCCTCTAAATACTCATTTTCCCTTCAAGTTTCCTAGAATAAAAGTACCTGTCTGCCATACTTTTAGTCTAAGAAACTGGACAAAACAAATATCATTAACTGACAAATTTTTCATTAATTTTTGCAAAGTAAATCAAAAATAAAATTCAGTATTGATAAGATATGGTTTTAAAGATTGTCAAAAAAAGGACAAAAACAGAAATATATCAATTTTTGTACAGGTATCTAGATTAATATGCTGTGTCATTCTACACATAACATAATCTGCAAATGAATGTACAAAGAAAGACAACTCCAATCAGGATTTCAAAAATCAAAAAAAAAAATCAATATCAATACTAACCCTGGAACTTCCTGCCATCCTGGTCTACCTCGTAATACATCTAGAATAGTATTCTGTAGTGAACATTTATAGCGTATTTCTCTGTCACTGAAAAATGAATTACTATCTATATATTTCAGTGTATATTTGCAAAAATGGAATGTTCACATGTAACTTAAAAAAATTAGACAAAAATAAATAGCTTAGCATGATGTCTTTATGCATGGACAAATATTGTTGAAAGGCAAAATTTCGATGCATATTGCCAGTTGGACATTCTTTTAATGAGGAAAATCTGTTCTGACTTTTCACAAATGTGATATTCAGTTCAATGTATTCTTGTATAAAGTCATAAGCTGATTACATGAAAACATGTGTCCATATGCTAGCAGACTGTAAGCTGCCTTGGCCTTTAACCCTTGAACAAAATGGAATGCAAATTATTTCTATTTTGAGAATAATTAATCTGTCTGACAAAGACCAAAGTGAAGAAAATTATAATATATGTTGTTTACAATCCATACATTGCAGTCATTCAAATTACTTTGCTTAAGATCTTTCTTAAACTTCAACAAAAAAAAAACAAGAAGGAGAAAATGATACCAAATCTGTATTTCAGAATGTCTCTTGCAGATGGATTCTAAATATTTTTCTTTTTTTTTCAAATCGGGTCTGTTATATCCTGGACCTTTTATAATGGAAAATAATGGAAATATTTTCCAAAAATTGATCTTTTAGCATTATGCAAATGGGACAAAATTCCTATATGTAAAGGAAAATGCACCTTTAATTTGAAAAAATTAAAAAAACACACACTGATTATTTTTACTTAAAATCTATCTCATCAATGTTCAGAGTAAATTTGGATAATTACCCTATAATTCCTCTTGCATCCCTTTTCCCTTTACTTTGCATATATCCCGGAACCTGTTGAAATTATAGATTAGTCAAGTCATTCCCATATTACTAGTGAATTATGACATCATAATATTTAAACAATAATTACAATTTAGAGGTATATAATAAATTTTACACCATAAAAAATCTTTATACTGAAGTTTACAACACTGAATTTGTAGTTAACAAAAATAAAATTTGAAAGCATTTACCCTTGTAACTTTCGCCATTTCTTTTCGGTGATGTGTCTAAGACCTCAAGTGATGTGGCAAACAAGCTGTTTACTACCTCTAAAAAAAATAATTATCAAAATTAATTTTAGACGGCTTTACCATCTATGACTTGTGCAGAAATACATTTGATGTAACAGATAATTGAAGACCATCGTCGGAAACCCATGGTCACCCAACCAACTGTCGGTTTCCAATTATGTTTGTCAACAGACTTTCATCAAATTTTCTCACTTTTCACTCAGTATTAAATTACCAAAATCTGAAAATAGATATCAACTATCACATCCTGTAATTTACTACTGTATTAAGATGGAGGAATTTGGAGCAAAAGTTTAAAACCTCACACTCTACAGGAATGATATCTTATCAACTTTCATTTCATTTTTTTGTTTGTTTGATTATTGTTTTACGTCACTCCACGATTATTTCACGTACAGGGTGTTTCATAATATCTGTCCCCATTCTAAACCGTAGTAGTTTTGTCAAAAGTAACCACACAACAAAAGTGAATATATATTTGCATAGCAGACAAACCAAAATTTTGAATAATATGTAATTTGAACACAGTACCTTCAAAACTGTCAAAACTAACCGGCGTCATTCTTATAGGAGATGTTCAATATGACGTCCGCGTTGAGCAATTACGACGTCAAGTCTGTGTTTAAAATTTTCAATAACATTTTGACATGTTTCCTGGCTAATAGAGCGGATTTCTCTCCTGATTGCTGTTTTCAGTTCATCGGTATTTGCTGGCGTCGGCTTGTACACCCAGTCTTTCAAGTATCCCCACAAGAAAAAGTCAAGGGGGCTCAAATCAGGCGAGTGTGGCGGCCATTCCTGATCCGTCTTAAGGGAGATGAATTTTCGTCCAAAGGTTTTTCTCAGCCAGTCTAACACATCCCCAGCTGTGTGTGGAGCAGCTCCATCCTGTTGAAACCATACATTGTCAATGTTAATTCCCTTCCTCTTCAATGCTGGAACAAACTTCCTCTTCAGAAGACCAAGGTAGCGATCCTTATTTATAGTTTCAACACTACCTTCGTTGTCTTCGAAAAAGAACGGACCCACGATACCGCTGACACTCAACGCTGCCCATGCAGAAACCTTTGCACTATGTAGTGGTTTCTCTATACATAAATCAGGTTTCTCAGTCCCCCAAAATCTGCAGTTCATCTTATTAACTTGTGCGTTCAGATAGAAATGAGCTTCATCCGAAAACCAAAGCGAGTCAATTATATCAAGATGAGACATCATCCAAAGTGCAAAACGATATGCGGCCTTCAATATCACTGGTTTTCAAATGCTGCATTATGGAAATTTTATACGGAGTTAATTTCAGATCAAATTTCAACATTCTGTAAACACTAGTTGCACTAGTAGTGTTTGATATATCACCTAGTATTCGTCGCACTGACCTTTGAGGTGTTTCGCAAATAGCAGTTTGCACTTCCGCGATATTTTCGGATGACCTTGCAGTTCTTGGACGCCCGGAGTTTCCATGTCTTCTATCTTCCACTGATCCCGACTCCTCGAAACGTTTGACAATTCTTTGTATCTGTTTCTTCGTGAGTCTCTCCATTCTAGGATGATTTTGCTTCATGATTTTAGCTACAGTTTTAGGTGATTTCGTCTCATAATAAAGTCTAACAACATCTTTGCATTGCAGTTTTGTAGGAGGCATCTTCAAAACAAGCCAACAGAAAATGACGTCATCAATGACGTCATTACGTCAACGCTTTCCCGTATTTTTACGTTAATACAAAATGATTATTTATGCCCTTCAATTTGGTGGGAAGATTATCATTATACATGCAAAATCTCTCGATCACGAGCCGAGCACCTTATCCACTAGGCCACACCGGCTTACTTTCATTTCAATACTGAAGCATAACAGTTTGGATGAAACATTAATTAACAAAAGACGCCAAACAAGAGTGATTCAAAACTTTGATTTTAATTAATTCTTGTCTATTTTCTGTATCATAAAATAGCAAACCAAAGATCTATGCATACATGTAGGCCGGACATTTTGAACTAATCCAATATATGACAGTAAATAACTTATAATGGGGAATTCAATCCTCTCGCTGGTAGACTGGCATGCAATAAGTATAAGTGTTATACAGTGGGACCCATTTATTAGCATAGGCAATCTGTCAAGCATTTGTTATGCTAGTAAGCAATGTCTAGTACACAATAAGACCATTATTGGAGCATTTGTAAGTTTTTAGTCTAGGTTGGAATAAGTCCCGAACTCGGGCCTATTTTCATATTTGCTGTGCACTATTCTTAATATCTATAACCTTGAAACACCCAAACTCTTTGCAACCTCTGTCTGTGATTCACCTTTCAAGTGTTTGCAATGTAAGGTCATTACGCTAATGCTTTAAATGACACGACCTACTTTTTTAATGCTAACAACAGTAGACAACAGGATTGAGAGAGATCAAGTGAAAAGTAAGAGCGATGGTGCATAATTTATATCCATGACATTTAAGCCATTACGAAAGTAAATCTCATCACTGTATTCTTACAGCTGCAATTATCATCACCTTATTAAGTTGATCACAAGTCCTTAAAGAAACAAAAAGGTGTCCCTAATTAATCATTTAAAGGTGTGAAGCCAATTAAATGCACTACACACACAACAGATGATTAATGCTCCATCTAAGTGATATGAACTACCATTATATTTATCCAGTTATCCTCAGTTATACACAACTGAATACAGAGGGAAAAGACCTAAAAGAAATCACCAGGTATTCTGTATTCACTCATGTATAATGCACATTTTGAAAAAATTCTGACGTTGATTTAGTAGATGTGCATTATGCATAAGATCTAATCTAATCTAGTACTTTCATCTGTGGTGACCATGACTTTTGACCCATTGACCCCATAAATGATAGGCATCTTCCCCTTTGGATCAAAATCAATACATCCAAATTTGGTTTGTATAGGATGCATGGTACTTGGTTGTTTATTTGGGAAAACAACTGCAATCTATTTGTACAAGTAGTGACTTTGACCTTTGACCCATTTTATAAATACTGTATTTACTCGAATATAATAAGCGCCCGAGTATAATACGCACCCCCCAAAATGACCCTGAAAATCATGAAAAAACGTCTAACTCCGTGTATAATACGCAGGGGACAAATCCAAAACAAGATGCCAATTTCGTGTTGAAACAGCAAGACCGCAAGCTGAATTGCTTTGCCATATACCTTTTACAGTGTAATCGTGTAACGTGTATTATTATCAAAAGCGGCACAGAACGACCAGCCTTTATTCATCGTGTGATATCAACGCTTTTCTCTTTTTCATTTCATTTACAATCAAACTCGCATAATGATCGCTTCATTTTTTCTCTCTCGTTAGAATGAACCTGTGTGTCTAATATATTATCTGGGACGTAGATACATGTATATACATCCCTGATACTATGTGAACTTTACACAGAGATCACAAATGTTTGTGAAGACAAAATATATATATAAAAAAAAACAGTGAATGAATGTCATCCAAACTGTCGATGTTCATGCCATTACGGTCAAGTAGTTTCACCTGTTACGTAACTTTCGATTAACCAATTAAGGATAAATCATTATATCACCCGTACACTCTGCTAATCAGAAACCATTGCTAAATAACATGGCACAAGTATTCTGCCACATTGTAGATTTTACTCCTTTTATCGCCTTGGGCATTTACTACAGGAAGCAGACAGTATACAGACAATAGATATATCTCACGCTTCGTGGGTTTGATTGACGGCTTTAGATACTTTAACGGACACAAGCACTCCTCTAAATCCCCCACAGAAGGTTAAAAGCGTGGAAAAAAAGTTCCAGATTTCTAACCCTATGTATAATACGCAGTGAGAAAATGATCGAGGGGTCAAATTGGCGAAAAAAAGTGTGTATTATATTCGAGTAAATACGGTATCTATATATAAAACTTTGGTTTGGATGGGATGCATGGTACTCTAGTTATCATTTAATACCAATTGTTATGGAAGGACTGAAGGATGGAAAGGCAGACAAAGCATGCTTATGGCAGGAGCATAAACAGTGCTTTCTCTGACAATGTTGAAGCACTTTTGCAAACTTTTTTGACGTCTATAGTGTTTGCAAAACTCACAGGCAAGTGAAATGTTTATGACATGTTAAAACATGACTGAACTCGTTTAGCTAAAAATCTACTCCATAAATACCATGTGTTATAACTTAGTGTTACAGTGCAAGCCGCTTAATTGAATAAGCTATTTGTCAGGACTTTATTATTCAAATAAACGAATATTCAATTACACGGCACGACGAACGAATGCAGTTTCAAAGACCAGATGATCGACATATTTTGTAAGAATTGCATACGTGTTTAACTTTCGCCGTATCTGTAATGAAATCAGTGTACATGTATCTATATATAGATACACTAGAGTTACCTCTCTTAGATCCCTTTATTGTTTGCTCGAGCTACATTAAACTCAACAGACCACATTTTCTATAATTTTGCAACTGTCTTTTTAAGTACAGTGACCAAATGTTATTAAATAACTACATTACACATGCTCAACTGACCGTAAAGATAAAACCGTCGTCTATTGAAATGCACGTAATATATATCAGTCGTGTAACCAGGGGGATCAAAAACATAAGACAGGTTCAACAATTTGTTTTAACAAAGGCAAATTAAAAGGCATATTCAAGCATGTGAGAAATTTCAATTTTCCATCTGATAGAACAGGCTGAAGTCGTCGCTTTGATTTCCACAAGGAATCGTCGAATTGTGGCCATTGCGTCTACATTCGCCGTACGCTACTCGTGCCGTTTCTTCAGCCTCCTCGTCGTAACTGGCAACGCATAGTCTGGGCTGGTCTTCATGGAAACTCGCGAATATTTTCTCGTCAGTCCGGACAGCTTAGCTCTCCAGGTTGCCATCGTTTGTGATGAAGGTATCGAACGTCTAGCTATCAACATCCTCTGGCGGTCAGACATCGTCAGTTTCGCTTGTGTCGTTGTCTGACGAGGCAAAGCCAACCTTTCGGAAGCAGTTGGCGATGGTTGTTGGCTTGACGGTGCGACAGGCCTTACGGAGTTAGAGGACAGCATATAGTAGGGTCAGTCTTCACGCAATGCCGTTGGCTGACAGCGTCATCTTGTCGATGATCTTGTGTACGACATGGCTTCGGCAGTTGGTAATTAATTAATCCTTTCATTCCTACCGCCGCGGCCTATATGACAATTAACGTGTGATATGGTCAACAACTGTTACCTAGACAGTAATCTCTTTTGAGATTACCTGGAAAGGTGTGAAACCATTTATCTCTAATAGATAGGTCGCCTGCACCGTAGTAAATAACATGACCTCGGGCGTGATACATTGAAGTTTTAACAAAGGTATGCTTGGTAGAATAATTGCGCTATTCAAATAAACGAAGTCGTTTCTTTATTCTAGTGTAATAAGTGGCGGATTTTGAATAGATTTGATAGAAAATGGTTTTGGATTTCAGGATCTTATTCAATAAAACGAAATATTAAATAATGCGACATTCAATTAAGTGGCGGGCACTGTATGGCATTTGTTGGTAGAACTTTGGGTTGGTTTTGCTAACTCTGCTCCATAACACATTTGCTCTATATGCAATATGAATAAGAGTGTGCACAGCAAGCCCAAAGTCATGCTCTTATGTTTTTCAGATGTTTCAGAAATCTATGGTACCAACACAAGTATATGATAATAAGAATGATCTAGTCTGGTAAAAATTTCACTAATTTTTCATCGATATGTAGCTCTACTAAATAAATGACCTGTAAATTCAAAAGTGATTTACATTTCACATCTGGAGTTGACATATACACCAAACTGCCTTTTAATGTACTACATTACGGCATTAGTGCGACATTAGCATTATATTTTTGGGTTAAAGTATAATGCTGGTTAAGGCCAATAATGGGGCTGACCAGTCGGGTTAATAAAACTTGTGCAGAAGTTATTGTCTCGAATAATTTCTTTTGAAATGGTCTGGTTCATACTTTACCAACACCATTTCTAATCTAAAGTTTTCCCACCAAAAAAATGAACATATCAGATCATAATCGCTGGTGGTGAAAATAGACCCAGCACATTTTAACACTGTTTAATAAAAAATTAGGTACACATACAGAAGTATACTCTTGATCAATACTACAGTATACAGAGACTGTATTACTCAATCTAAAGTCGGGGTTTAATTTATTACAAACCTTTTAAAATTATACCTTTATCTCCTTCTGTCCTTATCTGTCACACTCAGTGCTCTGTGACTGTACTCTGGCTAATCTTGCATTTGACATCGCCTCCGATAACTATTTTCATTTTACCGTCATAATAAGCATATAATTCAATCCATATCAAATATTCTGTAAATATATCACTGATATCTTTACTGCTCTCGTCTAATATCTTAACATTTGCGCGCAATCGGTTTCCAGGGAAGCGTCAATAAATTCTGCTTTCACTTTGGCTATGCGCTACTTTTTAAAAACCTAAATAATAAGTTCCAAACTAATTTAAATAAAATAAGACATTTATAGTAGTTTTGAATAGTTTATGTGAATAAAACAGTTTCATATAAATATTGGGATAGAAAAACAGACTTATAACAATCAGAAGAGGTAAATTCCGACATAAATTTCAACATTGTGCATCTAAATGTAGTGTAATTTTTTACCCTACACCGACGCAAGAAAGATAACTCCTACATTTTAGCAAGATATGTGTAGGATACAAAGATCATAAGATCAACAGCTACAGAGGTTTGTAGTCACTTTTTAAGTAATATTAGAGACTGAGTTTAATGGCAGTTCAGATTATTTAAACTAAGTTTGTTTTATTTCTTAGTTTAATTGATTCAAATGAACTTTTTATTTATCTAAATTCATACTGTACAGTACAGTTAGTCTCAGTTGCTATATTTTATTATTTATCTTGTCTTATCTCATCTGTTTATCTTCAATCTAGTAATAACAAACGATATACAATAGCATGTAGTTTGAATAGTACTAGACTACAGATATCATCAAATATCCATGCAATAGGGACATATTAGTAAAGGTATATACATTCAAACCATAATCAGCATAATTTTAACCAAGAAGTAGTAACTAGTGTTCAAAATTCATGCAGGTCTTCCAGGGGTCTGAAGCCTGCATGGCCTAGTGGTGTCGCGCTGGACTCCTGATTGGGAGGCTGGGGTTCGAGTCCCGCTCTGCATGGTCATGCCGGTGTCATGTCTTTCGAATGAGACAGTAAAAACCGAGGCCCAGTGTCGTGGTATGCATGGCACGTTAAAGATCCCTCACTGCTTCAGGTGGGTCCGTTGCAAAGGACAAAATTTGTATGCCCCGCATCAGACAGATGCTGTCACCATATACGTGAAATATTCATGGTGTGACGTCAAACAAAAATCAATCAATCCAGGGGTCTGTCATAGTAAATATCTCTAATTTTGCTTTGTATAATAGATGTTCCTTATTCACTACTGTTTGATATCATAGCATTTTTAGTACTGCTGATTTCAAGTAGAATTTGTTACCTCTAAATATTTATGTTTTGCACAGAATTTTGTTATTGGTTCTTAATGTAGTCAGCAAAATGAACAAATTTAATTGTTTAGGGTCCTATAAATAATAAAGCCGTGCATACATACACAACAATGTAAAATGTATTGCACTGGGTTTAATAATGATTTGTTGAATAATTATATCAGTAAATGGTAATGTTTTTCTTATTTTGCACCCCTGAAACAAATTCTTTCCTTTTAAACGTCTTGGACAGCATATTTATCAATAACAATACAAATAAATACATTGAATTTGTGTGAATCTCATCAAAACTCTGACATGGAGTATTGTGTTTCATTATCTATTTCCATAGAATTATACATGATCTTCTAGTATGACCCATAAACTCATTGAGACTCATTCATTTATTGAAATCATTGCCATTTGGGATCCAAATCAGAATTTCTCGAGACCTCTCACAGGTCACATGACAAGATTTACTAAATAACTAATTGACACAAGTGGTTTGTCGTTTTTGTAAGGTGTTTGACATGCTTTCAAATTGATGAGGCTAGAAGAAAAAACATGCTTGTTTCCTGTAACCCGACCAACACTGATTTTTGGCCCCAACCCTAAATTTTTTAAAAGAAATAACGCAAACACTCTTTGCAGCAAATTTTCGGCCTCCTGGCCTTTATCAAGCAATACAGTACAGTCCAGGTGGAACTTTGAATGGCCACTGTCCACAGTGGGCAGTCCACCTGAAATTTCAGTGGGCATTAGGAGTGGACATTTACCTGAGCTATCAAGCTGTCCACTTACCTGTATGTTAATTCTAACTGACTCTTACAAGAATGTCCACTGTGTCCAGTGGACATTTTTAATGCCCACTCTAAAAATGCCCACTGTGACCAGTGGGCAAATTAAGTTTCACCCGGACTGTACTGTAGTTAGAATAGTACAGTAGAAAAAGGCCGGAAGGCCAAAAATTTGCGGCAAAGAGTGTTTGTGTTATTTCTTTTAGTATATTTTACTTCCCTTTGGAGGACTAAACTTATTATATCTAAACTTTTTCATTGCACTTTCAGAAATTTTTTTTTCTAATATTGTATATTTGCCTTTAAATGTAATTTTTGATATCCAGAGGATAATTGATTGGGCAAAAAATAAGTCATTGTCCCCTGTGAGTGGTCCAGATGCATTGTAGTTGCCAAACATTGATTCAGTAATAATTAAAATATTGAAAAAACAAAAAAAAAAATACTGACCTACCAAACCAAATTTTTTGCAGCATGTTACAGGAAACATGCATATTTTTTTGTTAGCATACCTCTGTCTTTCGTAAGTTTATTTGTTGTTTATCATGGTTAGAATCCACTGTTGTATTCTCAGGTTTTATCACTGTTTTGTTGAAAAAGTTAATTATAGGTAAAATGCATGTGTTTTGATTGTGTGTCTGGAGAGAGATTATACATGCATGCATCATTGCATGTGTGATTGTGGATTAGGATGAAGGAATTAATTTCATTAAATTCCTAGATTAGTTATTGTTTTATTCATTGCACAACAACCCCCACATGTTACTCCTTTTATGTACATTATATATATACAATATAGTCCAGGTGTTTTGTGATTTTTTCACCCCACAGTGGGCTACATCCAGGAGTAAATTCAAGAACTATCCAATATGCTGTGTATTTTGCAAAGATGTGAATGAACACAGGTAAATTTCCACCTGGATTCCCACTGTGATATCGGGTGTTTTACCCACAGTAACTATGTTTTTGCAATTTTGCCAAGAAACCTAGACTGTATTGTATATATATATAGTGGTAAATGTTGGTCATAGCAAGATTTTATCTCCGTTTTGTCAAAGTAATTTGATATTAGGTATCTGTTAATTAGGTATTGGTATTCTCAGAAATTTTTACAATGTGAGCTGACCTTTGTGATACCACAGTGTTTTTTGTGTGTGTTGTTGTTGGGGTTTTTTTGTTTGTTTGTTTGTTTTTCAAAGGTGCCTGTACCTTTTCATTTTGGAATTTTTTGTCCCATTTGCCTAATTAAAAGATCAATTTTTGAGAAAAATTTAGACAAAATTTAGAATATTCAATGAAATTTGCATGGGAAGGGTCCCTATAACGGACGTGATTTGCAGAAAAAAACCCACAGTACCAATACCAATACACCATGCCTTTATATAGTATTGGTTTTCCCACTCTCTAACCTCATTTTTCTTTCTCCTTGTGCAAACCGGCATGGCCTAGTGGTATCGCGTCAGACTCCTGATCGGGAGTCCCGTTCTGGTCATGCCGGTGTCATGTCTTTCGGATGAGACAGTAAAAACCGAGACCCAGTGTCGTGGTATGCATGGCACGTTAAAGATCCCTCACTGCTTCGGGTGGGTCCGTTGCAAAGATCAAAATTTGTATGCCCCTAATCAGGCAGATGCCGTCACCATGTACTTGAAATAATCGTGGTGTGACGTAAAACAAAAATCAATCAATCAATCTTTCTCCTTGTTGGACTTTTCCATTACTTTATGGTCCTGTCTGTACAATATTCATTGAATGTTTATTCTGACAGAGTATGGCGTGTAAGAAATGGAGTCTGCAAGCTAAGCTGATAACCAGTAGTATTATTGGCTTGGCACTGTCTATACTCGGAGCTGTCCTAATACCTGTCATAGATTATCTGGTCAAAATGGAAGTAAAGAAGGTAAGACAATGGAATCTGCAAGTTTGTTGTATGCTTTTAAGTAATTTTAAGTTTTTGTGAAATATCAAATTTCTTGTATGTTACCCCAATCTTTTGTAGCTTTTCAATGATTCAGTCCTCTATGATAAAAACAGAAACACTCATTATCACAAATTTTCAGCCACTTGACCTTTATCAAGTGATCAAAACGATATGAATAGAGAGCAAAGTAAAGTCCGTTACTATACCATGTAGGCTTTGACATGAAATATACAGTGAGGAATGACAGTCCTAAGGTCTTAGTGATGAAGTACATTTAATGATTACTGTCAATTCCATACCACTCTCTGATATTCAAGAGCACTTATTTTACTCTATACTTACCTGGTAGTGACTTGTCCATTGTTGAAAACATAATACACTGTATACATGAACTTCCTTGAACAGTTTTGGTTACATAAGAACATTATATAACAAATTTCTTAAACACAATGTAATATATAAATCTTACTATTTGGTATACTAATAACTCTTTCTGATGTAACTTTCTTCAATATCATAATTATAATTGTTTAATTATACATGTACCAGCTGATATAGGACTATACACAGTTATAAGTAGTGTAAAATTCAGATATATTTTTCTATTCTGCATTGTTCACAGCAAGTTGTGTTGAAGGAAGGTAACATCCTGTATGACAAGTGGAAAGATCTTCCCATACCAATCTACATGCAGTTCTACATGTTTGATGTTAAGAACCCCCTAGAGGTGTTGAATGGAGGTAAACCATACCTTGAGCAGAAAGGTCCCTATACATACAGGTATCTTAGATTCAAATACGATATAAGAAGACAGTTTATTTGTATATATAACTGAAGACATAAAATCTATGATGTGTCAGAGTTATATGTACATTTATTGAGAAGACACTGTGATGAAAGTGTATGTCACGACCTTGATCCAAAGCCATTATACATGCATCTCCAAGGTTAAGGTCACAACGAATTAGAGATCTGAAATGGTGTTTGGTCGATAATCCAGAGCTGTAACCTGGATACTTCAAGCAATACTTACCAATGACACAAGGATGTGTCATGACTCTGATTTAAGGTCATATGTCAAGGGTCAAGATCAAAATGAATCAATGACCATATTTGTTGACATAACACTTTGTTGGTACAAGAGATTTTTGTTTTTTCCACCAAATGTGATATGACATGTATTACTTGCATCTACTTCCAATGCAATGTACACAGCATAATAGTATAATAAAAACAGACAGATTTAACATTCTCCTGCGAGAAAAAATTTATATTTATTAGTGCAGGGCAATTTGTCAAAATTAACAATCACTGCAACATGTACAATTGCATTTGGTTTGCATAGGAAACAAACATGTTTGTGTCTCAGTTTGACTTTGGAGCCATTATATTTGCAATCCAGCACTCTACTGGTAGGGGACCAATTATCGGCTTAGACCATTACAACTACTAAGTTATTAGGGGTATTCAAAACGTGAATTGACAACGTTTTCATATGTAATGGTAAGTATCCTATACATTGCAGACAATCATGAGAAAAAATCTCATAAATTCATATTTTGAAAAGCTGAAATAACATAGTAGGCGGTAACTGGTCTTAGCTGGTAATTGGTCCTCTACCAGTACTGAATGAGTTATAGTCCTTCAGCTAATTCAGTAACAAATAACTCCATTAAACAAATGTTTAAGCTTTTGACATACACTGTGCTTTAATCAATAACTGTCTATCACCAAACCATATTTTGAAATTATTGCACTAAACATTAAGATAAATAAAAGTTCTATTTGAATTTCAGGGAAAAGAGAATTAAGTTTGATATTGTTCACCATGACAATGGCACTGTATCGTACCGTCAGAACAGAACTTTTCATTTCATCCCAGAGATGTCAGTAGGAAGTGAATCGGATGAATTTACAACAGTTAATCCTCTGTACTGGGTATGTCTCACATTATCCTTTTATATCTTGGCATACTCTGAGCTTTTACATTGTAATCTCTGACACAAATGTCAGTGGCAGATTCAGAAAACAGAATAGAGCAATATTCATATTTTTCTGTAAGCCAGAGGTTCTGGGGGAAAATTATTAATGTTTGCATATTTTTTTATATAAGTGTCTTACACTTTTCTGACAAATTCTTTCCGTTGCTTGCCTGAGGGCTCACTAATTTTCTGGGATGTAACACTTTCTAGGCTTTCTAGTTTTTTGTCAAGACTAGCTTTGCATGTTGAATAACTCACATTTACATACACCAGACTTGAGAGCTTGTACAGCTGACATTGTCAGTAATCAATTACTCATAATACAAATGTAGTGTATTAAAACCAGTTCAGACAATAAAGACTTCTTAGATATTTCTGGTTTAACACACATAGTATCATATCACATAGTATCATATCACATTTCAGGCTCTGGTTTCAGCTCTGGAGTGGGAGTTACCAGAGGTCAACAAGATCATCACCTACCTCACTACATACTTCAAGGAGGATGTGTTTATGAAGAAAAACTTCTCAGACATCATTTGGGGCTGGGATGACCCACTTTTAGCTGTTGCTAAGATATTAGCACCAAAATGGTTTTACACTAACCATGTTGGTTACTTCATTAATGTAAGCTATCCTGTATAAGACATACACGAAAAATGTTGATGCCACATAGTGACCAATATTGCAGTTTGTAGGAATCTCCATATATATCTTTATATGACCCAAAAATATAAATATTTCCGAATCTTCAATTTTCATATTCCTTGCAGTTTTAGAAAGTTATGATTGTAAGCAATTAAGAATTTGGGTTTTATAGTGTAAAATGTTGTAATTGTATGGAAAGATGATATATAACTTTATAATATCTGAGAATCATTGGGATATATAGGGATTGCATTGTCCACCATGCATCTTTCTGTCTATCTCTGAGATAGGAATCATTCTTCTGAAAAATGGATTGCAGGTTATCCATGCATTTTTATGCCCCCGCCATGAAATTGACGGGGGCATAAAGCGTTGCCCTGTTTCCTCATTCCGTCATCATTGAGTTTCCACTCATTTACTCTTTGAAGGTTTGATGAATTAAATTGATAATGGGTATACAGTTGTATCAAGGAAAAATGCAGGTCAAATTTGAATATGGGTGTGGTCTGGTAATTTTTTACAGAGTTATTGCCCTTGAACATTTAAATTTTCTTGAAAATATTAGTTCTCTAGCAATTATATTTCACTAGCTTAGCTGCTAGCGGGGGCATTTATGTCACACCGTCACATCAGAATTCTGCTTTTAACACTATACTTATACAGTTAAGTAGCCTATACTCAAATACACTTGGGAGTATACTGTTTATGGGACACATACCATCTAGATTCAATCATCTTCTTTTAGCGGATTAGTGACCTTCTGTGTATATATCACCATATGAATGACAAATGTTTGGTTTTACAAGCATTCTATCTGTCCTTTCAATTTCAGAAAAACAATACTAATGATGGTGTGTTGACTATACATACTGGAGAAAAAGATATCAACCTTCTGGGTATCATAGATAAATATAACGGAACAAGGTCAGATTCAAATTACATTCATTTACAGGTTTCTGTTCACATTATATGTTCATTTAAGTAAATCAGTTGCCGAAGTGACATAAAAACAGGGCTATAGGAAGCATTTTAAGAGGTGGGGGAGGGGGTCAAAACTTGAATTTCATCTCCTAACATGATGAAAAATCTTTCCATGATAATGATGATTCTGTGACATTAAACTGTAACAAAAAAGATAACATTTTTATCATTTATTAAAACTTATTCATCATTTGTTATCTTCTTTATTTGATAGTGCCTGCCACTTAAACTCTGTGTACTAAGGTAAAATCTGCAAAATATAAGTGCAAACAGTGACCTTAGCAATGTTACATTTGTCACACCTGATGATTAAGAGTGAAACTGAGAAAATAATCTGTAAAATAAGTTATCCAAATATTATATAGATTTATGAACTATTTTTCAGTTACCTTAACTTTTGGACAACAAAGTGGGCTAACAAGATAAATGGCTCAGGTAACACTTCATTAGATTTTCAGAAAAAAATTATTTTTCATCAAAAATGAATGACACAGTTTGGCATTCTTAACATGAAGTGTAAAAAGATTTGATGTGATTTTCTCTTTTGCAATATTCTTTTAAGCATGTCCTCATGATATTTTGATGTCAAATTTTGAACTCTTTGTAAACATGTTCAGTTTATATAGATCATATATTTTAAAAAATCACTAAAATCAGATAGATTCGAGTATGCAAAGTAAAAACAATTCAATGCATTTTATTGGTGAAAAAATTAACAACAGATATGCATTAGTATATACTAATTATATGAAAGTCCTCCGTAGGGAAGTAGTAATGAATAAACAACAAAATACTCGAATGTCCACAAATTTTCGGCTGCGTGGCCTTTATTAAGTGGGAAATATTGAAAACAGAATATCAAGTTTCGTCCATATTTGTGGACATTTGAGTGTTTTGTTGTTTATTCATTAGCATATAGTTTTTTCATGTAAACTTTAATAATTTATTATTTCCACATTGACTGTTTAACACATATACAAATGTATGGAGCAAAATTTAGTCTATTTCCGTATATACAATGTCTCTTCCCTTAGTACATGATCTGGCCTGTACATAAACACAATTCTTGTTCGATCTTTATATGTGTAGATCTATATATCGAGTGATTGCTGACCAAATAAGAAATATGTTTTAAATTCAATAATATAAAAAATATTAAAATCATAAGTGCTTTTTTCTTTCATTTCATGTTTTTCTTTCAATCTCATACTATCCCAACTATTTGATGGGGCTGCTATCAGATCATGATTCTGATTGGCTAACATAAAATTGATGCGCGAAATTTTGATTTATCATTTTCAAATACGAGATGACATCTTTCTAGAAAAAAAAATTTTATTTTGATGTACTTGTAATTAAAGTATAAGAAATGACTGTAAAAAAAATTCTGTCTATCAATGTATAGACAAAAAACTATGCACAAACTAAATATAATCTGCTTTGATGGATGTATGTATGCATCGGTTTTTGTCTATACATCGATAGACAGAAAATTTTTTACAGTCATTTCTTAAAGTTGTATACCCTACAATTCAGTATAATTTCAAAAATAAGCGCATGTAAAACAAAAACTGTATTTTTCTCGTATGGCTGAAGTTATTAACTTTGCGTTAATAACATTTTTTGTTGCTTCAAACCCTAGGAGATGTCAAAATAAAAAGAAAATACTTCGTAGATAAACTGGGTATTCCACAAATACAACCATGACCTGACTTCGCACATGCGCAGTTTAATTAAAACAAATACAATGAAGGGAGACTCCAAAAGAAATCGATTTCAGTAAATACTAACTGTAGCAGACTTGAATACAGATTTTTAAAGTTACTCGTCAAGTTTATTTACCTCGCCCTTCACCAGTGTCCGTGATGCGGCGGCTTCTGAATTAGATCACGTGATAAGTTTGTTGTAAACATTCTGTTTACAAACATCGTCTTTTAGACAGCCATATCTCACTTAATACGACGAATTTGACCCCAATATTTGCAAGAGTCCTTTTTTAATATGTTTTAGGCTTATTTATATATTCAAAACAATTTGGAATAAATCAACCCATAATATGCATTCTCCTAGAGAACATAGGGTATACAGCTTTAAATGTTCCTAGAATCTAAAATGTTTTTAATTTCAATAAATAGTTTTATTAAAAATTCTTTTTGAATTTGGAATCAGGTAGATGTTTTTGAAAAACTGAAGATATGTAATTTAACAAGGCTTAAGAAAAAAATGTATGTGAGTACTGTATCAATATTGATTTATTAGATCTAAATATTATAAGAGTAGGCCTGTATTTCAGATGGCACCCTTGGCCCTCCATATGTTGGTAAAGACTACATACCTTATGCTTTCCAGTCTGATATCTGCAGGTAAGAAAATTACAAAATATACATTTTACATTTTTCAGCATCTAAAAATTAGTAGATCACAATTTTCTATTAATAATTCAGAAATGTACAGGTCCCAAATTATTCTTGGAATTTCTCTCATCAGCAAATCTATGGAGAATTTTTCATATTTCATTTTTCGTGTTAAATCTTTGTTAACAGGCAATTAATTCTGAGGGATGAAATTTAGTCCGCAAATCAAAACTGTAAAATCAGCACATGAAAATGGGAATATCAAGACAAAATCAAAACATTACATCTGTACTCATTCTTGTATCATCCACAAGATTTTTATGTCTTTTGGTAAAATATAGCCAAAATTAGAAATTACTTATCTGTCATGTTGCTATCTGTCTGCCATCTACTTCTGTCACACTTTTGTTCTTACTAATCTTTAAATGTAACTCATGTGTTATTTTTTTTCACAGGTCAATAAGTGGAATATATACTGAAGATGTAAAATTTAAAGATGTGACACTATGGAGGTATGGGGCTGCAATGGCATACCTGGAAAATGCCACAATAAACCCTGACAACATTGGATTTTGTACCCCTCAAACTCACTGTCTTGATACTGGTGTTATCAACATTTCTTCCTGTCAAACATGTATGTACTTTAGATTTACACTTTTGAACTGAATTGAGCAATTATGATCAAATATTGTCTTGCTTTTGCCATTATTCTTCCTACCATCTTTAAACTCTTCAAATTATCAGCTTCCTCTATAGAAATGCTTTTTAAACAAATATGCTTCACATGATTCAGTAGAAAAAGAGTTTCAAGTTTATTTCTTTGGATGGGTTTCTTCATCTTTAAGGGTACAATGTGTCAATTGGGTTTATTCTCAAATGCTGAGATGATCCACATAAGTGACTTTGCATTCGGTATATCCCTTGGGATTTAACTTCAGTTTCTAAATAAAATCTTATTTTTCGATCTTTAAATGTGATTATTTCCTAAATTGAGAAAATAATTAAGAATATTTCATATAGGTATTGCTTTTTAGTGAATTCACATACTTTTATTCATATATTTAAAATAATGTTTGTAATACATGTATATTGCTGAAAATTTGCACTATCATTTACAATAAAACTAATGCCATATTCCATAAAATATTTAGAATTTTCTCATTAAAAAGTGTGTCAAATCAAATGAAGTGCAAATGCAATTCACATTAAAAGTAAAAGTCAAATATCAAAACACAAAATGTATAGCTCAAATATAAAAACAGAAGTGACCATGACACTATAACATTGAATGAATTATCAAGATCTTGATTTTGAACTTTTATATATAATTGTGACAAACATTTATGAGTGTTTTCAAAATAAGGTCATGACTTAGTCCATTCCATATCAGCAAAATATTTTTCTTATGAACCTATGACAATGAATGTCTGTTGTAAACATATTCAGTTGACATTGAAAACTGAAATTTTTTATTTTAATACAAGACAATATATGTAAGAACATTATCAGGGAAAAGTATCAGTAAAAGATGTATTTTCTTAAAAAGTCAAATTTGCATAATATCTGTAAAAGAGTAGTGTATTGTGTATTAATGTGTATTTTCTTTTTTTTTTTTACAGTAGACAGTTTTCACATCCCTGTTGCCATATCTCTCCCTCACTTCTACCTGGCATCCAAGAAATATTTAGATGCAGTGATTAACCTCCATCCTAACAAAGAGGAACACCAGACAGTGCTTGATGTTGAACCGGTATATCATTCACTTATCTTTTGTTTATTTGCTAACTACATCTATGTACGTGTAATGAGTAAGAGAGACTCTTTTCACAAATTTTTAGCCACTTGGCCTTTATCGAGTGAAGTAAACTATGTTGAACTATAAGCTTTGTAAAATCCATGATAAGGTTACAAATCAAAAGATATTAACATCATGTATTATTGAAACATTTACAAAATTTAAGAGTTGTATTCATTAAATTAATGTAACACTTCTTATTGTTTATGCCCTTTTCACAGTATCACATAGAAACTGTATACATGTTTGTAATCATGAAGTCATTAATTGTTTGTCATTCACTCTTATGATTTACATAGCTTAGAATTTAACGTTGTTGTTTCACTTGAAAATTTGTAGAAAGTTCCTTCTTTACTTATTATACAAGAACTTCCCTGTGCAAGATTTCATTGGGTCTATCTAGTTTTCATCCATCTAGTTTTCACCCTTAAATGTTTGCTTTACAACATCTTATTCTTCAAATTAATCATATCTGAGTGAGCTCTAGTCCAAGATTCTCTGCCCTTCTCCCCTTTTTATTATCAGAGGTTTGTGGGAGAGGATCAGAGAGACTTTGTTCATCAAAAGTTGCAATTTCAGCAATACCAACTGGTATCAAGATGTACAAGCCTTTAGCAACAAAAAAAATGTTTGCCCAGCAAACTTGCAATCTATAATTCAATAAATTGATATTTGACTTACTCAATCATAGCAATATCTTTTCCAAAGAAGATCCTTAACTTCTGCTAGCTGCCGTTTTATCTGAAAACATGACAATATTCTTATTTCACCATTTGTGTATACAGTATGATGTCAGATCTTGCAGAACACGACTTTGTAATGGTGACACTACAGTAGCTGACACATTTTTTTTTTTTTTTAAATTGATGCAACATTGTCACAAATGCAAAGTCGCATTCGGCGAGATCTGATGTCAAACTCTATACACAAATGACGAAATAGAGAATCAGAATCTTGTCGTGTTTTCAGATAAAACGGCAGCTAGTAGAAGTTATAGATCTTATTTGGAAAATATATTGCTATAATCAAGTAAGTTAAATGTTCATTTATTGGATTATAGGTTGTAGGTTCGCTGGGCAAGCGTTTATTTGTCACCAGAGGCTTGTACATCCTGCTACCAGTTGGTATCGCTGAAATTCCAAGTTTTGATAAACAAAGTTTCTCTGACCCTCTTCCAAAAACTGCAGATATCAAAAAGCGGGAGAAGGGCAGAGAATTTTGGACTAACTGAGCCCTACATTGCGCCAGTATACATGTATTATAAACCTCTGTCCCAATTCTGTGATACCTGCAACCATGTTTCAGTCCCAGTTGATTTATACTTCTATATAGTTTTCATATTCCTAGAAATGACCTACTTTTCATAACCTTTAACATTGGTCATAATTTTTGAATGGTTAAAAAATAAGACATTGGTATTTTACGTAGTGTGAGAAGTCCTCTCCATTGGAATCAAAATTTTGTAAATGCTTGATAGTGCTCGCTTGTTTATCATTTTGCCAAGTTTCAAAACTTTTAAGGAATACTTTTGTAAATAAAGCGTTGATATTACAAAATTACAGCATATTAGGTATTTTGAATAGATTGATTAACATGCTAGACTAGTAATTGACTTTCTTTGCTTCGTGCTTTGAAGCAAATACTCAACACAACTTCTTTTGGTTACTGACCTCAGCTGAAAGATCCACAAGTGATTGTCTGATTTTGATTAATTTTTCAGCATACAAGTTGGGTGTTCTCAGCAGCTAAAAGACTACAGATAAACCTTCATATAAAGCCCATACCAAATATAGAGTAAGTCTATTTAATCTATACAAGATACAAAGTAAATTTGTTTAATCTGTGCCATGCATAGAGTACAGTAAGTCATATAAACTTTATCAACACTGAAGCCCTTTTTAGCTCACCTGAGCCGAAGGCTCAAGTGAGCTATTGTGATCAATCACCGTCCGTTGGTTGACACACTTTCATAGGAAGTAAGTACCTAAGGTCCTCTACCAAGTTTATGTTTTTCTTGCCGATCCGTAGTCCAAGATGGCCGCCATTGGCTCTGATTGGTTGACACATTTTCGACTTCTTCTCAAGGTCCTCTATCAAGTTTGTGTTTTTCGTGCCCATCTGTAATCCAAGATGGCTCATGTGGCTCTGATTGATTGACATTTTCATAGGAAGTAAGAACCTAAGGTCCTCTACCAAGTTTGTGTTTTTCTTGCCGATCCGTAGTCCAAAATGGCCGCTATTGGCTCTGATTGGTTGACACATTTTCGACTTCTTCTCCAGAACCGCTGCACAGAATTCCACCAAACCTCATAGGAAGTAAGTACTCAAGGTCCTCTACCAAGTTTGTGTTTTTTGTGCCGATCCGTAATCCAAAATGGCCGCCATTGGCTCTGATTGGTTAACACATTTTGGACACTTCGAAACGACTGCACAAAATATCACCAAACCTTACAGAAAGTCTTGTAGAAAAAAAGCAAATTTTCTACTGAAATGAGCTGTCATTTTATTGTAAAGAAGCAATTTGTGCTCAGGTGAGCAATATAGGCCTATTTGGGCCTCTTGTATTTGTACCAGATATAAAGTAAGTTCATTTATTACCTGATTAGTTTTTACCTGTGTATAGTGGGCACCCTTGTATAATGTACACCCCCAAAATTGACAGAAGAAATCCAGAAAAAGCCTACTTCCCATGTACATGTATAATGCACAGGTAAAAAATCAATAGATATAATGTATGGAAGACATACAAGTCTGTAGTGTACTATATATGTATTTGAACATGCAATTCAGACCTTGAGGACTATCAGTCCTTTCATTGACTGTTTTAGAAATATCTTCCTATTTTCTACAGCTCAACTTCAAAGCTTACACCAGTCTTTGTCCCAGTATTCTGGATAAATGAGGTATTGTATCATTATTATCACATCCAGTAAAAACATTTGCTTGTTAAGCAATGTTTCTTTGTATAATTTTATCTATGAAAGTACTTCCCCAATATAAGCTGAGAAATCAAATTACAGCAGTATACTGCTGCATAAAATGTGGGCGCATTATGCTATACTACTGTCGTACCTCTGTCCCACGTATCTTGTCTTCACAATTTCTCCAAAACCCTTGGGAGGATTTTGATTAAACTTGGTACAATGAAAGAACATCATATAAGGATTTGTATATTGCAAGGGAAATGCTGTTTAAAAATTACAGGAGTTATGGCCCTTGAACTTAGATTTTCTTGAAATACCTTGTCTCTGCAACTCCTCATAAATCCTTTGGGGATTTTGATGAAACTTGGTACAAAGAAAGAACACGCTCTGAAGACGTGTATATTTGAAGGGGAATGCTGTCTGAAAAACAATACAAAAGTTATTGTACTTGGACTTGGAGCTTCTTCTATGCAAGATATCTTGTCTTCACAACTCTTCCTAAACCTTTGGGAGGATTTTGATTAAACATCGAACAAAGAAAGAACATCATATGAAAATGTGTATTTGTATGGGGTATGCTGTCCAAAAAAATTTACAGAAATTATGACCTTTGGACTTAGATTTTTCTTTGCAGAATACCCTGTCTTCACAACTTCTCCTAAATCCTTCGGTGGATTGTATTGAAATGTGATGCAAAGAAAAATACCATATGAAGATGTCCATATTGGAAGGGGAATGCTGTCCCATAAAATTTACAAAGCTATGACCCTAGGAATTAGATTTTTTATGCAAAATACATTGTCTTTGTAACTACTCCTAAACCTTTTGGGGTTGTTGATGAAACTTGGTACAAAGAAAGAACACCATATGAATATGTGCATATTGGAAAGGGAATGCTGTCTCAAAAAATTTACAGGAGTTATGTTCCTTGGACTTCGATTTTTCTTTGCAAAATACTTTGTCTTTGTAACTCCTCCTACCCCTTTTTTGTGGATTTTTATGACTTGGTACAAAGAAAGATCACATTATGGA
This sequence comes from Pteria penguin, assembly GCA_035048485.1. NCBI lineage: Eukaryota > Metazoa > Mollusca > Bivalvia > Pterioida > Pteriidae > Pteria > Pteria penguin. The sequence continues at coordinate 31,033,226 of CM068582.1, read as the reverse complement.
GATGTGCATATGGAATAGAAATTTTCACATCTCAAAACATGATACAATTGTAAACAATGTATTTATGAAACGAGGGGGTTGTCAGCATGGGAAATGATGGATGTGTGTGCGAAAAAGATCAATTAACCTACAAATAACTGAAGAAGACAACTGAACTATTTTACCAGTATCAAAGGTAATCTACATTTACCACATTAAGATTAGATATTTAGGTCTAGTTTGTATGACATCTAGGATAATAAAGTGCGGGCATGTAATGTGCCATTCAGTGGTGCCCTATTTTTTTACAAACACGTCATAATGCTCATTTTACCAAGTCATTTCATTTTTGTAATGTAAATCTTATTCACAAGCTTGAACTTAATTAATTTGTATTATGTAGTAAAGCACTCAGCAAACAAACTACAAAGTGTACATAGGTCTGTCAAATATAGATAAAATAGCGTGGCCAGGGTAGCTCAATTAAGATCATGCTTGGCTCAGGACCAAGGAATTCCCTGATTCCCACTAAAGTACAAGAGATAAATATTCATGTAATTGAAATATTCATGATTAGATGAGAAAGTGAAATATGATAGTTATTAATTCATATGGTAACAGATAGATCATAATTGTCTGTCATGTTAAAAACAAAGTTCAGAGTTCCCATTGAAAACCACAAATGTTGAAAAGAAAGACTGGCAGGCTTTCTAAAATTCAAACATAGATTAGCTATAAATAAGAGGTTAGTGTGAGATAAGACACATTATTTTAATCAACATGTCCACAGAGTTCCTGTGTTGATGAAAGTGCTCGCTTGAGCATCTTCACCACATGATAAAATTAGAAAGTATCAACGTTTCTTAGTTAAATAGCATCAAAAATATTTTTTGAATCACATCATAAACAAAAACATATTTTTCTCAATTTCTCTCATTTAATTTTTCATTGTATTTAACCCATCTGAAATTCTCATCATTTAAATGGAAATCTCCTTAGACCTAATTCACTGGAACATTGACCAACTCTATGTGGGTCCTGCCAAAAAAGCAACATGTTTAAGAGACATTGGATCCTTCTATAAGTTCTGAAGAAGCCTGTCAAAGCTTAAATTTGAAAAAATTAAATTCTAAAACTTGGTTTTTGCATTTTAAGTCCGTACAAAATCCTTTATTTTTCACTAATCAATTAAAATTTGTAAAATTGATTCACTAAAAGCTAGTTACGATGACAAAAACAAAGAAATTATCTGAAAATGTGCAAAAAACCAAAATGATGTCATAATTTTGTCTAAAAATGAATTTAAAACTTTTCCAAAAACAACAGCTACTCTTCTTAAGATATCATTTTTGATTGTATTGTTGCATTTGGTTGTCGAAAAATGTAGCTTGTCCAAGGTAGGGGATTATCAAAGACAGGACCTTTGTTGCCCCACCCTTGATCCACCCCATTTCAGTTAAAAAACAACAATGCCTGTAGGGAAACTTGAGTAAGTATCCCTACCAAATTGCAAGTTTCAACAAAAATGTTTCTCTGGTTCTGAACAAGTTGAAAATACAGAAAGATAACTGACAGATTGACAGACAATGGATGCATTGCTATGACTATAACTCTATTGACCCTACAGGTCAGGTGTGTTTTCTGACTTACATAGAACATAGTGAGGAGCCAAGCATAAGATTTTTTTGTTATGAAATTATATGTAAAATTCTCAAAATATAAATCTAATAAAGATGCAGTGAAGGAAAATTTCATAAAAAAGATTGTGCCAGATAAGAAACTTACATACATAAGATGTGATAGGAAACTTATATACATAAGATGTGATAGGAAACTTATATACATAAGATGTGATAGGAAACTTATATACATAAGATGTGATGACTGGTTTATTAAGACTACATGTATTCGCACAAGGTCGTTTGTAAAATTTGTTTACTTTGAAGTATTTCCAAAAGAAAAAGGTCAAATCTTGAAAATAAGGTCTGCTATCTCCTACAGAAATAAACACTCACACCCTGTGTGCCTGGTTAAATTGATAAATTCCAAAATGATAGAGATCATAATTTACTGACTCTATGTTTGTTTAGTTATCACTTACTTTGTACCACATAGGAGTTATTTTATTACTTCAACAAGTGTACAAAGGAATAAATTTTCAAGTTTTTTGGGGGAGATGCCTCCATTTTATTTTAAAAATATCTAAGATCAACAGATAAGTATCTCAACTAGGAGTGTAGATCTAGGTGATGCGTGGCAAGTGATGAGATTCCAAGATGTATGGACTGATAAACTTTCAAATTGATGTTTTTGTTTGAACTAGATGGGTGTAAAAGTTTGATCTATAGACAGGGTCAAGTTGATTTTACACAGGAATGTGAGAAGTAAATCTTGATATCACCTGTTATGCATTATCACTGTTTAATAAGATTTAAACTGTATGTGAATTTCTTTTAGCAGTAAGTCCGCGGGCCTAGTGGTATCGTGCTCGCCTCCTGATCGGGATGCCGGGGTTCGAGTCCCGCTCTAATCATGTCGGTGTCCTGTCTTTCAGATGAAAGAGTAAAAACTGAGGCCCAGTGTCATGGTACGCATGGCACATTAAAGATCCCTCACTGCTTCAGGTGGGTCCATTACAAAGGTCAAAATTTGTATGCCCCGCAGATGCCGTCACCATATACTTGAAATATTCGTGGTGTGACGTTAAACAAAATCAATCAATCAATCTTTTAGCAGATTTCTATATTGTAGCTGTCCTTTGTGCACTCATTTATGACTGTCAATACAACTGTGTTCAAAGTTATGAAAAAGAGCAATCCTAAGTGGCACTAACTCATGGCTGTGCTGATTAATAAAAAAACTCTTCTTACAATATTTTTATGCCCCTTGAATGAGTCTAGTTTTTGACCTCTCTGTTTGTTTAATAACTTTTGAATCGTAAGAGGTAGGGCTTTCATATCTCACATGCATATTTCTTGTGACAAGACTTTTCAGTCAGTGCAAGAAGTTTTGACCTTATGGCCTTGACTGTAACCTTTTACTTACATTTCAAAAACTTTAACATTGGTTATAAATTTCAAATGGTAAGAGGTAGGGCTTCCATATTTCATATGTGTATTCCCATGGAGTGGGGTTTAATAAAGATATAGGACATTACAAAATTTGCCTTATTTGCACTTTGTTGCCACCGGGGGCATTCGTTTTTAACAAGCACAATTTGTCTACTAGAATTTGGTACAACAAATATACTTTAAATAGTTCTTTATCCTTTCCTTTTATTAGCCATTTATCATTGTGTAACAGTATGCATTATAGATTGACACTTGCTTTCTTTCAGTTAACTTAATTTTGTTATCACAGTAGCATCTACATTTCTTGACCAATTTTGATATACATTAAATTAAGTCTAACATTCAGTAAATACTTTGGAAATATATACATGTAACTAGAGGGATGGGATCCTCCAGTCTGAACAATAGTTATGTCCCTTTAAAGTTCAGTGACCATTGAAGTGAAGGTTGAGGTACAAAAAGTGTATATGAGTGAAGTTTGTAGGTTCATTATATATAACGGATGCAGATCATGTTCATATTACATCCATGATACAGTTGATGAATATGGTTTTCTTCTATATCAAAAACAATACTCAGTAATTTTTTTTTCTGTATTGTAGTCAGCTGCCATTGATGATAAGAACTTGGCGATATTCCGAAGTATGTTACTGACCCCTCTACAGGTCATAGAGGGCATGGAGATAACCCTAATTGTGGGAGGTGCCTTGATTCTCCTGCTCACCATCGGTTATGGCTTCTGCAAACATCAGAAAGGTCAAAAGGTTAGCAAATATTTTATCACACTGTATGTTTTTTATATCAATTCTGCCATCATTATATTACTGAAACATGCATTTACACAAAATTTATTTTCCTATTTTATGCCCATGGACTATTATATCTTGCATATATATATCGGGCAGCTCAGTTGGTTAGATGGTTGGGTGACCTATGGTACCAATTCATCTAGCTGTCATGCATCCAACCATCTAACCGACTGAGCTACCCGAATATATATATATATATATTTGATGGGGTATATAGAAATCAATATCTATGTGTTTGTTCATCTGTATGTCTCTGGACCATGACCAAATTCCTTAACACCTGTGGTCAGGAAACTTCCCAAACAGACTCTCCATCATTATAGGATGTGCCCTATTGATTTGGAGGTCAATAGGTAAAGGTCACTGAGTATAGTTAACTGAAAATCATCTCCAAACCATAACTGATTTACCTTTACACCTATCCATTTGACACTTCATACACACAGACTCACCTTGAGACTTGAGTCATGGGTTAGCCCTATTGATTTGTAGGTCAAAAGTTTAAAGGTCAAAGTCACAGAGCATGGATAACAGACTTACCTTGAGACTTGAGTCGAGGATTAGCTTATCATAGTCTCTCGACCATAACTGATTTTCCTTTACACATATCAATGTGATCTTCATACACAGACTCACTTTTAGTCAAGGATATGCCCTATAGATTTGGAGTTCAAAAGGTCAAGGTCACAGAGCATGGATAACTGACAATCATTTTCACACCATAAGTGAATTCCCTTTACACCCATACATTGGAAACTTCATCCACAGATCTTGAGACTTGAGTTCAGGATTTGCCCTATTGACTTGGAGGTCAAACATCAAGGAAGAAGAGCATGAATAACTGAAAATAGTTTCCATACCATAACTGAATTCCCTGTTGATGTGAAACTTTAAACACAGACTAACCATGAGTCAAGGATGTGCCCTGTTGATTTGGAGGTCAAAGTGTCATGGTGACAAAGTAAGGATAAGTGATAATGGTGTATGGACCATGACTGAATTTTCTTTTCATCGATTGACCTGCATACCTTGTGACCTTCACCTTATTAGCCTACAAATAAATTATTGTAATTCAAAGTTGCTGCTGTGGGGGATATTTCTCCCATTAGGACATTTCTTGTTCAGTATGTGTACACGTAGATTTTGTTGTCACCAACTGTTCCCAGATTTCCTTGAAGTTGAATATTTGGGCATTTGATAAGTTAGTCAGGACATTAGGTGTAAAGCATTGGACATAGAGAGCAATGCATTTCTGGAGCAATTTTGGTATAAAACAATAATTAAGATTTTTCATCATTCAAACAATTAAAATTTTAATACGTGTTTTACACATATCCAATCATATTTTATAAGCACACCATTTAGAATTCATACAGAAGAACTTAAAGTTGTATTGTGGTTAAAATAAACCCCAAGTTTTACCTCAAAATCTATACCATACTCCTTTGGTATCTACATGGAGAAATATAGACAGTGATGTCAAGCCAGATTTTTTCTTTTTTAAATCACATTTTGAAAATTATATAGCAGACCCGAAATACCCTATGTCTTGTCCATTTCTGTTAAAGATATAAGAGATTTTGTTAATATTTGTTGAATTTGTGATTTTGTGTTATTGTTATAATGACAGGAAGTCAAATAAAAGCATGAAAGCTTAACAGTGTCATTATCTAGTGTTTGCTAGGTGGTCAATTTAGTCATATTCCATTTCAGAGAAAAATAAAAAATAGAGTTTGCTTCCTGCCTCAATTTTTTGAAAAGTTAGATGAGAATCTAGCAATTTTTTTTTTATTTTGGCCACCTAACTGATATTAATAGAGTCATTATACTCCAAGTCTTTTACTGCATAATTAATGAGATCAAGTTTGGTGACCTTGATACAGTCTACGATCCTTTCTTTTGCAATGAAGATAGCAATTCACTACTATCGTATATCTTGGCTCATCAGATTCTCTTGTTAAAGTCAGTATGACCTCACACTCCTGCAAATTTAGTTTGATATAATTTGACTCAAACAATGTGGGATATTTAGGCAGAGACATATATACACAGAGACTGGAAACTCCCATTGAAAGCTATATAGCTTCCTGACATAAGTAACATTTCCCGACAGGCATCTCGATAAGCCGGAAGTCCGCCATATTGTTCTCGGCATTCATTCGCTTGAAAGCATTAAGCTTGCAAAGAAGAGGAATTTTCATCGCTTTTTAAACAAACTTTAAGGTAGTTCAGATAAGTAAAAACAGCAATATACTAATCATTTGAATCATAAAACATTTCATATATGATCTATTCAATGTGAAGACATAAACCCGATCAGAAGCCATTAGTTGTGATAGACCTCTGAAAACATTCACTTGGGTTTATGCAAAACATTTACACAATATTGCAGCACATGCCACCATTTTTCGTTTATAGCACCATCAATGTTTATCATAGTCATAGTGCTTTAAATTTCATATGAAATATCTGTAAATCATACAAAATTACCCGGTCGTATTTGAGGACCTCGCGACATTTTTCTCCTCACTACCGAACCCGCTGAGGAACGACAACGGCAAGAAAAATTGTTAAAACAACAAAAATTAATGTCCTTTACATGACTAAACTCACACGTGTGTGTTAAGAAAGGTTTCAGACACATTTTATATCATTGGGTGTAGAAGACTTTATTCTTTATTTGATTTTAATCCAATTTTATTTACGCGGTAAATATTCAATCGTTTTTAACAAGAAAACCGATACCATACCATATAGAGCAAAATAATCATATAACCTGTCGATATATATATTGTTTTTATATTGAAAGTCATACTATAATCATCAAAGAAGTCATAGTTGTTATTGTAGTAAAAACTGAAGCAGTTATAAACACATAAGGGGACATCTTGCAATGCAAATTCTCTGTGGCCGGCGGGTCGCCATTTTGTTTTTGTTGTTTGTGTGGTTTTTTTTTTTCTTCTTCTTTACAAAGGAGTAAATCTTGTTCGTATCACGTGAAGTGTGCACAACAGGTACAGAAATTATTTTGTTTTATGATTTACCATCTGAACATTAAAATAAACATTAAATTGTTATTTACTACCTTCCTAAATGCATTGATTGCTCAGACTTATAAGATAAATATGAACAACTATAAAATGGCAGAGACATATATACATATGTGTATATATGTCTCTGATTTAGGTAAGCTGTATGGTACTAGATGAAAGTTGATACAGTTGAGTGCAGTCATAAACCTACATTCTAGTGCACTAGATAAGTGCATTCCATATTTATTTTTTGTCCAGAGAACTAGTCAGAATGTGAGGTCAAGTGAACTATATACATAGTTCACTTGGCCCTTGTGTATGAGCAAATCCATTTCCTAATACATGGAATGCCACATGATATCATGTTTACTTACCATGTAATAAATTAGTTAGTGCACTACATATGAAGTTAATACTGCACCCAACTGTAGTTTACAAAGTCTTCTCTAATATGCTACTCCTAAAGTAACGGCTTCATATTATTTGTAAGAAATTTCTTAAAAAGGGACAACAAATTTTCTTTTAATTTGTATCATCTATATTTATGCTATTATGTATTAATGTCAGTGTTAACATATGTAGATACAAATTTAAACATCAAACATTTATATCAAAGAATGCCAAGTTCTTCTCCGGTTTACCTTTGAAGTTCTTTTTCTTAAAATTGATATTGAATCCATAATATCATGTCATTACATGAATGAACGGGAAACAAAAACAAGGAAATAGATTTTTTTGTGAAATTTAACGATTCATTCCTACAGATGTAGTTTCCAAGAAAGATAACTCTTGATAATCTAGTTAACAGTGGGGACTTCAAAGTACTTTGAAGATTTATGCCTTGATTTATTGACACTTCTGCACTTCACACTTTTATAAGCCATTAATAAGCTGACTCAGAATATGCTTCACCAATATATCTCAAACACACAGAGAGAAATATAACCTTAATCTTTGCCTGGAGATGTTCAGTACTTTGAACTTGAAGCTAATTTGTAGTTACTGCCAACTCTGCTAGCAGGAACGAGATGTAAAATGCATTGCTGAGAAAGACCTGATACAATGATTAGCTTACTGGGATAATCTTCAGGTCATCTGTCTAACAGGTCGTTATCTTTGCCATCATCTATTTATTACCTGAAATCAAATTCTGTTTAGATTATATTGCACTTATGTCTTTTCTTTCTGTAAAATTTATGACAAGTTTTATATTTTTTTAAACTTCACCAACTTCTCTTATCAATGTTTGTTTTGTGTGAGATGCAGAAATGTTTTCACTTTCACTTTCAGCTAATTGACTTGTCACTCTAAAATGAAGTGATTGACAGGTGATTAAAAAAAACTAGAAATGTAAACTATAACGGTTTTACCACTTTTCACTTGGGTTTGGCAAAGTGATGGAAAAGTGTTTTAAAGTATATGATTGATATTACCTGATGGCAAGAAGAGGGTATCATAATATCAACTGATGCTAAAACAGAAAACACTTTCTTAGACTTGTTGTATAGATATCCCTTTCTCTGAAGTTGATGAATAAAGTATAATATTTATGTGGCATATAGGAAGGTCTCTAAGTGTACTTGCTGAAGACCTGGAGTTTTGTGTGGATACCCCAATATCGCCCACTACTATACACTGACTGCCACCATATGGGTGAAAGATTCCTTGTTTGGCATTAAACAATAAATTTTTGTAGCTCAAATTAATTTCTCCTTGTATGTCATTTGTTGACCATGAGTGTGACCTTGAATTTTGGTTTGAGAAATAAGCCAAAGAAGATTTGATCAGAACATATGTTCATAAACAAAAGTTGTTGAGTTTTATCAGAACTTATACATCAGATACAGCAAATATTTATTTCAATGTTAATTTCAAGTGATTATTTCAATATCACCTTGACCTATAAAGTGTGACCTTGACAATTTTGTGTGAAGTATGAACCTAACTGATGCACTGTATTGGTATGAGAGAATCTGTCTTTGGTCTCGCATGTTTAATGACATTTTCAACCATCTTACCCTTCAAAATATAAACTTTGGCTACTCTCTATGCCTACATGTAACAGAAATTTCAACCGTAAACAAGAACTAAGTGATTGAATGATCCAATAGACCCTCTCACTGTTATTGCAGGACTAACATTTTGGTTGGCAAAGTGATAAATGTTTCTGCAAAATGATGTCAGAGACAATGAATTTTTTATTATGACACCAAGAATTTTATGGAAAATGTTATCATTTGGCAATCAAAATGTTAGTTCTACAGTAACAGCGAAAGGGTGTGTTCTAGGTGTTGAATAAGCAGACACAGAATATACAGAAAACTTGGACTCCCAGAATGTGATAAATATACTCAAATGCATAAAAATAAAAAAAAAATAGTATACCTTTCAATCAGAGATCATTTAGATAAAATTATCAAAACATATATAATATTAGCAGCACTCTAAATCTTTACCACAACATTTTGCTGTAAACAGAAGCTAATTTGTACAGTAAGTTTAGCCAACTTTCCTATTAAGATCAAGTATCGATACAATGTAAAAGAAATATTCTGATGCATTTTCTAATCCTTGATTGAAAAGTTATTTCTATAAAATACATGCTTTTATTACAAGTTATCAATGATTTTCAAGTTTTGAGTTGTCTCTATTTTCATTTTATGTAAAAGAGTAAGAAAGCTTGTCTGTTGTGTAACATTTCAGACCTGGTGAAAAGTGTTTCACAAGCTCTTCTCACTAGAACACGTCTTATATCCAACTCCTACCATTCCTAATTAGATTATAGTGACAGTGAATGTCGCTCAGATAAATCTCAAACATATTTAATTAAGTGCTTTTAATTTCATATACTTTTAAGGTATATTTTTCATAAAGTGACATTCTTACTGAGGTACATCATACTTCCTATATACCAGTTTGACCTTGAGTCAAGTTCAAGATTATACACAGAAATTTGATGTTAATCATTCCTCCTGTACAGTTTGTTATTCAAAGTTACATACTTTCCATTTTGTCTTTACTGTATGTGTACATATCACAGCAGGATTCAGATACAAACCTACCAGCAGAGATAACACTGTATTAATTCATTATTACGCTCAAAGATACAAAGAACAGTAAAGGTCTCACTAACTCATGACTACACTAACTCATGACTGCACTGATGACTACACTAACTCATGACTACACTAAGTAATGACTATACTAGCTCATGACTTCACTAAGTCATGACTATATTAGCTCATCACTTCACTAACTCATGACTATATTAGCTCATGACTTCACTAACTCATGACTATACTAGCTCATGTCTTCACTAACTCATGACTATACTAGCTCATGACTTCACTAACTCATGACTATACTAGCTCATGTCTTCACTAACTCATGACTATACTAGCTCATGACTTCACTAACTCATGACTGTACTAGCTCATGTCTTCACTAACTCATGACTATACTAGCTCATGTCTTCACTAACTCATGACTATACTAGCTCATGTCTTCACTAAGTCATGACTATACTAGCTCATGTCTTCACTAACTCATGACTATACTAGCTCATGACTTCACTAACTCATGACTACACTAACTCATGACTGCACTGATGACTACACTAACTGATGACTACACTAAGTAATGACTATACTAGCTCATGACTTCACTAAGTCATGACTATATTAGCTTATGACTTCACTAACTCATGACTATACTAGCTCATGACTTCACTAACTCATGACTATACTAGCTCATGACTTCACTAACTCATGACTATACTAGCTCATGTCTTCACTAACTCATGACTGTACTAGCTCATGACTTCAATAAGTCATGACTATACTAGCTCATGTCTTCACTAAGTCATGACTATACTAGCTCATGACTTCACTAAGTCATGACTATACTAGCTCATGACTTCACTAACTCATGACTATACTAGCTCATGTCTTCACTAACTCATGACTATACTAGCTCATGACTTCACTAACTCATGACTATACTAGCTCATGTCTTCACTAACTCATGACTATACTAGCTCATGACTTCACTAACTCATGACTATACTAGCTCATGACTTCACTAACTCATGACTATACTAGCTCATGTCTTCACTAACTCATGACTATACTAGCTCATGTCTTCACTAACTCATGACTATACTAGCTCATGACTTCACTAAATCATGACTACACTAAATCATGACTACACTGATGATAACTCTAACTCATAACTACACTAACTCATCACTACACTAAGTCATGACTGCACTGATGACTACACTAACTGATGACTACACTAAGTCATGACTATACTAGCTCATGTCTTCACTAACTCATGACTATACTAGCTCATGACTTAACTAACTCATGACTACACTAGCTCATGACTTCACTAACTCATGACTATACTAGCTCATGTCTTCACTAACTCATGACTGTACTAGCTCATGACTTTGCTAACTCATGACTATACTAGCTCATGTCTTCACTAACTCATGACTATACTAGCTCATGACTTCACTAAGTCATGGCTATACTAGCTCATGTCTTCACTAACTCATGACTATACTAGCTCATGTCTTCACTAACTCATGACTATACTAGCTCATGACTTCACTAACTCATGACTGTACTAGCTCATGACTTCACTAAGTCATGACTATACTAGCTCATGTCTTCACTAACTCATGACTATACTAGCTCATGACTTCACTAACTCATGACTATACTAGCTCATGACTTCACTAACTCATGACTACATTAACTCATGACTACACTAACTCATGACTACACTAACTCTTGACCACACTAACTCATGACTACACTAACTCATGACCACACTTACTCATGACTACACTCTCATGACTACTAAATCATGACTACACTAAATCATGACTACACTGATGATAACACTAACTCATAACTACACTAACTCATCACTACACTAAGTCATGACTGCACTGATGACTACACTAACTGATGACTACACTAAGTCATGACTATACTAGCTCATGTCTTCACTAACTCATGACTATACTAGCTCATGACTTAACTAACTCATGACTACACTAGCTCATGACTTCACTAACTCATGACTATACTAGCTCATGTCTTCACTAACTCATGACTGTACTAGCTCATGACTTTGCTAACTCATGACTATACTAGCTCATGTCTTCACTAACTAATGACTATACTAGCTCATGACTTCGCTAACTCATGATTATACTAGCTCGTGGCTTCACTAACTCATGACTACATTAACTCATGACCACACTCACTCATAACTGCACTAACTCATGACTACACTAACTCTTGATCACACTAACTCATGACTACACTAACTCATGACCACACTTACTCATGACTACACTCTCATGACTACTAAATCATGACTACACTAAATCATGACTACACTGATGAAAACACTAACTCATAACTACACTAGCTCATCACTACACTAAGTCATGAGTATACTATAGATTAACATACAATATGTACCATATGTATGGTTATGATCAGTACTCTGCATGTTTCTGTATTTATAGATGTGTGGTTCTGGAGACAGCCTAAGCATGAATGATGGAAAAGAGCTACTGGACAATCAAGAATGAAATAAGCTACTCATGTCAGATCTTGTATGGAGTTTTTGGGGTTTTTTTTTTTCAGGGAATCTATAATTTTTTTCCACATGAACAAAATTGAAAAAAACAAATACCTTTATGAATTTTTGTTTTAAATATCCTAGTAGAATGAATTTTTTAGAATAATATATGCATATATTGTTTTTGTTATTATATTGTTATTATATCTATCATTAATTTCTGAGATAAGGTTAGCTTTAAATGCAGAAAGTGTGGTTTGTTTTGTTTTAAATTCTGTGTTTAGTTTTTTGTTTACCCTAATTAACTTTCTAACTTTTGTTGTGAATGATACACTAATATTTGTTTCACCTTTATAAATATGAATAGATTATTTACATGCAATCCATTTTGTGTATTACATTATAATATTTAAATTCCACATTAATGAATTAATTTTTCAATGCATGCAGGACAGTCTTCCATATTTCATAATTATGAAATTTATCTTATTATGCAGTATACATGTCAAAGTATTTCAAAATGTTTTCATGTGATTTTTTTTTTCCTCATTTATTGGACATGTATAATATCGTGTGTTGTGAGACAGAAATGATGTCATACTTTTCATGAATCATGAATCATGAATATATTTGCATTGAGTCATGTTCTCTTCTATTCAGTATTCTCATGATAATGAATTGTGTACCTCAACCATGATGACTTGTTCAGCAAATGTTGTTATTCAGTGTGCCAAATATTTACTAATTACAGTCACTGTGTGCTGTATGTAATGTTTATACACAATACATCCAGTATGTCATTGTTTATTTAAGCCGGTGTGGCCTAGTGGATAAGGTGCTCGGCTCGTGATCGAGAGGTCGCGGGTTCGACTCCCGCCCGGGGCACACCGGTGTTCTGTCTTTCGGATGAGACAGTAAAAACCGAGGTCCCGTGTCACGGTAGGCGTGGCACGTAAAAGATCCCTCACTGCTTTGGGTGGGTCCGTTGCAAAGGTCTAAATTTGTATGCAATGCATCAGGCAGATGCCGTCACCATATACGTGAAATAATCGTGGAGTGACGTAAAACAATAATCAAACAAACAAAAAACAAAAATCATTGTTTATTTTGTGGTCAGAAGGTCACTGAGCTTTCTGAATATAAGACTAAATCTACTTATGTAAAAAGGAGGGTGAAAAAGTTATTGCAGAGCTGGGATTTGATCTCAGGACCTTTTCATTACTTAGCAGATGTTAACTGCTTGGCAAATGATGCAGACTGTCACACTAAAATGTAATGACTCGTTAAATACACTAATTAGTGCAGTGTTTCTAGTTTACTGTGTGATCACAGCTAGATACAGAATACTCATCCTTTTTTAAGGAAAATCTGGGTTATTCCTGATATAGATCACTTTTTATCCGAATTAAATGATGATATTTCCCAATTTTACTTATAGTTGGCAGCTATGATAGGTTCAGGATATGTCCAGAATTCAGATGTAGCTAAATGCATTCAACCAATCCACCAATCTTTTGTACCAGAATTCTTACCTGAATTTATGTTGAATTACGTATACTTCATAATAAAATGAGAAAGAAACAAAGATTTTGATAATGAAAGTTAATGAATAGTTATTTGCAGAAATACAACTTCATGTGAGTATTATCAATTAATCTTAAAGGAAATAAGAAAAGCTTATAAGACTTTTATCTCAAAGATCTTTTTGACAGTTGTATCAGGCTAAATATTATAATAGAGTGTGTTGGTCAGAGAGAGTAAAGGCCTTACTCACTGTCATGGAGAAATGTTAAGCTAAGTTGAGTGTTAAAGTTCATAGTATGTTATTAGTCTGAAGGAAGTATTATCAATGTCAACATAGGACTTGCATTGTCTCCTATTGAGGAGAAGAGTTTCTAATGAAAAAGATATACAGTTGATAGCACTACTCACAAGGATGTGAACTTGGCAGCATTACTTAGAGATTGGTAGTGTGTGTATATTATTGGTACTTGGGTATTGAAAATGATTACCACCGTCAGACAAATGCTCATGTCCGTAATTGTTACACATGTCCTTTCAAATGTTTCTTATTATGCAATACATATTAAATGTATATATATATATATATATATATATATATATATATATATATATATATATATATATATATAAAGTCATGATTTTGATAATTGATTCAGGTCAGTATTATTGTTTCATGATTTATTTTTGTTGTAAACATGATAATGTTCCTAAGGTCAATTCTTAGTTACATACACCTTGTCATTTGAAATCCGTGTCTAATCCATGTCTTTTCATCATTCATCATTTCAATGTTTTCTTCATCTAGAATTAAAAATTCAGGGGCATATAGGTTTTGGTCTGTCTGATTGTGAAAAAAATCTCCACTTAAATCATAGCATTAGTAAGAGATAGGGCTTTCATTACATATTCTTCACAACAGTACCTCTTTTTTGAAATAAAAAGGAAGATAAACCCATAAATGCTGAAAATTGGTTTTGCTTGTTTTATGAGCTACAGAGAAAATGTACATGCATTAGTGTTTAGGGTGTGAAAATTTCGAGAGTATTTCATGTACTTGTTAAGATCTTCTTGTGAATATTAAGACATTTTCTCTGTTTTGATATTTAAAAAAACAAAAAGAAGAAACCAAACATTAATTTTTCTTATGAAAGTTAGGTAAATCAATTTGTAAAAAAGGGCTTTTTCACTTTCAACTTTGACAATTTATGTAGGTTTTGTGGAAAGAAGATGGAAAACATATCATTGTGATTAAACAGAGATATATATAACTCTCTATCTGGATAAAACAGATGGTTAATATAAACAGTGGCATGTTATAAGAAATCATTAATTGGTTGCGTAGGTGTAATATAGATAGATCAAGCCGCAGTAACTGATATGATAAAGCTTTGTGCCTTTGCCATTTTATTCTGGTTAATGGCAAGTTTATGTTATAGAAATAATACCTGGGCGTTCATATCTAACAGTGTCACGTGGATAATAATGTTTTATATTTGCACCAAATTAATCCTCATTAAGTCCATCCTTTCTGTTAATTGCTATTGATAAGAGGTATAAATCGTATTTGAAGAGGCTGTGGTAACAAGTATAAGAGATAGAGGCTTAACATTGATAGTGTTTACTCCACCATAAGAGATACAGACTATACAGTGATGATGTTTACTCTGCTAATAAATTCCTTGTAGTTATTTTGTGATCACCACTACAACCACTGTATTGTAGATAGATAAATCTTCAACCTATCCCACATTGTCTGAACTATAAGACAAAGAAGCATCCATGTTTCACTAATGATTTTAAAATTTTCATGAGGGTTCATGTCAGGATTACATCCAGTTTACTTAGATGATGTCAATCAAAGAGTTACATGTAAAATGAATATAAGCTTCATGTGTAAGATGAATGTTTTAGTCTCGAGACCTTGCCCATTGTTGTAAATTATACTTCAGTAACGAAAGCTTTCATTGCACTTGTGCTTTGCAAACAAATATATTTCCGTTTCATTTTTCAAAGGAAAATTAATTTTTGAATTAATTATGTTTAAGCAGTTTTTGTGCCCCAGATTAATAGATCATGGGCATATTTCTTCCACCTTGTCTGTTGACAACTTGGACATAGCTTTTCAACCATACCAGCCAGTACTTTCATATTTCACAGGAGTGCTTTTTTGTGGGGGGACCTTTCCATGGATACAAATTACTTTGGCCTTCATTTTTGACCAACTTTTAAAACATTCTTGGCTGTAACTTTTCAACCATGGAAGCTAGGGCTTTCATATTTCACATAAATTTTTCTTAATGTGGTAAAACCTCTTCATTGATACACAGTTTATGACCTTATGAACTTGACCATCAAGTTTGACCTACATTAAAAAACCCTTTACCTTCACTTTCACTTTTGAATCATAGGAGATGGGCTTGATAATTCACATGTATTTCTTGTAGTGAGACCTTTCTATTGATACCATAATTTATGACTTTGTGAACTTGGTCTTCACATTTGATTTACATTTGACAAAATTTATCCCATGTCATGAATTTTCAACTATGCATTGGAGATACTTTTCATATTTCCTAAGTGTGTTTCTTGTGGTGTGACCTATCCACTGATACCATAATTTATGACTTTAACTGTAAAGTTTAACCTACATTTAAAAAATATACTTACCCTAGTCATCAATCTTGATGACCTCAACAAGAATTTTCTTGCCCCAGGGATATGATGTTTTACAAACACATGTTTTTGTTATTTTTTTAGGATGAAAAATCTTTCAGATATTGATAAAAAAAACCATTTCTTGTTTGAATGTGAAAACTATAGTATGGTCCGAGCGGAAACAATCCAACTGATACCTCACCAGATAAACATTGATGTCATCCTAAACGGGTGTCCTCTGTATGATATTAGCGAAAACGAGGAGATACTTTTCATATTTCCTAAGTGTGTTTCTTGTGGTGTGACCTATCCACTGATACCATAATTTATGACTTTAACTTTAAAGTTTAACCTACATTTAAAAAACATACTTACCCTAGTCATCAATCTTGATGACCTCAACAAGAATTTTCTTGCCCCAGGGATATGATGTTTTACAAACACATGTTTTTGTTATTTTTTTAGGATGACAAATCTTTCAGATATTGACATTATTTATAAAGATTGTAATTCTGAAAGGCAAGAATTTTCTCTCTCTCTCTCATAAAAATAGAAAAAAATTCCATAGAAAAGATTTAATCATCATTTTACAGCATGTGAAGTGTCATGTGTTAAAAAAAATTGATATCCATATACATTGTATTCTTGATGTTCCTCCATGAGAGAAGTTGATAAACATATAATCACAAAAACCCTTGTCCACAAATTATGTGGCCAGATGGCCTTATCTAATGGTTTATAGAAAAAAAATATGTAATCTTTTCATGTATAGTCCATAACTGCACTGCTATTCAAAGCAATAATCATGATTGACTTTTTAGGTAATATATTTTTCTGTAAATCATGTGATAAAGATCAGGTGGCCAAAAATTTGAGAAAATAGAGTTTTTGTGATAAAATATTCAAATAATTTGATATATATTTAATGGGGGTTTTTTTTATCATCTAAATTTTGGTAAACTTTTCATTATGTTTTATGATACATGTGTATATAGGTATGTCACATTACTGACATCAGTGTAATAATGTGAGAAATAAAGGAATTTTATTATTCTGTATGTCATTACATGTAACAGAAATGAGATTAAATCAATGGCGTTTGTATTGCATTTTGATATTTCAATGTAATATTTTCATGTTTGCATTCATCTCAGGAAATATGATTTTCAGACACCTTGGCATTGAATCCTTGATTTATGTTTATGAAAAATGAAAATAAAAAATGTGAAAAGTAACTTAACAGCTTTGTATGCAATGACTTGTATATTTATTTATATTTGTTTTTCATTCTTATACATGTATTTATAATTGTATTTTAAACTAGATTTTCAATAATACAGAGGCAGTGGATATACTACCATATTGTACATTGGATTGCCCATGATACAGAAGCATTGTGATATACTGCCATATTGTACATTGGACTGCCTATGATACAATGAGGCAGTGTGATATACTGCCATATTGTGCATTAGATTACCTATGATACAGTTAGGCAGTGTGATATACTGCCATATTGGTGTGATATACTGCCATATTGTGCATTGGATTACCTATGATACAGCGAGGCAGTGTTATATACTGTCATATTGTACATTGAATTGCCCATGATACAGAGGCAGTGTGATTTACTGTTATATTGTACATTGGATAGCCTATGATTCAGAGAGGCAGTGTATGATACTGTCATATTGTACATTGGACTGCCCATGATGCAGATGCAGTGTGATTTACTGTCATATTGTACATTGGATTGCCTATGATACAGAGGCAGTGTGATTTACTGTCATATTGTACATGGTATTATCTATGATTCAGAGAGGCAGTGTATGATACTGCCATATTGTACATTGGATTGTTTATGAAACAGAGAGGCAGTATGTGGTCTGCCATGTGATATACTTCCATAATGAACAATAGATTCACTATGATACAGAGAGGCAGTGTGTAATATTGCCATGTTGTGCACTGGATTTTCTATGGTACTAAGAGGCAGGATAAGACACTGGCACAATGTACAACAGATTCACAAAGTTACAGAGAGGCAGTGTGTATCATTGCCATGTTGTACTTGGGATTTTCTATGGTACTTGGAGGCAGTGTGTGACACTGTCATGTATACTAGATTTTTAAGAATACAGAGGCAGTGTGTAATACTGCCATGTTGTAAACTGGATTCTCTATGGTACAGAGAGGCAGTGTGTTGTACTGCCATGTTGTAATCTGGATTCTCTATGGTACAGAGAGGCAGTGTGTTGTACTGCCATGTTGTAATCTGGATTCTCTATGGTACAGAGAGGCAGTGTGTTGTACTGTCATGATGTACACTGGATTCTATGGCACAGAGAGGCAGAGTGTTATACTGCCATGTTGTAATCTGGATTCTCTATGGTACAGAGAGGCAGTGCGTTATACTGCCATGTTGTAATCTGGATTCTCTATAGTACAGAGAGGCAGTGTGTTATACTGCCATGTTGTAAACTGTATTCTCTATAGTACAGAGAGGCAGTGTGTTATACTGCCATGTTGTAAAATGGATTCTCTATGGTACAGAGAGGCAGTGTGTTGTACTGTCATGATGTACACTGTATTCTCTATGGTACAGAGAGGCAGTGTGTTATACTGCCATGTTGTAAACTGTATTCTCTATAGTACAGAGAGGCAGTGTGTTGTACTGCCATGTTGTAATCTGGATTCTCTATGGTACAGAGAGGCAGTGTGTTGTACTGCCATGTTGTAATCTGGATTCTCTATGGTACAGAGAGGCAGTGTGTTATACTGCCATGTTGTAATCTGGATTCTCTATGGTACAGAGAGGCAGTGTGTTGTACTGCCATGTTGTAAACTGTATTCTCTATAGTACAGAGAGGCAGTGCGTTATACTGCCATGTTGTAAACTGTATTCTCTATAGTACAGAGAGGCAGTGCTTTATACTGTCATGTTGTAAACTGGATTCTCTATGGTACAGAGAGGCAGTATGTCACTCTGTTATGTTGTAAACTGGATTTTCTATGATATAGAGTCGGACAAGCAATATGTAATACTGCAATGCTGTAAAACTGAAATCTCTGTGATATAGAGAAGAAGTGTATTTCTTTAACTGTTTAAACTATATAGCAGCTTGAAAATTTCAATCACAATCTGCATTCAACATATTCGCAGTATCGACAACACTTATGAATCATATTTATATTTATCATCCGTGTTATATGAAATTACCTCCCACCGCGCCATTACGGTCTGCAGATTACCCTCCCACTGACACGTGCCTCCGATTCCTATTATCCGCACCAAAGCATACGACGCAAACACCACGAGGCAGTATGATGCTAACATGAACGTAGTAATACAGTGAGCGAATATTTTAACGAACCACTTCAACTCAGAAAGAAGAAATGAAATATATATATATATATATATATATATACATATAGATGTTGAAATTTGTATGAAAGACACAAAATGAAAGCATTATGTGTAACCTTCGATTCGAAAACAAAAATTATTTGATTATATGAAATCAAAATTTGACATCAAATATGCGTCAAAGCGTATCCGATGCATTAATTTTTCAGATCTGTACATATTCTACACATCTCGGCCAAAGAAGATAACCAGTGGGCGATGTAAGCAACATTTTAAGGCATAAGCTAATCCGCTACGTGTGGCTCAGTGGATGAGGTGCTCCGCTCGTGACCGAAAGGTCCCGGGTTCGACTCTCGCCGTGGACACACTGGTGTTCCGTCTTTTGGATAAACAGTAAAAACTGAGGTCCCTGCCACTGTAGGCGTGGCAGGTAAAAGATCTTTCAATGCTTCGGGTGGGTCCGTTGCACAGGTATAAATTTCTATGCAAATGGCTGAGATGCTACAGACAGATGCCGTAACTAAATCAATAATTAATCAATCAATCAATGCATAAGCTTGCAATCTTATTATGAAGTCATTCATAATTACAGCGCTTATATCAAGGAACAAGGGCAAAGAAAAAAAAACCCAAAACAACAACAAACACACACGCATACGCACACTATCAGCGTCCGAATTTCCTATATTCTCCCTTTTTCGGACAAACAGACTACCGACTCACCACATGACCTATTAAGCTTAGAACTAGGAAAAATTACTTTCTTGTGCGTCATCGGTCCTGAACTCTCACGAGACTTAAAAATTAATATGGACTGATCATGTGACTAAATTTAATTTAGAACTCATCATATCACCCTTGCACTCCCGTGATTGAGTATATATACATGTATATTTACATTTGTGTTTCCTATGAAAATGTATGCTTTGACGTATTTACAATGTGGAGGTGCTAGTTTAAACTTCCTACAGTAAAGAGGGTATATGTATTTATGCGAATGTCTGTGAGCGTACAAACATTGGGTTAGATAGGCGAACTCAGATACACCGAAATAGGAGTATCCATACCGTCGGCAAACACCTATAGTATAATGTAGACGCCTCCAGTGTGAATTGAAAAGGTCAGTTAGTAAGAAATGTCAGATCGAAGCGTAGTATAGTATCTATTCGGGTCTGACATTCAGGACTAGTAAATATGTTTTGGTGTATTAATTTAGAATATTGTGGGTTCTCATGTTGAAACACTTGGGGTAAAGAGAGTGTAGAGACTAATACAGAAAAAAAACCATTTCTTGTTTGAATGTGACAACTATAGTATGGTCCGAGCGGAAACAAACCAACTGATAGCTCACCAGATAAACATTGATGTCATCCTAAACGGGTGTCCTCTGTATGATATTAGCGAAAACGAGGAGATATTTCTTCAAGTGCAAAATTTCATCAAAAGTAACAACAGATTTTGAATACAATCACTATCATATGAACTTCATTCATTATTGCATCTGATACATAGAAGACAATCCTATCCCCATCTATAACATCCTTTCATTACTATCTCTCAACTATAGACCTACACCCACATGTTGATTGATACAACATCCCCATCAATTTATCTATTTATTTGCCTATTTATATATTTATTTAATTGTTTACCATCCCACTATTTACTTAGGTATTCATTCATAAATTTATTTATGCATATAAGTATGTGTATATATATGAATATAAATATATTTTGTACATGTATACAAATATGTATGTATAATTTTTACCCACCCAATTTGTATGTACATATGAATATAAATACATTTTGTACATGTATACAAATATTTATGCATAATTCTTACCCACCAAATTTTCTCACTACCTTTCATTACCCTCTCTCTACACTTTTAAATGGTTTAAACATATCACAGCTAAATGTATACTGTCTGCTCTCTTGTTTTGTTCCTGATAGTCATGTATTCCAGGAGACGGCTTAACATAAGATCATTGTCTTGTTGCCAAATCCTGATAGTTTTTAATTGTTGATTGATTTATGTATATGAAATAAATAAATAATGCTTAAACCAAATACTGTGGTCATTCCAAGGTGAAAGTATGTTTATGTAAATTGATTGAACACGCTACCATTGCGTTTGAGTGGTGTGCCAAGCAGAGCTAATGAGGACTATTCGTACCATCGGCGTATACCACATACAATGTATGCCCCCTGTCTGGCGTACCACTTACAGCATTTTCTTGTAACATTTTACTCCACATCCGTGAGGATTCAATCTCTTTATTCATTCTCATGCTGAAAAAAATAATTGACTTGTTTGAATCCGTTTCCACGTTATTAAATCCAAAACAACAAATCATCATTAATTTAAATAAATGATTCCACTGCCCAAAACGTGGATGCACATTCTTTATAATTCATCTTAATTAAGAGTATCACAGGAAATCTAAAAGCTTTAACTGTGTTTATTTTAAGTTAATTTTATGCGGGTATGATAACGACAATACGAGTAACCTCCCTTGAACGATATGAATGATTATATGCAGTTAGTGACACTAAATCAAAAGCTTGTTCTACTTTAAATGTTTTTTCATACATCAGATCTTAAATTTTGTTCCATCTATTTAAACACTTACAATGCATTATCGACTACAACTTATAAGACTGCGTTAATAGGGAAGGAAAAGGAGGGAGTCTCTAATATAAACTGTTTTATAGGCCTATCAATTATTAACTGATGATATCCACTCATTTACAGCTATTAAATGCACTAAAGCCACACCGTTTACTACCTACCAGTGGTGAGGTGGAGAGGTAGCAGGCAAAAACTAAGATAGGAATGATATGCTGCCACAATTACTGGCGGATCCAGGGTTGGATTTTTAGGTGACATAAACTTCTTTCGATGATTTTTTTCCATGAAAGGTCAATTTAAATTTTACGGAAGCGAACAATATTCATTTGCAAAATCATACCATTAAGGATTGGGATCCCCCTCCCCCCTTTGAAGCTTCTCACACACACATACACTTCTACAACACAACATCCTCTGTCCTTCAGATGGGTTCCTTGCATAAGTCTAAATTTTCTGTGCAATGAATCAGGCGGATACCGTCATCACAATGTGAAATAATCTTGGTGTGAAGAAAAGCGACAAAGAAGCAAACATAACCAACCTTTTCGAAAATTGCTAGATCCGCCCCTGACTAAATATGTCTTGATAGTAACGAAAAACAAGCAAGACAAAATCGTTACGTAAAAAAACCCACTCAATATCTGTTCATTTTCTAGTGTCTATTGATGAATATACATCAACTCAACGAGCTAATTTAATTATTTTATTTTATACATAGTATAGGTATAAGTGGTGTTTACCTATTATAATGAAACAAGAAATATCAGCAGTGGTGGGTTCCGTGTTTTAAAAATGGTGTGATTGCCACAAGTACTCGATGTAGATACACAAGAGAAAAGGACCTTATTACATATATTCATATATATATTTGTATGTTGCATTATTTCTATTGTCAGCTTATGTTGATGTTGAGACACATAGTGTGAATCACGTCGTGTATTTTACGATTATGCATTCTAAATATAACTACAAAGAAAGGGGGAAAGTCTAGGATAAATGAATCAGATCCTCGATTAACATACCCTTTCTCCGGTGCTGGATACGAATGTGCTTTGTTCATTAGACAGGGGAAGAAATTATATCTTCTATAACATAAGGTTTTGATGTTTTCTTTGACTCATTTGTGCTGCTTTGTCTAGAACATATGTGTAAATAATCATAAAACGGCTGTTGCTCAAAACAAGACGAAGACGAAAGTATATGTCTGAGGTAAAACATCATCCCCAAAGCTGCTGGAAGATCTATTACAATGGATAGTCACGTACTTTGTCTTACTTTTGTTTACATGACAAATTTTAGATAAAGAAAACAAAGTTTTTATTTTGAACCAGCATCAATAGATTCGTTGTATATACCATCCCACAAATACATGCAGTCGGGAGTAAGCCTTTCTACTTGTATATTTACATACTTTGTAACGGAAGTAATGAAGTGCCCCTGTAATTTCTTCATTTCTACCGTCCTTGTTCGTAAGCAGACTTTCCTTTCTTGTTCATCGTGCACTAATTATATATATATATATATATATATATATATATATATATATATATATATATATATATATATATATTATATATATATATATATATATGTATGTATGTATGTATGTATGTATGTATGTATATATTAATCCTGTCTATACACCTCAACAACAAGACCCCCCCCCCCCTAATTCCCCTTTCAATAGTTTCTTGCTAATTGTATTTGATTTTAGAAATATGCCGTCCTCCCACACCCTCCGTACTTCTTGAATGAAATGAAAATTGTTGAAAGCGAAGTAAATTCCTTATCAGCCAAACAACCCATTCCGGATTCTAAATCGGTCTAGAAAATGCACTGACCATCTGCTTTACATTTGCTAAATCTATCAATCTGTACCATTAAACAACGGAAAATCCAACGAAATAAGCGCTTAAAAGAATACGAAACGTATAATATCGAAACTAATGAGTATCTCAAATAGAAAATTATTTTATAATTTGGAGGAAAGTGATAAAATACTCAGAGTCAGATAATTTCTCCAACATAAGTAGTCTACTTTTGATTTTACTGCACTTTACGAAAATTATATGACCATCATTTATTACAGGTTGGAGTAAAGACTACCCCCTTCCCTTGACAGTGACCTACATTTTTATAAAAAAGCCCTTTTTGACATCTGGCATTATTACCAAATTGTGTCCTTCTCACCTTGTAAAAAATTTGCTCCGCCAATGTTCGATAAACATTTATTTTTATACAAAAATAACCCCAGTACCACACCGAATACTATAGCTATCAAAGCCCACCCATAGCCCCTCCCTAGATAATCCCTCCAAAACCTACAGATACCTGCTGATACATCATTGATGTCAGAACACGTAATGATAATGAATGTGAAGTTCGAGGCTATATTATTGAATGTTCTTATCAGTTGTTAGATACACCGCCGAACATCCCCGCTGCCTCCTTACCTCATTGCATATCCCCTGCTGACTTACGGTGTTACCACAGAGTCTGTTTACCTCTGAAAAACCAGACACGAAACTTATTTTCATCGCATATTTCATGGAAGATTTCTTATCTTAAAATTTTGTTGTTTGATAAGTTTTGATCGACATTCGTCTACGATACTGCAACCAATACCGCATCGCTGTTTTCATTTTTCGGGGAGTGTTAGAAGATGAAATTTTGGTGCCTTGCCATTTTGTTCCTTTAGTTAATGCCGGTTAACTGAAAACACATCTTGCTCGTAATTTAAGGAGGGGGGAAACGTGTCCAACATGTGAACGGGGATGTGGAAAATGTGAGAGAATTGGACAGTTATTTTTACATATTATGTAGTGAGTAGAGTTAAAATTTACGTGTGTTCGAATGAGTGTTCTGAACTTTCTCTTTCCTAATTGGACCAATTTACGATGTCGTACCGACGCTATTCTCGGGACCTTGGAAGCACCACTGTAAGTTATTACTTTCATTTTGCATAACAAATAAATTCACGCTATCGTATATGAATAAAATCAAGAGTGAATAAAATTAACAACAAATTTACAACGTCATATTTAGAACACATTCATCATTTTTACGTTTCAGACTCTGTAAGCGATTGTTTCTAATCATTTTTGTATAATAAATATGAGAAAATATATTTGATATAATCTTAATGCCATATTTTCGTGTTTATTCAATTATTATTTAGCATATTATCATTTTGATAAGTTGCTATAAGCGTGCATTCTTTGTATTTATCCCTTGTCATTTATACGCTTCTCTGGGATGCCGTTTGAATATACTGTGACAATCGTGTCTAATCCGGACGTCTGTAGAGTACGGATAGACCCAGAATAATGCTACAACATGTAGCCAAAGTTTTAGACACGCAATTACCTGGTTGTTTTCATCCAAATGCATGATTACGTACATACATTTATATAACGTACAGAAAATATTAATTAAGCAAACTTTTGTGCATTAACTGAAAAAAAGAATATACTTTGCTCAGGTATGTGCAATGGTGAATTAAAAATTCCTAAGCATGAAACCTCATATATTCGAAGATTGTTTTATCACTACAGCAATCTATTGAAAGGGTATTTCATTTTTTTCTTTTACCCAAACGAAAGTAAATAAAAGACCAGAAAATGTTATAAAACTACTGCATGTGATTTGACTTTGCAGTAAATCAGCCATACTAAACGTTAATGCAATGACTAAACAAAACTATATTTGGCGTTAATTAGAGAAATATTTGCGTTGCAAATTGACTCCGTCATCTCTCACAGTACACTAGCATCTATAGATGGCGCCACTGTCCCTAAACTCTGAAGGCCACAGAGCCAGTATCTGTGTATCTCTCTACAATCACAGCGTCTAATGGTTCGTAATTGCGTACAGATGGTGCGATATCCAGCTGGGATTAACAATGGATGATTAAGAGATATAAATAAATGCCACGAGAGTTCTGTCTCGCGCTGATTACGACATCTTGGGTGTATGACGTATTACCAACATTGAACATACCAATGACTTCCAGCAATGAACACTGATTTCAAGCGATCCGTGGAGTCAGGATAGGATTAGATCGTTTAGTATGTTAAATTCCAACTTAGATTTGTTATAAAAGACAGATAAAATTTCCTCGCTTTTACTTATGTATAATGTTTTGATAGATAGTTTTCTTTAGTTCAAATTTTAATTGGAGTAACATCCCTTTTACGCCATCTTTAAGGTATATGAGTGAATATTTGTATACTTGTAAATCAAATTGTCTAAGGGGTTTTCCTCAATTAGTATCCTTCCCGAACTTTTGTAATTTTTCTGCAGTGTTTGAACATAAAAACAATGTATAACTGTTTTCAGTAAATATAGATATAGCCATTTTTCGCAAAATAATCAGATAAAATTAATAAGACTCAATATTAAGCAAATACTACTGCTCCACTTCCAAGCTGGCAGACAATCTTGAGATGTGATTACATTCTAGAATTACATTTTAGAAAAAAAGAATACTTTCTACACAAGGTAAAATTGAAAATATGGCTATTAGGCATATTTTTATATTCAATTACTTGAAATTGAAAGCAAGGACAGAACATATTCATTAAGCTCTGAAGTTTTGATTTGTTTGACCTCTTTATAATTTCATATCTTAATGCAACAGTAAAAACTGACTGGTTTAAAAACTGAGTTAACAGCTACATCACCACTCACCGCGGAAATTAGTTGTTTACAATATATATATATATACATATATATATATATATATATATATATATATATATATATATATATATATATATATATATATATATATATATATATATATATATATATATATTTAATTTTTATTTTTACATTGAACTATCGGACCGAGAAAATGTTACTACAATTACCTTGATTCCTACATGAACAGTAGGCCTATTTAAGCGTTTTGGTATATACCTGTATTCCAATAACCTTACACGAACTAATCTCAATTACCATAATTCATCACATCAAGCGTCATGACGACGTTTGATAATTTACAATCTTTTGGATTTTTACATCTTGGACACGATTTAAAACCAGGCAACATTAACAAGACAGAATTTGCTGTCATGGTGTTACAAATGGACTATAATTTAGATATACTTGATAATTCAATTATAAATTTCTCGTTTATGAATACGTATTATCTTAAGGAATATCGGAATCAAGAACCATCATAAGGCGCGTATTAGTGTTTAATACAATCTTTGCTTTCTGGGACTGGGGACTAAGACAATACTTGTCACTCAGATATTGTATCCAGTGTGAAGACCTATTGTCTCTGTCGTATTGTAGCCATTCAAACTCCAATAGGATGTAGACTAATGTGCCACCACATAGACGAACAGACAACTCCAGTAGGATGTAGACCAATGTACCACCACACAGACGAAGAGACAGCTCCAGTAGGGTGTAGACCAATGCACTACCACACAGACAAACAGACAGCTCCAGTAGGGTGTAGACCAATGTACCACCACACAGACGAACGGACAGCTCCAGGAGGGTGTAGACCAATGTACTACCACACAGACGAACAGACAGCAGTGGTTATGACTTTGTCACTGTTTGATACAAGCACATAATATCTATTTGATGAATTCAGAACGTACTCTATTATCTAGTAACTCAAGTTAGACTGCCAGTGTTTTTATTAACAACGATGGTGCCACGTGATTATCCATCAAAGATGAAGACACACATGTACATGTATATGCAATAGTTACCATATTATTCACTATAAATGAATAAGCCAATGAAATCGCTCGGTGTGGATTAGATGTAAACAAAAATAGCATGTTTAGAATAGGACCTAATAAGAAAAAACTTATAAAGTTTACCAGTAACATCTGCACCTATCAATCATTTATGTCCACAGCTTAAATAACGGAATATATTTTCAGTGTCATCTTGTGTTGCTCACTGAAAGTTTTATTTCTTGGTTGGTTTAAGTGTGTTGTTTGAAACCACAGAAATGTTGCTTTGTCGTTTGGTTGTCGAATAGCGAATGTCTTCTCTAGAGTTCGAATTCGGTAATATTATGATAAAATTGGAGTGATAGTGTCTTCCCTCCCCTAAGTCCGCCTCTGGGATTGCTTCCGCAAATAATTGGCCTAACCCCCCTCAACTGCACTAGTACGTTATGGCCTGATACATGCAGACAGATGTGTAATGTAGGGTTCTTGAGGAAATTGGTCAGTTGTTGATAGGATGGTTAAAGACAAATAAATCTTCTCAACACATCGGCTAACTCTGACAACTGGCCTTATCTACTCTTTATCAAGTAGCCTGCATTATACACATCATTTGTTACACACTGACTGACGTAGATGTTTTCTTTTTGACGTAGCTGTTATCATGCAGTAACGGATCCAAAATTTATATAACAGATTCTCATTGGATGTTTTTTACGCGACTAATTATATATGTACATTATAGTTTTTTTCCATTGTGATTTTGCAATGGCCCCTTCTATATAATTTAACCTCATTCATGATGATTATTCCAAATCCGAATGAGACATAGTTACATTCTCTTTTATTTTATGGATTACAGTGAATGCGATTCAGGTTTGATTTCCGAATTACGCCACCATGTTTCAGGGGTGACGTGATATGACTGAAAATTGTTACAAGCCACGTAATATCACAGAACAATCAACCCACCAACAAACCTTTATTTTATACCCATATTTGAGGATAAGCATTATAATCGATTGATTGATTTTTATTATACGTCACTCTGCGAATATTTCATATATATAACGACGGCATCTTCCGATGCACTGCAATTTTTTTTTACCTTTGCAACGGATCCTCCCGAAGCAGTGATGACCTTTTACCTGCCACGCCTACCGTTACACGGAACCTCGGTTTTTATCGGACACCGTTGCGCCCACGACGGGTGTCGAACCTGGAACCCCTCGGTCACAAGCCAAAAATCTCATTCACTGAGTCACACTAGCTAAGTATTCGACGGTTGTGTCTCTCCAGCAGTAGATTCCGACTCTTTCTAATCGTCTGATCTCGCCATCGTTCGATGCTCCTAGTTTCCACATACAACCTTCTTTGACAGTTTTACTGTCTACTTAGCACTGATGTTGTGTATTTCCAAACTGTTGTCCATACTGTTAGGTCTCTATTATAAAACTGAATGAGATTTCAGATTGTGCACTTTTAGCCTGTTTATTTTACCTTAATTGAGGGTTACATAACTGTCGAAATTAAAACTATTACTCATCCTTTTGACAAGATAATGTCTGGCTACTTTTAAGTCGTCCTCAAACACTTTCTTAATAGAAATATAATGTTTATCGAAATGATATTTGTCCGTTATCTAATGATACAAATACTCAAAATCACGTAGTGATTTATTGTACATTCACAAGAGCATTGCCTCCCAATCCAAACAAAATGTTTTTATAACTTTGTTTTGCTAGCTACAGAATTTATATAACAATTAATAAACAACAAAATTGTATAGAAATCGGCAAGGGTAATTCTTCATTAGTCATTGAAAGAAAATTAATATATACTTTTTGTATTGGTCCGGTTATATCGATTCTAAGAACGCAGTATCTCAATTTGTGAATCTACATATGTTTTCTTTCCGTAATAAGCCGGTGTGGCCCTGTAGATAAGGTACTCAGCTCGTGACCGAGAGGTCCCGGGTTCGACTTTCGCCCTGGGCACACCGGTGTTCTGTCTTTCGGATGATACAGTAAAAACCGAGGTCCCGTGTCACTGCTTCGGGTGGGTCCGTTGCAAAGGTCTAAATTAGTATGCAATGCATCAGGCAGATGCCTCCACATACGTGAAATAATCGTGGAGTAACGTAAAACAATAATCAATCAATCAACCAATCAAACTTTCCGTAGTATTGCACAAACTTTCAAAGAATATAGATGTGTCATTTTCATATATTGTCCTCGGTTCAGAGTTCCCCTGTTAATGTGGGGCAGAGTTAGTTGATTGATATTAAAATCGTTCCAAGCGTGTTGTAGCTATTTTAGATATCTATTTTAGACATATACAAATACATTCTTTCGAATAAAACACTAAACACGTGTTTTAGAGGTTTTCTGTACTTTTTGTGTCTTGTCTGGATGTACAAAATATTTGTGGTTTAACGGAATTCTTGTAAATACTGATTTGGGTTTTACGCAAAACTTACATGTGAAATTAAGGCAGTAGTCGAACAGATGTAACGCTGGCATAATGTCCTCCCTGTAGTGATTTATAATATCTGAGAAATATGTTTTTTCTGTCATTCAGGATACCTTAATTATATTTCATATCGAAATATCATTTCCGTCAGCCTTTCGTGTTTTTTTTTTCATCTTCTTC
This sequence comes from Pteria penguin, assembly GCA_035048485.1. Taxonomy (NCBI): domain Eukaryota; kingdom Metazoa; phylum Mollusca; class Bivalvia; order Pterioida; family Pteriidae; genus Pteria; species Pteria penguin. Next base: position 31,002,199 of record CM068582.1, on the reverse strand, counting down.
TTTCTTTCTTTTTTTCATGACTTAGCTGGCACTGTATATATGTATATATAACTATTTTGTGTTGAAGTGAAATATAAGAATACTAATTCCCAGGAATGACAGCTATAAGCTATATTCAGTTAACAGTCCCTTGGTTTAAAACCTCATGGTGCCACTTAAAAGGAATGCGTTGACCATACATCAGATACCAAACCGTTCAAAATTGAATGACAAGATTGTAGATAAATAAACCAACAGACCAAAACCTTCGAATTCATGATGTAAAAAGCAAGTGGAAACTAAATACAACATGTAATAGATTACTTGGCGGATGCGGCTCTCATACAGGAGATAGTTACGATCAAATTTGGGTTTGTAACATTCATCATATTCGACCAATGGGGTATTTTTACGATTACTGGTTGACTTTGTTTTCTCCTAAAAGTGATGCGTTTAACCTCCCTGATACTTTAATGATGAATTGTTGCTTATAGATAGGTACATAAAAATCCAAAAGGAAAACATGCACGATTTGTTTCATAGTGAAGATGCTGAGCAGCTTGGGGAGGGGGATTTGTGGAAATTTTTACAGCTTGTGCAGTTGTTGTATAGTTAAAAATGTCATAAACACCATTCATTAATCAACCACACACTTCTTACGAAAAAGGCATGTCATATACAGTATTTTTATGGAATCTTATACTGCATTGGATGTGCAATAAAGCCAACTAAATAAATCTTCATACTGTAAGCAAAGTGAAATCGTTAGCTCAGTCTTAAAAATCAAAATTTCAAATCCAAAATGGCCAATATTTCTTTGAAATCACCCAATCTTGAAGCAAGCTTTAACTAATTTTAGACATTAATGAATCAACAAAAACGATCAGTATATTCACATTTGGCACGTGTAGTTTGAGTATTTTATAGTGTAGTATGCGGGAACAGGAAACACACTACGATGTTCGTTAGAAAGAACAAGTAACAAATCGAATGAAAACGATAAAAATACATGAATGTTAACGCACATATCTTCGGAGATAAAGATGACAAATAGAAGTGGTTGAAATACAGAGCGCTATACCCAAGAAGAGCGACAGAGTAGAAAAGATCATCGTATGTATAAATCAAAAGTTTGAAAGGAATCACGGATGAAAAAATGTTAGAGGAATTTGAACCAAGAAAAAATCGTCCTATTTTGAAAGGCGCTACACGAAAATATAAGGTTATCACCTGTTTCTATTGCGGCCACTGTATTCAGTCTGCGACGTCAGAGACTTTCCCATCAAAATAACATATAATTCGTATGTGTGAGGTGGATTTATATCTATACCAAAAAATTATATACATACTACGAATGATAAACTTGTCAAAATCTAAATATATATAGATAATATAAACACATTTTATATCATCTTTCATTGATATGATGAAAAACAAACCATAAAATGCACGTGTTGAACATTTATTGTGCGATTTCCAATTATTTTTTTGAAAAATTATATGACTATGAATGAACACTGTGGTAAAATATATTGAATATAGAAGATGAAGGGGGCGTTAAAGTGGTAACTGCAAGGATCTAACGATGAAAACGGTTCTTTTGCCAAAAGATGTTCAGAGGAAATTGTAAACAAGTTGATAATAAAAACAAATGTTTCAAAGAGATGCAAGTAGAGATCATACAGCAACACACATAGTTCCATGGAGAATTGCGCTCTATAATGAAAAAGATGAAGGTATGGTATTTATAAATTTACATCCGGTTTCAAATGCATTGAAAATGGGAAATATTTTATGTGTTTCGATGATTTAATAGAAACGTACATAATAAAGAGATACTTTGTACGCAATCTTTACTGCATTTGGAACTACTTGCGCTTTTTGTACCTGTGTTAAAGGTAAAAAGGAAGCGGTCCTATATAATTTTCAGATATGGCGGTAAAACAGTAGTGTACTTACACATGCTGATATTCATTCTAGATGGACTGCATATGAAAACTACTGATGAAAAAACATCGGTAAATGCACCTCACAAACTGATGGTGTGTGTGCAAAACATCGACCGTAAACGTCGACTGCCGATAATGAATATTGAGGTTTTGCTTTGATCTAGATAAAACTAAATGTTAGGTGTAGAAGTCCCATACAGGCGGTTGTTCATGCTTATCAGCCACCTCTTGCATATTTATATTTTCTTTGCCGGTAGATATGGATCGGCAAAACTGTAGAAATTTTGAAGACACCACAATCAAGCTTCTCTTCAGTACGATAAATATTGTTATTATACATACAAAAATCAGTTTGAAATTTTTTTTAACCGAACGAAGCCTAGCTGATAAAGCAAGAGATATCGCCGTTCCATATTGTACACATATTGTTCAATCCAGTGAAAACCGGGTAGCTATTTTACTTATTGGGTGATATTGTGACAGTCGAATTGTCGAGTGAGAGATACAATATTATGGCCCCATACAGACCACTAACGATGCGTACAGTATGTTTTTCAAGTATAACAAATTGACATTGGCCATTTTAGGATTCTCATAGTTAATTTTTGGGAAGGTGGGACGGTGGGCCCGTAAACCGGTTAACCACACCATTTGTTTGGCTTTTGTCAAATTAAATGACCGTCCTAAGTCGGTATCGTAATTGCATTACAATAAAATATTTTTGTAATGTGTTATATGTTCTAGTATATTATTTATATTCATGTATTGTACAGCTCCATGGTGACTTATGCCACATAACTGAGCCACTAAATCCTCTTTTTTCTTTGTAATTTTGTCGGGGAAAATGACGTGACGTAGACACTTTCAGATGCTTTGTCTATTCAAATAACATTCGAATAGATATATTCATCACTTTTCATGCAAAGAATTGAAAATGAAAATCAGAACAGATTCAAAACGAGAACATCTTTATATAAAATCCAATTTCTATTTTCAAATAAATATATAATAAGTATCATTTTTGAAAATATGATAAGAGTAAATCTACAAGAAGAGTTATATTATCTAACATAGAGTAGTTATCTGACGAAAAGTCATGATAATATTTTCAAAGTTGCTATTTGGGTTGCTTGATATCAACATTTGTCATGAAGAGTTTCTAGAGATAACTCGTCTGCTCCTTGTCTTCTCCATATAGTCCCAGATAGTTCTGTGATTTGATATTTTTACTTTTCAACTTAATGTTTTCGAACCGGATGTTCAGATTGATGGTTTTGATAAAGAACTTTTCAAACGATGCGGTATTTCCAAGTAGTTCTTCTAAGTTTTTGAAGAGGTGTTCATCTGCCTGTATGGTGGTCCTTTTTTGTTTTCTTTAGGGCTTGACAAATAATATTGTGTTTCTCGTTACCTTTTTGTTTTCTGGGAAACTTTCTTTTATTACGTCATCGAAACTTTTCACGAAATAAAGAGAAAACCCTGAAAATACTTGGTTGCGTGTACTTTGTCGTAAAAAGCCATGAAAGCTATATGTGGCGACCAAATTGTGCATACAGCAAGTCAGGGGAAACAATTTTTATTCATTTAGCCTAGGAAAATCGTTCGGTGATATGAGCCGTATGAATATTCAATGGTGTGAAAAGTACAAATGTATAATGACGATAACCAACATACGTCAATAGACAACTGTATACTTACGAAGAAAGATTCTATTTATAGCACAATGTTATTATATATTTCGGGCAAGTTTATTTTTGTAGTATTGGAAGTATTCATGCTGTTGCATAATGTTTTATTACATTTTAATGTTGATTAAGAAATAAGTGCTTCATTTGATATGTAAACGATTTTCAAGTACTGACGATGCAAAGGTACCTCCATGAAAACACAATATACGATGAAAATGTAAAATTCTTTAAGATAATGAAATTCAAACATTTTACAATGTATTATAGTAAATAGGTTTTTGTGGTTACAATTCTGGTGTAAAGATCCAACAAGGTACATGTAATTAAAACATCATAGTGGGAAATACGGAAGCAACTGGCACTCAAGGGAGAGAGCTTTATATAAGTTATTTGCTTGCTGCTCAATCCCTATCATAATGCATATGTATAATCTTCATATCTATTATGTGTATTTTCTACAATAAATACTGTTTAAACCAACTGGCACTACGTCACTGTGGACATTCATGGAACCCTGGAAATCAGTGGTGAGTTAGCGACTGGCTTGGCTAGCCACTCTGGCCAGGTAGGCATAAAACATATAGACGACACAAAAATACCCAACCAGGAATGAAAGTGCTTTAACACTGTATAGAAGGTACCAAACTAACACGATACAATAACACTAAAACTTGAGATATAGGAATCAAGTGTTATCAGTTCAGCGTGTGAGGTAAAACAGTTTTTGGAATGTGAAAGTGAAGTTGTCTTTGTGAAAAAGGAGTCTATTCATGACAAGTCAATGATAGAAATTCCTATCGTGTGATTAGAATATTTCATAAAGTGAATACTAACTACTTTAAGAAACCAACCATTGTAGGAATCATAAAAAATACCCAAGAAAAATATTGTCTTAAAAAAAATTTCCAGATTTTATTTTATTTATTTATGTGTGTGTGTGTGTGTGTGTGTGTGTGTGTGTGTGTGTGTGTGTGTGTGTGTGTTTGTTTGGCTTTTTTTTTTTTTTTTTTATTATTTTTTTTTGAAGAAAACGAAATTGGGTGAAAAACACATCTACCATAAATTTAGATCTCAGGGACTCCACTTGTATTGATTTTGATGAAATTTGATAGGAGTGACATATTGTATGTTCCTTATTTGAGTTGTGGCATTAGGGATGTTTTGTGCTCAAGAGGAAGAAGTGGTTATTTCGAAGTAAATAATAAAGACGGATAGCAAAGTTTTACTATGGAAATTTCACAGATATTTGTATATAAAAATTACTGATATACGAATACAGTGATATAGAGCCCCCCCCCCCCTTTTCGCTACATATTTATATGTGAAAATACAGATTTGGCAACAAAAATGACCAAGTAGTTTGGCTAATACACACGTGCCCCCCCCCCTTTTTCAAAAATTCTGGATCTGCCACTGGAATACCTGTGAAAATTTCCATAGTAAAACATTGCTATCTGTCATTAGCTTGAGATGATAATAAACTCCTTAATGATGCCCCCTAAATCTAGAACACTCACCTAATAGGACCTTGAGAACTGCTCACCTGACACGGATATGATTCCATACAATTATCACTATGAACTCATTTTATGTCAGGGGAGATATATTCTATTTCTGAGTTGCATTAAGGTGCCATGCTTATCATTACATGCTGTGGATGACATAAAACTCCTGACAAGTTGCGCCTCATCTGCCGTCTATCAGCATGGTCTTGATAACTTACGTCATAATGGATTTATATTTTTGGCCTTCAAATCTCGAATTATGTGATAATGCATCAATTTTGTGTATTTAAACAGGGACGTATATTTGTCTACTTAGATATTACGTCCCTGATTTAAACGATATATAGTTTTGAATACGAAACGACTTCTATCTTATTTTGAAGAGTTAATTTTAAAGATTGTTTCTCAGTATTAGCTCTTGAATTTGTACAGGGAACAGAAAGAAGAAATATTGAAATCATTTGAGTTCATAAATATCAAGGATACATATCTGTAATTATTTATGATTCTGTAATAAAAGTGATGAGGTATTTATCAACAGGTGATATATCGACCGTCCTTAAAATACTTTTTCGAAATATGAAATAATTCAAAAATTCAGAATTAGGAAAATAAGCGTTTGCTTCGCAACACGAATTTTCTTTTCAGACATCCCCCCCTCTCCTTTGTGTTTTTGTATGAGTATTTAAACTGGCTCGTGCATAATATGACTTTCCTTTTCAAGGATGCTGAATTCTTTGCCGATTTCAGAGCACTTCATCAAAAAGAAACCTAAGGAAATTAACATACCATCATTCGATAAAGAGGACTAACTACACCTAAATATTTTGGTAGGTTACATAATTTTGAGCGGACTAAATTACGTGGTGACTTACTTCTCTCGGTATGAAAATTGCTGGCGAGAACGATACCAGCTATCTTCCTTGACATGAGAAATTACGCAATGGTAACTTCTGAACACATGAAAGGCAATTGCAGAAACTTCTCTCGGCGCTCTTATTCATTACATCGTTAAATGTGGCATCCCAGATTCCATGTGCTTTAACGAGACCATTTACAGGGGCTGATGAAAAAATTGTAGTGAAATTATGCAAATGAAAGGAGGGTTGTGCCTTCAAAGAAGATAAAAATTACATTTATTTCGCACAATATTCCATTGAATACTTGAAACATCTACACCTCACTCTGTATCCACCAATGATTTTTTTCAACTATTTACTAAGTCAACGATGTACATTTCAAAAGTTAAGAACATTTATATAAATACGTTCATATCAATATGATGATAACTAAAAAAAACCCAGTTATCTGATTGGTTCTATATATTTCAGTCAAATAGTAAATCACGAGCTCAGCTTTCTAATGGAGGCTTTTGTCAAGGGTTTGTGGGGACTTGGTCTTAAAAAATCTTAACATTGAGATAATAAGGATCCAGATGTTTTCTTATATTGTTCTTGTTATTGAATTTCAGGGGTCCGTGAATGTCCACTGTGGTATATTGTTGTTAGTGCCACAGTCATGTGACATAAGTTACTTTCGTATTTTACATTGTTTATAAATTTGATATAATCAGAAGAGATCAGTTTTAATATTGTCAAAACAAAATTGGATAAACAAGTTTTTTGAAACACTCTCCAGTGTGTAGAGTGACAGCATGGTGACGTGACCTGAACAAGTAAGCAGTGGAACGTATAGCAGAAAGTTTGAGATATAATCTCTTTTAAGTAAGGGAGTATGTTACAATTATCTGCCTACGTTGAATTCGCAGTTCATCCAAAAATCTGACGTTTCGAACACTCCTCGAGCATTTCGCATTTCAACATGCAAGTTTTACTCATAAACAACCACCGGTCATCGGCATATCCTTTGATTTCAGATAAGAGGAAAAACTTTATCTTTGCAAATGGATAAACATATCAAAATCGAGAGGCAATATCAAAAGAAGAGGCTGTTGTTCGAATGATAACATATAAATAACGCAGACTTTTTCTTAGTTGTTTATTCTGCTGAGATATGTTCTCATAAATCATCTGAAAACGTCAGTAAAAAGATACAAGTCCAGAGAAAACTGCGATATCTGCAGAACCGTTTACCGGTATATGTGGGGACGGTCGAATGGGGCGAAGACACTTAATAAAACGTTTTGCTGGTGGCACAAGCGGTCCGAACACGAGTCAAGGGCATGATATATATTGCGTTCAGCATCTCACATTTCGTGATCAATGCTTTCTTGTGCTGTGGTTGAAACAAATTGACATTTTTTATTAGTACATGTAAGCAGTTCAAACATTCGGAGAAGCAAACAAGTGACTATTTCAAATTGATAACTTATGTGAAATGTTTATAACGTACAGAAATGGCCGCATTAGTATTTTGACAGGATTTTCTAAATTGTATAAATGTTGCAAAAAATATGTTTAGATTGAGTGTATCACTTAGACTATATCCCAAGTGAAAAACAGTATTGGATATTTATTCGTCTCGTTCGGTTATATGCCACTGATGTGCTAAATTAATTCTTTGAAATATTTCTGTTCACTCATAACCTACGCGGTAGTTCTTTTCACGAGTTCTAAGAACGGTAACTCTTGTAACCCAGTTTTCCTTTTTTTTTACCTTCATATACATGCAATACTACATTTACAGGTTTTGATTTGAAATGGAGGAGAGAACGGTAACAACTTTAACCTAGTTAGAAGATGTACTCTTTCCGAAAATCTTACAACAGATTTTCTTATGTACGCAAGTAAATGTACTCAGACACGTGACTTTGCTGTGGGCGTGGTTCATTGATTTATGTCAGCTTACCACTGCGTCATTGTATTTCATAAAACATCATTATGAAATGAAATTCTAAAGATAATAAAGTATGAAATATCATTAAAATGCAAAATAAAGACAGTGTAATTGATTTAAAAGTCATTGGAAGAAACATTTTATATTATTTTGTCACTGAAAATTTAAGGAATTAATATGTATTAATATTCCAGTTTTAATAGTTCACTTTTGCCATACTTTGAAATGTAAAGACTCTATAACTTCTAGCATTCGGCTTCATGTTTTTAAAAACATTCATCATCCCAAGCCTTCATGTCTATGTACATTTACTGCAGGTAATGGATTGCTTTTGTCTCATCTGAAAATTGTGTCTTTTCTCTCACGCGTGTTATCTATTGTGTGATATCTCATTTTTCACATTGAATTCTTCAATCTGTGCTTTGTATAACTGTAATGTTTTGTATATGCTTTTTCATACCTGACGAAATCACCGTGTAAGAGGACACAACATGTGAAATATGCCACATGTGACATGTGTCACTACGTACCTACATCAGCATAGCTACGTAGATGTACTGGTGTCACTATGTAGCTATACTGATGTTACTACGTAGATATACTGATGTCACTACGTAGCTATACTGGTGTCACTACATAGCTGTACTGTTGTTACTATGTAGCTACACTAATGTTACTACGTAGCTATACTGATGTCACTACGTAGCTATACTGGTGTCACTACGTAGATACCTTGTCTATGTCGTAACTTCTGTGCAGGGCGCCACGCAGGCGCCGCAACCATAGAGTGAAATAATCTTGGTGTGACGTCAAACAGAAAAAACCCCTAAGATTATTTCCAGAAGACAAGAATTCAGATATTTTGATTTATTTCAAAATCTAAATTTCAACATGAATTTAAGTTATAGATTTTATACGAAAATATTATTATCTATTCCGTACTGAAATGAAAATTTACAATGACTCCTAAACACTTTTTGTCCTTTATCTGTACAAATCTTGAAACATACAGTAATGGCAGTCAGAATTTTGAACAAATTGAATCTCGGATCAAAAACAAGGCTTAATTAAAAAAAATCTTATTTTAAAAAAAAATAATTAATACGTGGTGTTCTACTTCTCTAGATCGTCCTAAGTTGGCACTGAAATGCAAACATATATAGAACGATTTTTATTAGATAACGAAAAATATCAACAGATCAACATGTGCGTAGAAGGATGACGTCGGATATTGAGAATTTTCTTTATATTGTCATCACAAGTACATATGACGTCATCTCTATTTCTCCGATTGTACTTTTTTAAATATCTGAGCACTCTGTTTTTCTGCTCTCGTTGCTAAGGAATGGCATCCACCTTTATTGCATGGTTACTTTGTTAATCAGCGCTTCCTCCTTGATTATTCATGACACCACTGACTAACAAACGGTTGTATCAGGTGTTCTTCCACTTCATTTTCCAGTTGCCATGGCGATTGTGCTTGCATTTAAGAAGAGCATTGTAAAGTACGCCTTTGTTTTTGTTTTCTTTGTTGGAAGATAACACAGCATTGGTTGTTACCACTAATACGGTCGTTGGCACCCACCATTTACTTTATCCTTGAAACTAAATTAATTTTTGTCTGCATTTCTGTTACTGACTTATCACACATTATCCTTATCAATTCTTTAGTTAAAAGACATACATATTTTCAATTATGTTTTATTATTTATATATATGTTAGTCTTCACGATTTATTGATTTCAGATTATACCTTCATTTTGGCGTTTATTTGTCTATTTATCATTTATTCGTTTATTATTATTTCTTTAATTTGCTTTTGTTTATCACATTATTTACTTTACAGGTTACGCATTTTACAGTATATTATTTTACAAACAGTATCATGACTAAGATTCGGTAGACCCCGACACACTAAATCCTCTTTGTTACAAGATAGCGAATTTCAAAATCTCCAATAAACTATAACCTGACTTCAGAGGTCTAAATGCTATATGCAATACTTCTCGTTATTTTTCCGCTCAGCGGCTTACGTCAAGGTGTTGTGGTTTATTGTTCCTCGCGGAACCTATCGAGGGACAAATCAAAACAGTTTTATCAGAATCAAAGCCAGATGCCACATCAGGAACCCCCAGGAGCGAAGGTGTATAATCAAAGACCTGGCATAGCCAACGTATTTCACACTTTCTATTAGCCTTGCATCCACTGGAAGGTACCGTGCAACAAGGTCACGTGACAAGTAACTCTTGCCAAACTTTTTCTCTCCATTTCGTTCCAGAAACATGGATTTATGCATTATCTGAAAATAAAGTCATGTAGGTATCAGGGAATGCCGTGTTGATGACTTTTGCACACACCTTTCAGGATATATATGTACGTGATGTCGCCACAACTGATGTTTGTTCTCTTTTTCTTGTAGCCGTCATATGATAGGGGTTATGGAAGTATATCAAGTGGTCGCAGTCATGGCTCGGTAAGTACTGTTCACGCTTGACTTCATGTTATTTGATAATCATCTCCGACCGTTTATCTCATCGTGTCAAATTTCGGTTGTACTAAAGGATGGAAATAATTTAGACTGGACTCTGCTAATTTCATATATGTGGAAATTTCAAATTTCTTCATAGAGAGACAATTCATCTTTTAAAATTTGAATGGAATACCATATGTAACGTCCGATGCTGGAGACGTCTTGTTTTAAAAAGTCAGGAATGTCCTCTTTTCCAAGATATGTTACATAATCATTGTTCGTGTGGAGACTGCACTACTTAGACGATGTGGTATCCATGTAATATTGGGCGCTAAGCATTGTATACCAAACTTTGATTGTTTTGATAAACTCTCTCCGAATTCTCGATTTCAATTTGAATTCATTAGATATTCATCCGACAAAAAAAAAAAAAAACATCCCACAAAACTACGGACAAACATGGACGTTTCAATTATAGAATTTCAATCATCACAAACCATGGAATAAATCTGTGTACTTACATTACTGTTTTCCGTATGATTTGTTCATTTGTAAGACTTTGTATGACCAAAATTAAGTTCATATCGTGTGTTTGGGGATAAACTTTTTTTTTCAAATTTAAGATTATGTGATAAAAGAAAAGAAACATATTTAGTTGTCGCGTTGAATTTCTTAATAAATATATCTAATAATTCTATGTAACATTGCTATCAATTATAGGAAAACTACATACTAAAGAAATGGAAAGTTCTTATGCATCCATTAACATGCACGAGGAGCAGTTGCGAAATCCTTTTCCGTCTCATTTGCTTTTAATAAGTATTCATTAACGATGTACCGATACTTTGGCACATGTTGTATATAATTAACATGTAAACATGCCTACATTTCGTTTGTTAAAATGAATCTTTGTACTGTGTTCATATAAAACCGAGGCGCTATTAAAACAATTATTCTATTTAGAATATAAAAATAATAGCCTTTCTTATATGAAGGCTTTAAGCCTAGTATTCTACCTATACATAGCTGGTCAATCACACAGATTCGAGTGGACACTTCTTTCTATTTCTATACCAAAATATGACGTTTTTCTTGTTATCATAGTCCACTCATATTCGATTAAACGACGTAACTGCCGCAGACATATTGTTCTCGTTTTGATGAAAGTAAGATAAGAGCAGTTAAGGAAATTACGAAAAAGGACTTGAATTTAACAAGTCTGACTCCATGAATTCATTTTAACCGTTTGAGTTAGACCGTTTCCGTAAAACCCGTATTGTACTCTTATTAGAATGATATTACGAGAACTTATGCTGTCTGCCATCTTTCACCTTAAAATGACTATATTTCAGTACAACAAGATTACTGTAGTGTATAGCTCTATCCTTAAATAATGTTTGGTTTTACCCATTCGGGCATTTTGATAATTGGTGGTTGTTTATTTATTTGTTTGTGTTGTATTAACAGTATTATTATTATTATTATTATTGTTGTTATTATTATTATTATCTGGATTTCCAAAATTTGGACATTACGCATTAGGTGAAGAGATATTAATTTTGGAAATGCGAATCTAGTGTATAGAATTAATATCCATCTGAAGTCAAACCTGCATTAAGCGACGATCAAATGGATGGTGGAAATGTAGTCAGGCCGCTGAAGGCAGGTGGCCATTTGAAACTGCTTAATTCTATATATACAACGAACAGGAAAAGGTGGTCGTCTAAGACAGGTGATTACCGAATACAGGTGGTCTTTAAGCAGGTTTGATTGTATATGATTTTAGCTCTTTAAGATTATGACTTAAATGTTATCTTAAAGAAAATATTTATACTTAGGTATGTATTTAAACGCATGGATCATTTCTCAAATTAAACGGAAGGCGGACTTAGCTATCTTGTAGGCGACAGTCAAAGCTCTGTAATTAGATACTCCAAAGTTTATACTCAGATTACAGAGTTCTTAAAGTGAAAAATAAATATATAAAAGGCTATTTTCAATCATAAAATTCTGCCTAAGTGTGCAGTGCCTATTAAAATTTTGGATTTATACATCACAAAAATAATGATGATGTCGCTGTCAACAGAAGAAGCAAGAAGTTACTAATCTCTTAAACGTAGAAGCCCTCTCCAGGAATCGAGCATGAATCGCCTTCTGTTAATAATGTATGTAATTAACTATTGTATTGTATTGTATCACAGCATAAAACTCGTGGGTATTTCACTTGTGAAAATTACATACAGTACTTGATGGTAATCCTCATGGTAATGACATATACGAGTATAAGTAGCAGAAAAAAGAATCTGAAACACTTCAGCTAACGCCCACGTGTTATGTTTGAACGATCACTTCTGGTAATTTTACGAACACAATTTATATTGTAAAATTTTGAGATATTGAGATACTGAAATATCATTTTCGGTGATATAAATTTGTTTTGCATTTCAAGGAAGCATTAGTTTTCCAACGGAACACCAACAATTAAGGTGCCTATAATACTGCCTATAATACTGCCCAGTTAAGGTGCCTATAATACTGCCCAGTTAAGGTGCCTATAATACTGCCCAGTTAAGGTGCCTATAATATATACTGCCCAGTTTTATGACATAAATTTCGAAGACTCGTAGAAGACAAATACTTTTTGATAGTAAAAGCAAAAAAAAAAAAAAAAAGAGTGTGTAAAAGTGGGGTTTTGTAAAATCTAATTTGGTGTTATTTTGAAACAAGAGTATCAGTAAAACTGATGGATGCTCCCCGAACAGCAGTTATACCTATAAAGCAGGAAATTGATGACTCAATTCGTATACAAAAAAATCAGTAAAAATTGATGGATGCTCCAAGAAGCACAGCAATGATGAAGGAAATGAATCATTGTATTAATTGATGACGATTTCAAATCTCAATGTATCATATGGATATCCAATTGAGTGAACTGTAGAACGACTAGTGATCACAGTATTTTAAACCAAAGTGAGTAAGCTTGACCTTGATTAGTTATGAAATAAAACTTTTTTTCGTGACCTTGGCCTTTCAGAAATTACCTTGAGTGACCTTTGTCCAAAAGTCATTAACCTGAATAACAAAATAACATTTTGGTGAAATATGATCAAATTCTGATGAAAGGTGTAGGAGATATAAAAGAGAAAACAGAAGACATCTGACAAGGCTGTATGACACAAATCACCAAGTATTTCATGATATTTTAAGTCATGGTTAATAAGTGACTTTGACCTTATAGAAATGACCTTGAGTGACCTTTATCCCAAAGCCATTATCCTAAATAACATTTTGGTGAAGCATGATCAAATTCTGAAGAATGGCATAGGAGATAAGAGCTCGGATGGACGGGCAGACAGACACGACATCGACTATATACTCTCCCGAAATTTTTCGGGGAGCATTAAAATAATTATCTGTATGATAAAAGGTTTCACTTGCCATAAAACGAAAGGGGTAGTTTTATTTTTCTGATGTCTAGAAATATCCTTTTTCAGTCATATTTGTTTGCATAGTTATTAAAGAAACATTTTAATAAACATACATACACAAAAGAAATAAACATAATCCTAATAAAATTTATTGTATAACTATTTCATTCCAAATTTTATAGATCAGTTTAGTTGTTTCGCGATTTTTGAAATATCCTTTATGGAAATATATGACATAACGGGTATTTAGTTTGGAGGAGGAGAGGGACATTACTCAAAAAGTTTCCAATTTTTCTTGAAATTTCTAAACAAAAACATATATCCAAATTTAAGTCTTATTTCTATATCCTATTTCAATCATTTCCAAAGAGAAGTAGATACCATTTTCTTGGATACTATCCGCTATAACTGAGCTCATCCACACTAATGATAGTATTACTTTTCTGACCATTGAGAATTTCTCATTGATGACCACTCTGAATATCTCCCCGACTGACCCTTCCCTATAGCGATCTAGACCATATGTTCCCAATCAAGTTGACTACCACCGACAGACACTTGTATGCCATGTTGGATACATCATCCGTAATCTTATTAAAATGGCAAATGAGGGAAGGGAGAAGAGGGATACTTTGTCGTGAAGAAGAAGAGGTGCATTGCAAAATGGTGGGGTATTGTGAAAAATGATGGAAATAAGAGGAGAGATGGGGGAATTGTGTTTGCAAGCAGGGAAATAATATAGTCAGATGGATAGATGAGCGTAATTATGACCACTGACAGAAATGAAAGAAGAGAGAGGGTATTCTGTCGTCAACAAGGGAAGGAAGAGTGAAAAGATGGATGTGATATGGTATCAGTCGTTGAAGAATAAGTTATCAAGAATGTGAGTAAGAGATCATGTAAAGATGGACTGATGTAGTATGTCAGTTGGCCATCAGCCTGGACATTGGAGACTATGTAACAACAGATAGAATATCAAAATGAAAATTCAACAGGAGGAATGGTTACGTTTGAAATGTATAACTTTACAAACTTTATGATTTTTTAATGAAATTGTTTCTATTAAGAAATATTCTGAGACTGATGGATATGTTATTCGTTTCTTGTGGTTTTTATATAGACCGTTCATTTATAGAATATATTAATCTAATTAAAGTAACAATTAAATTTTATAGCATTCCCATTTTGACAAATCATTCAAATGGCGGGCCATCGCTAACGCAAAATACACAGATCAATATTTCAATAGATGTTTTTTCCGATGGGGTTTGCAGCCATTAACTGCGGTCCTGTGGGCCGTTTCACAAAGAATCATACGTACGATATTTTACGTACGTACAAAAAAATTTAACATCAGTATAATACATGAACATATTGTTTCAAACTTACCCAGGTGTAGAATGAGATTTCATTTTACGCTTTTGCACATTTTTTGAGTATGTCCATAAGTTTTTCCTCACATTTGATGATTTACCATTGATGAGTCCCCCCAATGTTTTGTCCCCACATGATCATCGTAACATGTTACTGTTTCCTCCTTGTCTTTTCCTGTGCTTTTATTTTGGTGTTTACATCATATACATGTATCTACATATTAAAGGTTTCTAATCATTCATACCTTTACCAGATATTGACTGCAGAATCATTTGCGACAGGTGTGGATACCCGACAGGAGATATCTACATATTATTATGAATTCCTTTGCATTTACATATCGTTGGAATAAGCACTCTTATATGGGGTCATCATGTGTTATAAAATCAGATTTAGTTCAAATTGGTGTTTAGATATAATTATTATTTTCAAGCATTAAATGTGATACATATATGTCATAACAATACATTATGTCAAGCTGTAGGCCGCTCGAAAGGTTTAAACTAGCGTCCAATCCAAATAAGCTGCAGTGTTTTAATTTGGATTTTGTATCAAAGCAAGAATTCTCTCCTGGTAATACATTGAATTTCTTCATTACAAACTCCGACATGTCATTGAAACATAAACATAATTATCTGGATTTTTGAAGGGGTTTCTGCTAATTGTATTCTTGTTCGTAGATTATATTAATTTATTTATATATAGAACTAAGAGATAAAACAGATGCCCATTAGGTTTCTTTGATGTCATTCGAATACTACCAATAAATGTGGTACATGGTCCATTACTGCGACAGCTCTCGAATATTTTTGGGATGAAAATCTTCATAAATACCTCATCAATCTTTCCTCCCTTTCACCTATAGAGGCAAACAAACAAAATTAATTACCTGTTGTAAGTGATATAGCAGAGCAGATGCTTATAACAAGAATCCATGGTCTGTAGATATAAGCTATAATGCGTGGGTTGGATGAGTGATCCAAAATGTATTCTGTGTTGTCAGTGTTCTGTTTAATCCTTGATTCTTCCAAACAAATTATAACCAAACAGGAACAGAATCAGAGACGAAATAACATTATACGAACTTTTACAATCAATAGGAAATCAACATTAATCAGAACTTAACTATGTGTGTTGCCTTTTTTTTTTTAAATTTATAACATTCAGTGGGTTTTAAATGTTGTTTTCTTATTAAGTGCTGAAAATACTTCTTTGTATACATGTACATCTTTGTGCTGTTTATATGTTTTTGGTAGTCTTTGTTGGTTTGGCTTGCCAAACGGGAGACACTTAATCCTTTTGTTCACCTGTCACCACATCACTACTATCACATCACACAGGTCCGTGAATATCGACTGTAGTACATTGTTGTAATAAAACTGTCACTAAACTCCGCTCCTTTCGTATTTTACATTCTGAAATATGATGATGTTGTAATATTATGAAAGATTGTCCAAGAAGAAATGTATATTCTACTGTTGTCATTTTTTGTGTGCATGTCCTTGGTGAATTTTGTCATACAGCTTTGTCAGATGTCTTCAGCTTTTTCTTTTATGCAGATACTTAATAAATGTATCTCTCAGATATACATGTTTTTGTTTCGCTATAATATATTTTGGGCAATATTTGAATGTTAGTGTCTAAATATTTTGGGCGTTGGTGGCGGAGTTCGTTAGCTTAATAGGAGACACTATTTCTTCTAGTGTACATGATCCCACGAAAGCACACTGTGATACTTTGATATATGCGTCACAGTGAAATCACAGAAGCTATATTTTATTTTATTTATTTATTTTTTTTTTGTAATCAAACTTGAAATAAAAGTATTTCTGTGGCAGAATATAACCATTTACCTCTGACGTTTAAACATATATTGTTTATGCGAATAAAACTGAAATACTTCATATACATTTCATCATTATGAAAACGTAAAGTGTTGAATTGAATTACACATGATTCAGGGACATGTTTAACCTGTGTTTTGCACAATTTTACAGCCATTACAATAATTTTAGTATAAAAAAGCACAAAACAATACGCATTTCGAAACCAACCAACGCTTTATTTATTGTTTTAAAATCAACTAAGAAATGTAGGTAAATTTAGATATTTAAAAGAAAAATTATAAGAAATATATTTATAAATGTAACCCTGGGAATCATTGGTTTAGTAACACTCGTTTCATAGTGGTCTCGCCTTTGGGTTGCAATGTCTAAGACAATCTACCGTGCTACATTGCAATGAGTGCCACAGTCACACGACACCTGCTAATTTCTGATTTTACAAAACTGTCATACTGTCAATTTTTATTTTTGGTGGAGGATTGTTTGAATTCTCATACTTCTGTTCTCATATGTGTGACTGTAATAATTTCGGTACTGTGTTGGTCCTCATTGAAGGTATACGGCAGGTGCTGAATTGTTTGTCATTTATAATTCTGTTAGCCGCAAGGCGTGGCCTAACATCATAATAGGACCACGTCTTGCGTCTATAATTTTTGTGCATTCGCTTATTTTTCCCGAAAGAGTAAATGTCATTTTATGTAAATGCAGAGTATGTTTAAGGAGAGAAAACATTACAGATATCTATGGAAATCCACACTACAATTACATATTTACAAATCTATATCGTAATCTCCAGAAATTTGTCTTCTTTCAGCCAAATACTGTAGCCCCAAGAGGCAATACTGTTTATAATATCAAACTTCTATAAAGGTTATTTCGCAAGTTTTTTTTTTTCGTTCGGGATGACGTTTATCACAGTTTATCATTCTTCATTCCTCTTCAATTCTAATTGATAATCATCAAGATTCATCTTCATCGATGACTGAAGGCTTAGGGTGGACTTTTGAAACTATGCCATAGCTGTAACAAGTCTGCAAAATACGTTGCAGTTAACATAAACACTATTAGACATGTGGTTCTTTTGGTGGTGCCTCCATTTCGTAACTCTTAGCTACACTTAGTATTGTGGATAATGAGTAAGGTAAGGCTGATTTTTATTCTGAAAAGAAACTGAATTGCATCAATAAGAAATAAAATTACTTTTTTAAAGATGCATTTAGTAAAGAAGGCCATCGGGCAATTTTACAAGAAGTATTTTATGGAGTACTTTGATTGATAGATGGGTGGATTGATTAATATTTATTCCAAATTTTATGAATTTTCTATACTTAAATGTGTCTTTTGGCATCCTTTTACAATTTTAATGTTATTTTAAGCGTAAATCATGCGACATCAACTCTCTAAAACGTAATCTCAAGTACCAAGCTGCATCGTCTCTTCGCTCTAAAGTCTATACGGAGGATTTGATTACATCATACCACTGTTTTGACATTGTATGACTGCGACATATCCCATGCAGTGTTATTTTAACCCCTGTTCTGATTTTGTATGACTGCGTCACATTCTATGCAGTGTTCTTATACCTTTCTTCTGATATTGTATGGGTATCGCGTCGGACTCCGGGGTTCGAGTCCCGCTCTGGTCATGCCGGTGTCATGTCTTTCGGATGAGACAGTAAAACCGTGAGAATAGGTATGCATGGCACGTTAAAGATCCCTCACTGCTTCGGGTGGGTCCGTTGCAAAGGTCAAAATTTGTATGCCCCGCATCAGGCAGATGCCGTCACCATTTACGTGAAATATTCGTGGTGTGACGGAAAACAAAAATCAATCAATCATTCAATGATATTGTATGACAATGACACATTCTATACAATGTTATTTTAACCCCCGCTCTGTTGTTGTGTGACTGCGACACACTCTATGCAATAATATATACCTCTATTCTGGTTTTGTATGACTGCGACACATTCTATGTAGTGTTATTATACCCTGCTCTGATGCTGTATGATTGCGACACACTTTATGTTTTGTTATTATACCCTGTTCTGATGTTGTATGATTGCGACACACTCTATGCAGTGTTATCATACCCTGTTCTGATGCTGTATGATTGCGACACACTCTATGCACTGTTATTATACCCTTGTTCTGCGACACACTCTGCAGTGTTATTATACCCTTGTTTTCGTATTTTACTGATATTGTATGACAACGGCACATTCTACACAATGTTATTTTAACCCCTGTTCTGATGTTGTGTGACTGCAACACACTCTATTCTGGGGTTGTATGACTGCGACACATTCTACATAATGTTATTATATCCCTGTTCTGGTGTCGTATGACTGCGACACGTTCTATGCAGTATTATACATGTATTTATTCGTATTCCGGTTATTCTCGTGGTGTATGACTGCTATACATTTTATGCAGTGTTATTATACCCATTGTTGCGATTTTGTATGACTGTGATGCAGTATCAGCTGAGAACAGTATTTTAAGGTTCAAATATATAAGATATATTGTCATTCTTAATCTTAACTGTGGTCAAGGTGAATTAAGTACACTAATTAAAGCTTAAAAAACTACCCTCTACAAATAGGTCAATTGTTTTTATTGTACTTTCATCGATTTGCTCATAAGAAATATATCAATATTGTGTATGCCCGAGCTCTGATATTGAGAGTTTACATACTAGATACTGGCAAATGTTTACATGCAGAGTTTATTTTTTGAATCATACGTCTCAAAGGAACATATATTGTTTACCTTTTAGCCATTTAATTTTGGAAAGCAGATTCTTAAAGACTCAAATTTGATAATGAATTATGAGCATCTTCAATGGAAATGGATATAAAATCTTTTATATAATAATGCGACTAGAAACAGCATAAATAATGAATATTAGAACATATATACGTGTATATATTTGGTGCACCATATGTTCATTTTCCCAATTTACGTCTCTTCGGTGAAAATAAAATAAAAAATGATTTGTCACTATCATAGACGATATAAATGGATGAATGGCAAAAGCTTATGTGATTGTCATCGATTACCGGTATTTGCCAATTGATATGCCAATAAAACAGTCACTTGTGTAGAGTTTAATTACGTGTTATTATCTATACCCCTGTACTTTTTCTGTTCCACTACGTTCACTTGGTGTACGCAATGTTATAATATTTTAGTGTCATTTGTGTGTTGTTAGGTTCATGGCGGGTGTCGCGAACCAAACAGGAGATCATTACTTTTCTCATGCCGAACTTTTGATTTCCAAAGGGAATTATCAATGTTTATCGTGATACGATGTACTGATTGCCACGGTGACAGCACGTGTTATATCTTATGTTATATCACTCTCTGTAAATGCATCAATTTTTTGTCCCACAGATGGTTGTAATATTGCATTTTTATGAGAAATAAGCTCATTTCTTCGTAAATTAACAGCATAGTTCCTCATAAACACTAATGGAAATTATCATTACTTCTCTTCTCTTTACATGCTCAGACATTTATGTATCTATCTGCTTTTGTATTTCCTTTTAATGAAAGAATTGACTATGTAAACAAATATAAGTACATAATGGCGAAATGCTTATGCCAAATCTGTATCATTCACTTATGGATTTAACATTACAAGCATCAAAATATGTGCCGTTTTGTATTGTATCTATTTCATCGCATGGAACCTGTTCTTATGTCTTGTAAACCAGTCAATGGCGTCAGTAATGATGGACGTGTTATCACACGCTTTATGATGTTACATATGTGTTTTATTCTCATATCATTTTCATTGCTTTCCACTGTGATGTAGCCAAGCTACATTCAACTCTCCTCACATAATTCAAGTAGAATCTAATAGTTGTTGAACATATATTGTTCTGAATTTAGTGGTATAGCCATTTTATGCAATTATCGTCCAACTTTCCTTCAAATCCTATACTCCATGCATTAATACTTAAAACCTTGAGATATCTATAACATGACACAGTGTAGTTATAATCTTTCTGTATATCAACATATAAAACATCTTCAAAACGTAGTCAGATTATACTAACGTTCCGGTCAGTATCCCGTAAGATTATGACAGTTCAAGGTAAACGTCAACAAAGGATAATACAAAGGTCGTGTTCGAATGGCGCGTTAATAAACTTGGCAGTATACGTGCAGTGCACTAAGCGCACTTCCAAGGATACCTCGAGTGATTACATACTCATCCCTCGACTGACGATCGCAACTGTCTGTAAAACAACTCTCACTTCATTATTGATGCAGGGGCTCCCTGGGGGGATAATAATGTTGTTTATCTTGCAAAACTTACATATCAGTATACCAAATTTCTAACATGATATTACATAAATTTATATAATGTGAAATTCGTAAATTAACCAAGACTTAGACGCCTTCAAAAGATTTGAATGATTGAATTTCAAAACCCTTTTCTGTGCCCTCTGTTGTTGTCATAACCCACGCGATTGTGGTTCACACTTCAGTTTTGTTACTGTCATGCGATAAAGACTCATGAAATGAGTTTCAGTGTTTGAATAATTAGACCCCTGACAGCGGAGATGGTTTTTGTCGAACACGACTTGCACATTAAGAACTAATTATAGATGAAACCTGAAAAACACTCTTCCCATCTTATCTTCCAATCAGAAAACTATAATAGTAATTAGTTGTAGTTAGCCAATGAAATGAATCATTCCACAGAACAGTGGTGCAAAATGTGATTTAAGAAAGGGGTATGAAGTTTCTTGAATGTTAAAAACATAGTTACGAAATCAGAGTGTTCGAACAGTTTTCTTTCTTTTTTCTTAGGTTTACGACAATATGGGAACAAGTAAAGGCTATGGATCTTCTAACAGATATAGTACAGGAAGTAGCGGTAACTATCTGAGTCCGTCATACGGGTCTCAGAATAAATCTTCATACTCATCACCAAGTTACTCACCATCCAACAGGTATTCTATCGGGGGATCAAATTCATACAGTATCGGACCATCCTCATATGGTAATGTAAAGGAAAGAATTCAACGATTTTCGGGAGAACGAAAAAATCAAGACATGTACACACCACTGGCGAGCCGTGGAAGTTCCCAGGGACGGGACAGTAATTACGGATATGATAAGTACTCACCACGAAGCGCAGCTTCCGATCCGTACACAAGTCGTTCCGGTTATCTTTCGGATTATGGGGGTAGCAATCGTTCATACAGTTCATGGGATCGAGGTTCCTCTAGATCAGGAAGGAGCTACGGTCAGGCGAGTCGGGAAAGCTCTCCTGTCAGTAGTCGTTCCTCTAGGTATGACTATAACAGCAGTGCTTCGCCTTATTCCGCGTATACTTCAGAGGCGTCACCTCCTGTGTCGAGGAAATATGAAAGACAATTATCTCGATCATCCGACGTGGAGCATGAACCGTACGAAAGGCGAAGATCTCGCGATTTTATAAACCCCCCTCCTATCAAAAGAAAGGATCATGTTTCTTCAGAAAGTGAAACGAGTGACAGCGCTCCAGAAGCAGAAAAAGATGGATCTAGGGGACGCTATATGATATCACGTGGTACATCACCTATGCCCGAAAATCCAAGTCAAAGACGGGAATTAAAACAATACCGTAAGGATCGTGCTAAATCAATTTCAAAGACTAAAAGAATTCGTCAGCATGGTCGAGATGTGAGGCGGGAGGGTAGATATCGTTCATCAAGACATAATCCAACGGTCGATTGTGCTTCGCAAACTTACGAACCAACCCGACGGTCTCGTCGTGATTCACTGAACAATAGTGTTGGAAGTGGGGATATTCGTGACAAAATGGCGCTGGCCGCTCTTGCAATGGCAGATGGAGACAGTGGGAGAGGTGGTAATGATTCTTTCAATAGTGCAAGAGAACAGTTTAACACCCCGTCACATCAACAGGAGAGAAACTCTAAACGGTACTCCAAGAGAGATGATGGGAATGTCAGTGATGCTCCCGGAGAAAAATCATGGCGCAAGGCTGTGTACGGCGATCCTACCATGGATTCTAGTATTGAAGTGGGTGATGACCGGCCTAGCAAGGGACGACGGCAGCCCAAAACTAGTACGCCGATTGTTAATGATTATGATAACGATGAAAACAATGCACGACAACGTCGACGTATGAACCGACAATCCCAGGATCGTGAAAGTCGTCCCGATTATAACAGATCGTCCTCCAGGGAAAATAATCTTGATGAAACGCCAAAACGCAGACGGCATAGAAGCAGAGAAATTCTGGACGAACCAGAGGTTATTGTACATCCACCGGAACAATCCGCAGCTACCCCAATGCGTCGAAGACGTCATGGAAGTAAAGAGTTACTTGATGAACCTATGGAGGACACTCCTCTTACCCCGGAAACTATCTCCCTACGTGATAGTATAGAAAAGGTACATCAGTGGAAACAACAACTTCCAGCAAATCATCAAGAACCGCAACCCACTGGACCTGTCCGCCATTTAGAGACAGGCTTTCCGCGAAGCGATTCTGGTGAGTACTTTTCTGCACACGATTACCCACCCTCTCGTTCTTCTAAACAGTCGTCCAGTCGAGACGTATCTCCTGATCGTCACCATAGACGTAGCAGACGATCATATCGGGAGGACTCTCCTCCACGTGACGATAGGAGAGTTAACCGACAATCAAGTCGCCAGAATGACGACAGTGTGTTTGCAGACGATGATCGTAATTCGAGGTTGCCGAATAAGAATTTCAGAAAGTCAACTCTGAATAAATCGTTAGATTTTGAAGATGACGAAGGTGACGTCAATGTGCGCATGCGTGATAGAGAGGAGCGTGGTCTGAAACCACCTGCCCAAGCAAACAGAAAATCTGGAAGTTCTTCAGATGCATTTTCGAGAGATGATTCCCCCAATCGAGCAAGAAATTCGGCACATAGACATTCCTCTGGAGATGGGAGGAAACGATTTATGCGAGAAAGTTCAAATGAAGACATACTCGATGAAAGACGTTCAAGGCGAGATGGTCACGTGAGTGACCGTGGTCATACAAGTGATAGTTCAACATTGGGATTCAATCGAGATGGTTCCCCCAATCGTGTACAATATTCGCCAAACAAACGCAGAAATGCTAGTCGGCAAAATTCGCGAGAGGATATATTGGACGACAGACGAAGTTATAGTCGCCATGGATCACGAGAGGATGTGCTTGACGACCGACCTCAACGTCAATCAAGTTTTCAGCCGAGAAACTCTCAACATCAAGCATACGATAGGCCTGTCAGTTTGGGAGTGTCCAACGAAAGTCTGGCGCATATCAGTAATGCGTCATCAATTGCGTCAATCAACTCTGTTGTCACCGATGATGGCACTTTGCGTAATGGTAATTCTATGACGTCATTAGCTTCTAATGAAATGGAGGCAACTCCATCTCCCAGTAATCAGCATTTTCCTGGTATACACGCATCTCAGAATGGTGCATTGCCCGATATTGTTCCTGGATCCACATCGCCACAGAATGAGGCTTCGAAGAGAAGTCATCAGCCAGTTAAACGAAACCGCAGTGGCTTAGTAGGACGCCAGAACGACATCGATAATTTATTGGATTTTAGTCCGAATGAAGATGAGTTTGTCGAGAGGGGCAGAACATCCAGGGCCGGAAGTGACGCAAAGCAGAGGCGCAGTGGTGGAAGTGCTTACAATGCAGATAGTAAGAATATTGACGAGGTTCTGGTCCATCGACCACAAAACTTGATGGATACACCCGTCCCATCGCATCCACATCCCCTTAAGCCGCATCCGAATGTGCCAGGTAACTATGCATCATGTGCACAAAAAGTGATGACGTCACTGGCATGGGAATCTTTGCTTACTTAGATAAATAGATTTAGATCAAATTATGCAAAAGAGCTGCAGCTACAAATATTCTTATTCGGTTTCACTAATGAGCTACATTTCGGATTAAAATATAGTAAAGATTTCTCCGCCTTCATAACGACAGTCTAATAAGCAAAATATTGTCAATATCCTCATTTTACGACACCTGTATTATTTTTCATACCTTAGCTGAGCCGAAACTGTATATTATTATTGTTAATTTAATTTGTACATTCAAAACTCACTTTTTGGCTAGTGATGTATACGATGGAGATTAAAAACTATTTTTCCTCCAATCAGAGATTACACGAAAAATTGTTTTATTATGTTTCAGTGTCAATTGTTTTTAAGAGAATAGGAAAATATATAAAATGTATATGTAAAATAGAAAATTGACTGAATACTGGTGATATCATATATAAAGCAATTAAGAAACGTCATCACTTTCTTCGGAAAATGGCTTCAGGTCCTCGGTATGTGTTGTCCTCTTTATGTTGTCCTATTCCTGTTATTATTGTTTTGTCCTTGTGTTGTGTATTCCCATCTATCCTCCCTAACTTTCCTATTTATATTAGACGCAGATGCTGTCAAATAACACCCTAGATCTTTATGAGTAAGTGCAATGCCGAGGTGGGTTTTGTCTACCTTCCAAACACTTGACAATGTAGTTCAGCGCTGATGACTAACACTTACCCTATTGTTTGCGGTGTTGTACCTCATTGTACATTTGTCGTTTTGAAGTAGCAGCAGTAGGCATAAGCTATTCTCGGCAATGGTGTATCTATTCTGCCTTTGTGGTGTGGTTCAGAACCGGATTATTCATAGCAAACCGCTAAATTTTATGTATGCTTTGATGTTTTATACCGCTTATTTAAATAGCACGAATTTGATCTGAAATGCGGAAATTGTATTGTATATTTGCGGAAATTCTTAATTTGTCAATGTTAAATATGAGTTGAATTTCTTAGTACATTTTCAATAAATGGTTCAAGGTTTCATTTAGTCTAAATACCTTTCGACTGACACATACTCGTTTTATTTTGTTGCTGTTAAAGTGAAATGATGCTTTTACATTTTGCTGAAACATGCTGTATTTTAGAAGACCTTTTATTGGATATAGAAGATCCTATCACAGCTACCATGACAAAGAAGACCGACGGTCCACCGTCGACACCGCTGTCTCCGGGGTCGGCCAACCTCAAAGGTTTGCCCTCAGCAGCAGCTCAGCAAATGGGCAATATTCTGAAAAAGAACAAAGGTTCGGTAACAATCGGAGATATTCTGAACCTCTGTTACAAACCTCCAGAGTCCAAAGTAATCAAGGTTCCAGGAGTTACTTCCCTTGCCGAGGATCTACATTTTCGAGGTTATACCACTGTAAAGGAGTTATTGGAGAACTTGGGCGTTGACACTCAAAAGGTGAGAAATATATAGATTTAATCCCTGTTCGTTGACATTCAATTGTAAAGGTCGGGTCGCATCGTGAACGAGAAACAGCCACGGGCAACTTTGAAATTTACCCGCTAGCTCTTGCTTTTATATCGGAAGAAGTTTAAATTTCTAGTTTGATATGTTGTTTTCTGCATGAATTTACTTTTAAGAAGAAAGAAAGAAAAACTTTGTATTAAGACATTTAATTTTCTATGGTTGCTGGGGTTTTTATATGTAAGAAATAATTTTACGAATATTTTTATGAGGCGTCTTTGTTACTTTCTTCGTATTTTATATGTCTAGATTAATAAATGTAAAAAAGGTAAAATATGATTAGTTGTTTTTAAATGAGTGAACATAGTTTATTTATTTAGATCTACTGTAATGTCCACAATTTAAATAGTTGATAGTGCGAACCAAGCGGCATCACTCGTATTGCCTTCCTTGTGAGACGCTTCAAATTGACATGCGCTGTAACTCTTCATTAATAATCCTACCGAAATCTGAAAAAGAGAGATTTGTCATAGTTATAATAATCTATAAAAGAAGAAAACAAAGTTTCTCAATGTCAGATGATAAGATAATTCCTGTTAATGATGATAAAAATCACTGTTATAATTAGTAATTAAAATAAAAAATAGTGCTTTTTCTCACCTGGCGTATGAATACATGTAAACAAAAAGGTCACCGGTTCAAAGAGCAGAAATGAAACTAGCAGCATTAGACTAAGATTAAACATGGCGACCTTCACATGTAGAGTACAGTTTTTGGATGATACGGACCCATTTTCTAGTACAAATTTTCCTGAACCTACCCGACCACCAGTTTTTACATTCCATATAACTGTTCCTTTAGTGAATCAGATAGGAGGAGTACATAGATTGTTACAGGCGCCACATAAAGTAAGTACTGACTGTCAGGTAACGGAGGGTTGCCGAGTGTAAACAAATGCTTCAGTCTCACCGGTAAATTCGAGATGAAAAACAGTTTTATATTTTTTGAGTTTCTTGTGTTTTTCTGGAAACACGCTGGATTTTATGGGAAAAAGATAGTTTATGGACTTAACCGATTCTTAAATTAAAACATTTTTTTTTTGTATTTATAAATTTCATTTTACATTTGAATTGTTATTTCTGTATAAAATAACCGAAATAGGTAGATTACATGTATATTATTATGAGGAATGCATACTCAGTAGCACTTAAAGTTTGGTTGGCTGTAAAATATACATTAATTGTGATATATATATATATATATAAAATAAAGTTACTAATATTACTAAAACTGATTTTCTAAGTACATGTATAATCAGGGATCTCGTTAACACGCGTATTTGCGTCCCTGACGCGTCAAAATCGGCCGGGACACACGAATTTCAAAAGTGGTGAGTCCCCGGGACGCGTCCCTGTTACCCCTGCATGCAGCTAATAAATTTAAGACTTTGTGCTGTGTCGCCGAGTAAGCCGTGTATTAATTGATTTGTATTAACCGCGGGAGATAACGCTTCGGGCGGTCCGTCGGCGGCAGTATAAATTGTCCACTCGACCCTATTACATGCCCACGATGCCGCCGGCGGACAGTTGCACGCACTAATTGTAGAACTAACAGTGAATAAGGGTGAATTAAAGACCTTATTGTACAAGCATAGGCGGGATTTTCAGAAATCTATCACAAATTTAATACCAAACCAAATGTCTAAAATGGCATGTTGATTCAAACACCATTTCATTGCATATTTTAAAAAAGAATTACGAGTCTTTGTTTTCACAGTTAGTTTCACTAGTGATGAAAATCTGTAAGAAATTGCGACATCTTTATAGTTGTAAACAGTGCAACTGTTATGCTTTCTATATCCTGGATTGTCACTGTCTAATGGGCACGCGCTGGACAAAAAGGACTGAATGTGTTGACATTTCAGGGTCATTTACACAAGATGATTTGTTTTATAAGTTATAGTTGATAGGGGATCTAAAGAATCTCAGAATGTGTTTAGCCATCAGAATACGTAAGGATTTATTTGAACCTCAAATTGCCTTACTATTAATTAAGTTCAACGCACTTAAATATATAAACGATACTTAAAGACTTCGGCGGTGTGTACGGATCATTATTAAAATTAGCAGTTACTGCAAAATTAGCAGTTACTGCAAAATTGCAACAACAGCTTGGGTCAAACATAATTTGGGTTACAATCGGTAAATTTATTAATGCCAACATGCCTGCTGACCACTCAATCCTTACATACGGCGACGAGGTCCTTAACTCACTGATCAACAACCTAACCCACCTACCCACCAAGCTGATGTGATTTGATTATTATCTGTATATAATGTATAATATAATGTATGATAGTGCTTGATTTTCCATAAGAATTATTTGTAGTGCTTAGACCTTAAAACTTCTTTTGCTATATGTGATACAGTGCTTGACAGTTTATTATTTATAACATGATTAATAAATTATCATTTTATGTGATTGTTACAAAGAAATAAATAAATAATTAAGCAAAGGAATCCTTTCATTTTATGCCCAGTGCTTAGCAGTCTGTTAAGGTGGTGTCACACTAATGTTGAAGTTAACAGAAGAGATATTGTAGAACACATTGAGTTTTGAACACATCATGTGTACATTATCTGCTTTTCATGCTTAAACAACAAAACTATCAAATTTATTGACATTTAATTCACATAATTAGCATGAAAGACAGATAATATGCACATACACCTATGAAGACACAAAAAAACTATATATATTGAAGTTTACTGCGGGACTCATCATTTTTAGATTGGGACTCACCAAATTTTGGTGGGACTCACCATTTTCAAAAGTGGTGAGTCCCAGGACTCACGATTTCAGAACCCTAGTGAGAACCCTGTATAATGTTAAAAAAAAAGACCAGTGATGTCAAGGGGTGGATAGGTACAGAATTGACTTGTGTATTCAATACACCTCATTTTATCAAAAGCTAGAGTTAAGATTAAAATAAAATAAATATTTCTTATTATTTACTCTACATGTACATATACATATGAGAAATTGTAGAAATTTCATGATCTTTAACAAATCAGCATAATTATTATTTATGAGCTGAATTTAAAATTTCAGCATTTAAAGTGTAGCTTGTGATAGAATTAGTGAAATTTGAATTTTGAATATAGATCTGATAACAGTATCTGAATTAAATGAATCATTTTGACCACAAAATATCTTCACATTTGTTACATACATTCTAAAATTAGAATTTAAAAAAACATTTCATGTAGATCTTATCTTTCACATACATGTATAACATTTGTACCTGCTTGCATAGACCTCCCTCTCTGGAGTACTTCAGTGTAATTGACTTGTAAACAAAAGCACCTGAGGTCTTAAAATAACTTATTCTAGATATAGATATATATCAAAAGAGAATAAGAGAACATACATGAATACATCAAAAGAAAACAGTTCCCCCAAATTAAGTGGGGTTACAAGTATTTATGGGTTTGGAACAGTGAATCGGATAGTATTTGTTAAAAAAAAACCCAGAGCCTATTCAGAAATGTAGTGCTCACTGCTCAGTGTCACTGCAGTGGTGGAACTATTGTTTCATCACCTAGGGATGAAAAGGGTGTGTTGAAGTGACCATTTTGCTGATTGTCAATTAATGGGGTTTAAGGTCAAATATTGGGTCACTCTCTGAGGAAGTGTCTCCACTCCTCTCAAGTGTATCGGTGTACATGTAGGTACCGATCGCATGCTGGTAGCAGACAAAGTAAAAGTGAAATCCTTGATGCAATATGTTATATTTGGACAAAATAAAAAGAAAGAAGTGAATTAAATCCCATGTGTTACTTGTAACCAAAGCAGGAATGCAGAATATTTGTTATATAATTTTGTAACTTGGTCTTGATCAGGTATGATCAGTGATGTAATGTAAGTATGAGGGGTAACATATTGTATATACAGTGTATCAGAATACAGTGCAGACTCACAGAGGTAGCAATATACATGTATATAATGGAAATACATATAATTACCTTTTATAATCTAATACATGTACCATAATTTGAAAGAAGGCGGCAAACAGGATAGGGAATGTCTGGAAAAAAGGAATTTATTTTCCATAGCATATATGTACATGTAACTCCAGAGTCCTCCTTGATTTCATAAAATGTTTTCTATCTTTATACCATATTTGTATGTATTTATATGTTATAATACCTTATTTGGTAATGTAAAAATATATATATATATATATTAATAGCATTGCATTGACTTGTTTTTGAGAGAAAACGAATCAGCAAATGAAAAATTAAAAGGAATGTACCAAGAAAAAAAGAGATGTTGATAAGCATCAGAAAGGTGTTATGATTAAATGTATATGTAATAATAGCAATTTAGATAATGGAGTGGATAAGTAGAAACAGCCAAGTTAAGTAAATTTCTGTTAAACGCAGTAAATTTGCTTGCAGCTTGAAGACTGTGCCTTACAGATATATCGGTACCATAACGGTACACAAGGCGACTATGGAACTTACTTAGACTTAGAGTCCTCTGTAGATGAACAACAAGAAGAGTTAGAAGGTTTCCAGGATCAGTAAGTACCATTTTAATATGAACTGGTTGTTTAATGTATACACCTAACAGAGCTTCTACAGGGTTTGGGAGAATTGCTATACAGCCCAGGGGGTCCCGTCAGAAGCTAAACAAAATCCACTCACCTGCATGCACAAAGATATAATCAG
The DNA here is from genome assembly GCA_035048485.1 of Pteria penguin. NCBI lineage: Eukaryota > Metazoa > Mollusca > Bivalvia > Pterioida > Pteriidae > Pteria > Pteria penguin. Next base: position 30,971,146 of record CM068582.1, on the reverse strand, counting down.
ATAAACCATTTTGCCAGTGGAGAGAAAAAAACTGAAATTGCTGAGCCCATTATAATTTATCACTTCACCCTATTCTGCTCTTTGTTATTCTTTCACACATTGTACATTGACCATTATATTCCTCTCAATGTTGAATCTGGTTAAGGGAAAACTTGTGTGTATTCACGAAAAACTGTGGAGTCCTAAGAATCTAAGACCGCATTGTCATTAGCTAAATTTGGTTCTGGCATTATATGTACGGTCTGGCATTACTCAGTTTTAGTCTTATATGTATACAGAAATATTTATTATACATGTAATGTATAGACATTTCTATGTATTAGTAAATTTATATACTGTACAAAAAATCTAGTGTCTTAATACATGAAATGGTGTACATGCATGAATTAAAGAATTTTCCATGGAAGTGGAAAATGCAAACAAAAGAAAAATCAAAATGGACATTAGTTGATCAAGCAGGTGTGTTTTAGCCACATAGGTATGCATTACTGGTTTGTGGTTGGTGTTAACCCGGTAGTATCAAACTAAAGACTTTAAAAGGATCAATTATAGTTTTGGCATTCTAGACATCATGTAGATCTTCCACATATAGAATATTGTTGTTATGGTTTGGATGATAATGGGATTGAGAAGTCAAAGCCGCTGATCTAGTTGGCTAACTTTTAACGAATTATAAATGGGGCAATTTTTGTTGTGTCGGCGCTTTATCAAGTGGTTTTTGAGATGAACATAACTGCCTATTGTCAAACTTGTTAAAGTTTCCGGAGACAATATAATGGATGATGGTAACGATCCTGTGTGCGATGTTTAGATCATATACAATGTACATCTATATGACCGAAAACTATGTACATCAGGCAGTGAAACTCAATCGGAAATTGTACGAATTGGAATGTTTCTCAAAAGAAATAGTGAATGTGAATTTGATTTCAGATAATGTTCATGCCAATTGGATAAGAGATATGAAATGAATTTGATTTTTTCCTCTAATATTGGCATATTGCATTAACAGTGTAGATTTAAAAATGTAAGGGCGGGAGGGGGGGGGGGGGGGTTGCGGCACCACAGGATCGAGTTTATGATAAAATCACGGTTCAACAAATGTTGATATACTGGTCATCGTGCAGTATAACATAAGACAAAAGAGGGAGCAGAAAAGGGAAAGGAGGATATTGGTACAAGAGATATTATTAAAACGTAAAATGGACTTACTGATATTAACAATTGAATATTTGTTTTCTAAACGGTGTAAGTAAATCTTTCAGTTTCCGTTCCGTTTCTCTGTTCAGTATATTGTGTTCTTCATTTGTTGTCCTGTCTTACATCTAGTTCAGTATATCGTGTTCTTCAATGTTGTCCTGTCTTACATCAGGGCAATTAAACTACTTGGAGCATCTCTTAATATCTTTATCTATGCCTTATATCTGATAGAAACTTAAAAGTTTACGGTAAGCCTAAATGAGGGATTTCGAAATGTTGGCAAAGCAGCATGCGAGGGCGGATGTCTGCTAAATTTATCGGAATCGAGGATCTTGAATTTTCAGTAGATCCTGATGACTCTGTTGTGGAGCCAGAGTTAGAAGTGTGGTTTTACGATGATCAGTACCCCCCCCCCCCCCTCCCCCATTCCCCACCCCATGCAGACGGTCACCTGAAATTTTACTCATAATCCCACATTTTGACATTGTCATACATCAAAATATGTTCACTTAACAACCACCTCCCATTCAAGAAACATGTAGTAGGCACTGGATACGCTACTGAGGAATAGAGTGATGTTTTAAATCAGATAGGTTAACACTGGATAGGAAATTTACACAAAACAGGAAGAAAAAAAAGACCAGTAGAAAGAGGTGTGGGGTGTGTTCATATCATTGTATAAATATTATGATTCAGTAGAGTATATTGATGTATTATTATTATTATTATTATTATTATTATTATTATTATTATTATGTAGCGCCATTTGTGGCTTTATAATTGTGTTGTAAGTTAAGGGAGAGGGCATAAATAATGTTGTAATAAATTATGCCCAATCCCATTTCATTTAATGAAACAAAATATGTTTAAACTAAACTAAAAATTAGTGATAAAAAAGCGCAACAATTCGTGTGTTTGTGTACGTTCGTCCGTGTGTTTTAGTATAGTTTTGCCTTTGTATTTGTTCCATTGTTAATTAAAATACTTAATACAAATACAGACATAAACATCATATTCATAGAAGGTTTAACCCAGTCGGGTGCCTGTTGAACTCGTATTAGGATTTTTTTGACACCCAAATAATATTATGCCATGAGAAGATTATGTGTACCTAGAGGTTATTTCATTATCTGAAATTCGCCACAACATCAATGATCGAGTGAACGCAATAAAAATATTAGTGTTTTGTGTTGTAATGCGTGCCTTGTGAGGCGCGACGATCCACCCGGTAACCCCCGGGCAGGTGCGTTATCATTTAATCAATATAGGTAACTATAAATAATCTTGATGTTTATTATTTATGTATGAGCAGATGATGTGTTTCAAGGAAGAGTTGCCAGTATATCAATAATGGCTTAATTTTCAATTTTTATTGTCGAATTACGATATACAAACATCCTTCGATTAGTAGTGAAACATCTGGAAATATACATGTATTACTAAAATGGTAGCCGTAAATTCTTTCTAAATCATTCATGACAACTATACTTACTATTTCTCTTCCCCCCCCTCCCCCCGCCCTTTTTGTTTGGCACGTTGGCTAAAATTTACATAAACCTGTTTCTACAAGGCTTGTTTTGATTTAAATAATAATAATAATAATTGAATAATCACTGATATTGACTTATAATCCGGTGAACCCCTTCATATTAATTTCAAGTCAGACGACCTTATATCTTCTAAATCAGTTCGAATTTCCAACTTCATAGTGAGTTACTCTATTAGTTATAAAAGAAGTTCAAAGAGAAGTATACGGGTATAGATTCTATTATCTCGTAGATATCGTCGATCTTGATACGACAGTACAATATATATGTTCTACCTTACTGTATGGGTATTATTTAATTTGTCACAAAATTAAGAACCTGTATGGATCGTGATTTTAGTATTTACAAACCACCCAGTAAACTGAACTCCCCCCCCCCCCAAAAAAAAAAACAAAAACAAAACCCAGGGCATCCCTACCCTTTCTCAGCCTTCACATATAAATGACAAGAACTCCAGCGGTATGAATTAGTTCACGTGTATGGTGACGGCATCTGCCTGATGCATTGCATACATTGTAGAAATCTATACCACTGCAACGGACCCACTCGAACCAGTAAGGAATGTTTTACGTGCCACGCTTACCGTGACGCTGATCCGTGGTTTTTACTGTCTCATCCGAAAGACGGGGCACCGGTGTGTCCACGGCGGGGGTCGAACCGGGGGTCTTTCGGTCACGAGCCGAACACCTCATCCACTGAGCCATATCGGCTTTAATCGTTACTTATTCAGATGTCGTAGGTATGTAATAATACGTGTAATCGTACATTTAAATTTTGAACACGCAACCTTGCGCTGAATCTACCCCTCAACAGGGTTCGATGATAATAAAAATGCAGTGACATTGGACAGTATATCACAGCAAACGATCAAATGTGACTCATACGACGTCACCTTTTTTGTCACATTCCTTCCTACGATAGCTTTTATCTTCAGCTGAAATGATCACAATGCAAACGGGTGTGTTTTTATGAAAGGATGATCAATGTTGTATAAAGGGTTAAGCCGTACGAGAAGTACAGCAATAATTCACGTTTATTGATGAGAAGGAAAAATGTCTCTTACGTTCAGAAGTCCTTCTTCACCCCACCTTATGAGAAACGTAATATAGCTTAACTCATGTCTCTTTAGAAATTGGGACCCTGCCTAGAGTCTCAATATGTGGGCAATTTAAGTTACACATTGGCGATATAGAAATGCTTTGAAGTCTTGATAGCGATGATTTGAAATTTATTGTTATTGTATGTAACACATTCTTTTTGTTTTACTACAGGAGGAAGAATGCGTTGATATTACGTACGCAGTTGACGGTCCGAGTCCATGCTGTCATTGGTAAGTGAAAAACCCCTACTCCCGTACTCCCTCATTCCCATAGAGCAATATCTGAAGTGTGTGATTTGATTTATCCCCATACAGTTATATGTATAGTCCATAAACGATATATTCCCATAGAGTTATATGTAAAGTCTATAGAACAATATTCCCAAACGGTTATGTACAAGTCTATAATTAATATCCCCAAAGAGAGGATGACTGTCAGAGTGCTTTTGAATGATACGACGAGAAAGTATAAAATCCAACACTATTATGTTAAGTACATGGTTATTATTATTAACTTAAGCTGAACGTTAACTAATTTCTAGTTAATCAAGTGCATGCGTTTTCATTAAACAGTGCAGTGAATGAAATTAATAGCATTTTGTTTCAAAATCGAACATCGTGCAAATATATGATAACAGATAACGTGAACTTCCAACTGTGTGTTACTTTCAAAGTTTACGGATCTGTCGAGGATACACCATTCCAGACTTCCTTGTCGGTCACAAAGCGCAGGACTTTTCCTTCAGTAATAGAGTGTCTTTTGTCAGAGGACTGATTCACCATGCAATAGAACATCGCTTTACTAACTAGCTAGTTACGTAATGGTGGTTTAATACCTGTCGTCGTGTGTCTTTATAGTGCGGTAATTTCATTGTGTCAGGGACGCAAGAATTAAAGGAAAGATTTGTTATTGGCCGTTCCAGTTATTGATTCACCAATATAAAAACATTAAGGTGAACTTAATTGAATGTTCTGATCGTTGAATCAGAATAGAATATCTGTGGATTTTACGAGGCTGTTTGTTTACTGTGGGTCTTGGTTAATTCACTTTATTGTCCATTTCCTCCATATGCATTATTATTGTGTATTCGCCTTCAATACACTTTTCGTTTGTTATTGTTTGTATCTTTATGGCTCGAGAAAAACAAAGAGAGCGGTAAAAATGAAAGCAACAATCACCCACGTAACATAATACGTGTATATCTGCAGTGAAAGGCATAGATAAACGTTGTTAGACGCCGGGTTTTGAAGAGTAGATTTAAAGGCAAAATTAAACAAAAGAAAAATCTATTGATCTACTTCCGATAAGCTTACCTATTAATGTACATATATTTGATTTATGTATGTCTGGGTCAGTATCTGACATATACTGTAAACATTTCGCTTCGGGTTTTCTGAAAAGTGGAAGTGGTGATAAAGGGGTGGGGGTTATGGTATTGTAGTTTACGTTCGATATCAGTATTCTTTTCAGTATTAGCAAATATGTAAATGACCTTAAGAAGGGCAGGTAGAGTGTAGTTGTATTGGTGTATAAGTTCAGTCCAGTCGCTGTATTATAATATCAAAGCTGTGAAAATGTCCTTGTAACATAGTTACATAAGTTTCTTTAGTATTACATAACACAAGAATTCAAAGGAAAAAAAGATTGGAAAGGGGGGGGGGGGGAGAGGGCGTTGAAAAGGAAAGCAAATACATTTAGAGTGTTTGATGCAGTGGTTTGCCATACATGATTTCAGTTTGGCAGACAGTAGCCCTGATTAGACGGCCAATATGTAATCTAATTTCATGCCTAGTTACATTCGCCTGTAGCTGAACAATTTACATTATCTGGCATTGAAGTAGCATGAAGAAGCAGTTTGTACGATCAGCCACAGGTTATTTATTGTTTAGTAACATCCCGTGTACTGGCCACAGCTGTATCACTGTAAAGAAAAGATTTATATATATACAGTGTATATTCAATAGGCGTTCTCTAATACATTTATTGTTTTATGTATCATCATTTATAGTGTAAGTATCAAAACATCCTACATTGTCTTGCATTCAAGTGGATATTACGACCCTTCGAAAGTTTATCATAGGTCATTACACGTAATAGGATGATGTTGACCTGAAATGCTTTAGTTGAGAGACACTTTAAACTGAAGTCGTTTATATAATTGCGTAACAAAACAACAGGTTACAGTAATTTGGGGTGTTATCATGAAAAAGGTAGTGTGTTTGGAGAAACACGATGCTCAAAAGAATGTTTATTGTGTTTTTGTTTCACCAGGCAAACACCGCTGCTATCGGGCAATAAAATATAAACATTTTTATAAACGAGTGTCATTAATCTATCATTCCAAACTAACAAGTATATATTTTGAGAGGGAATGTTGTTCTTTCGGAGAGAATGCATTCATATTTGTTGACTATATTAAACAGTCGGTGTTCATTTCCAATGAAAAGCATCACGTGTTTCCGGTTCTGAAATATCCGTATCTATTTCAAGATGTGCTTCAAATCTAAAACTAGAGTATAATAAAATTCAAAGTATGATTCATTCGTCATTCTGATACTCATTTTAAACCTGGCTTCTAAGATAGGAAATATGACAGGGGAGACAAGGGGAGATTGCCTTCCCGATACAGGTTCTGTATGTTATAAAGAACATCCTGAATCATGCCTTATGATAAGACCGTAAGATAGCTTATCGGACTGAAACTTGCAAGGATTTGTGTAAAAAGCTAGAAATTTTGATGGAAGTTTGTGGGGCACCTGCTGCTCAGGAAGCATGTTAAAAGAAGATGGGTTCCTGTGCCAGTATCAAAGAGTGGCCGTCTCAATAAAAGCAGTTAGTGCATGCGTATTATAAATTTAGATATCCTTTACGTTATTTTGAAATTGGTTCATGACATTGCATTGACCTTCATAAATAGCACATTTATGAAAAGAAGTGAGGAGCTGACAGTGAAATTAGAAAACATACGGGAAACCTCTTACTTTAAGATGTCTTCTCTCGTACGCAATATTAGGTATAAAGACAGTCACATGACAAAATGGAAGTGATAAGGAGGGTAATGAAGTAAATTAATAGTACGTAAATGAAAGTAATTAAATCAATAACAAAACACTTTTTCTCCACTTATTTTTGGCCTTTATTTTTAGTTTTTATTTTATACTGATTTCCCTTTGAAGGACTCATTACATTATTTGAAAGTAATTAAACCAATTTTCATGTAGAAAGGACATATTTAAACAAAGAGGAATGATTTTACATGGAAGAAAGCAGTGGTTTCGAGAAAAGTGCGTATTAATAAATACATGTAGTACACGTGATATTTTTAGAAGGCATATCTCGTTTTATGTTTGTTACTTATGCGCTCCTTTTCAATAAATCTATGTTCATCTATCATATACGTTTCGATGAAGACACTTTCTTAATAACCCAGCCATAAAGTTGCAGAATTGGATCCATCATTTGTACGTGATTAATGTGTGCTGAATTTCATAATTTTCAAGGTCTCTCCTACATAGCATTTGTATGAAATATAGGTGGTAATGCGATCGTGAAGGTGACTTTCAGCCGCGTAGTCATTGGTTTGTTATGTACGACCTTGGTGTAAGGGGACACGGGTGTCCTAGAAACCTGAAAAAGTTGTCACCCAGAACGTTCGTTTCTGTTCCCATGGGATTCTGAGGCTCTCTGTAAGCCTTTTTCTTGTGCTTTGACGGTTGAGGTTGCTTGGTATTTGCTTTACCTGGCTTTATAGTCGCCATGATAGGTAAGACATCTCAGGTATCACATAAACGGAAAATATGTATACTAATGTATCTATATATTTTACGTTTGTTATGTAACATATTGCCATTGATCTGGGAATGGGAGCTGGTCTCTTCCGTTTGACATTCAGTAATTTGAAAGAGACGGTCAGCTCATTTCCATTCTGTCGGATTATGCCTCTTCTTTGAGGCATGAGACAAAACGTGTTACCTCACCGACGGTGCGAGTTCGATTCTTGTTTGATTATCTAAATCAAGAGGTTTATAAGGGGTTTATAAACACTTATTTTCACACTCTGGATATAACTTCCTTGTTTCCTGACGATAGTGTTTTAATAAATTTCAAAATGGTTCATTAGTGGCACTGCTGACGTGCTGTTGTATACGAGCAAAGTACTGTATGACGCTGCAAAAAATAAACGTATATAGTAGTTAGTACTCAATTGTAAAACTCATTGTGTCCATGTAATTTGAGAATCCTAGTCGTGATTGGAAGGTGGCGCTTCAAACTTTACTAAAGGGTTTTATTAAACGTTTGATTATGTACGAGGTATTTATATTGTCCGAGTCTGGGTTCACCCGATGCTTGAGAGGTCTTTTTGTTAATGTATCAAGGGGAATGATCACAAGCTTAATAGCGATAGCTCCAATTAGAAAAGTTGCTATGTTGTAGACAGAAGTTAGGTATTTTGCTGTCTTATCAACTAATGCAGACCTATATGTCTACGCTTACGTTTATTATTTCTTTTAACTATGATGATATCTGTGTTGTGGTTAAGCAATTTCCGAAAGCACGAGGAGTCTGAGTTCATTTTATGGTTTGGCTATTACTGAAACATCGAAAGACGCAACCATCTGAAACATACCGAGATATAACTTTGAAAAAAATATTGAAATCGACGTTAAACCTTATCCAAGCAAACCATAAATAAAAGATTAAGAGGCTTTAAATTTGTACAATGCCACTGCAATATCTCCAGGTCAAGTCTGTGGATCAAAAAACCCCAAATCTATTATATCGGTGGCTTACCTCACCTGAATGTTTACTACGACTGGTACTACATTATGCTTCAATGGTCCCTTTAAGAGCTTTACGACAAAAGCATTACTATGATTATGGTTTTTGATGTGTCTTAAACGAGGTGAGAAATCATGAGAGTTTGTCTGGGGATGTTTTACACATGTGTTTTCTCTACCAAAGTGTAAGCAGGTGGCTTACTGTTCACGAACAATCATATATTCGGGTTTGATTTGATTGGAAGTCGTTGAGTATTTGATAGGGAGAAATTTGGCATTGTTAACAATAGAGAAGTCCTCCTGACCCAGATCAGTACTATGATAAGTAGGTCCTATTCAAAAATGTTCTGATTTACGGGGTGTGAAGAGTCGGATAATGAGTAGCAACTAAGTACAGATGATTGGGAACAATTCGAAAATTTGTCAATGTTTTAAGGGTGTGATTTACATATGAAAGAAATGTATTTCTTTATAGATTCTTGGGGAAATTTGATCCCGTAATTTTTCTTGTTTCAATAATGGTGTCTAATGTGTACATTTAAGGTGAAAATTTCCTATGAATCGTTCGAATAATGTGCAGTAATATGCAAACTCTTGATATACATCAAGGATGTCAAATTAACGCAGTAATTAGCCATGTGTTTTATATGGTTCAGCTCTTGTCATGATTGTCGTCGAATTCAATCCTTTGTCGATTCATCTGCAAGGATAATGACGGGCTTCGTTTGCTGTTATCCAGAGGCCATTTTCCAGCTAGGGGCAGACTTGGTGTAGTGGTTAAGCGCTTGTCTTGCGACGCCGACGATCCTGGTTCGATTCCCATGTTGTGCCACTATGTTTAAGTGGTCGGTTACCTCCTGCTTCCATGTCGCGATATAACTGAACAATTGTTAAATGCGACGTAAAACACCAGTCAACCAACCATTGTCTAGTTAGTTGGCCCATGACTATCTTCAGTACTTTCAGAGTTCCATGACCAACTGCGGGCCGTAAAAGCCCCAGTGTACACAATCCAAGTTCCAGCTTACTCCATATTCTTCTCCTTTATCACTAAATGGTTCAGCGTGCTTTATTAAACTCGTTCATGAAAGCCTAAAGCTATGAGCTGTTTTATATCTAGGGCCTACATACTGGTGTACAGCGATTTTAGTTATGATAGATCTCACAGGTGGTGATGTTTAATGTTTTACTTCTCTAGCTATCATGTATCCAGATTAGGTAAGCGCCATGGTCAGTCGTATCCCCTGTCTAGACTTCTTCCGGGATACATCTCTTATTTTTTTATAAAAAGACGTTTTTGTTAGTAGTAGAGGTTTTTTTATGAATTAAATACATGAATTTTAAAACCCTTAATTAATCGGAATATAAGAAATCAGTCGATTTGTATTTTTATTACTGGTAAGTACGTAAAGTACATGTATATCGAGATGAATCTATCACGCGCCAATGTTTACGTAATAAGTATTCGATGTTTGTACTTTGTACGTCATTACATGTATATGGATATCTCGTCATTTGTAATAATTCCATTTTCGACTCAGGTGAGCTGGAAATAGTCTAGTTGCATCAGATACATGATACCGCACACGATGGCTTTACTACACATCCATGTACTAGAGTATTATATCTTCTTGTGGTATTGTCTTTTACTAACTGAATTTAGATAAAATGAAATAAAACAGTTTCAATGCACAAGTTTCGTAGTAGTTTAATTCTGTCAGAGTTCGTTACTAATCACATTCCATTCCTGCCCTATTATACGTATCTGGATTGCATATTTCATCCCATGTTATCACTTCTATAAGGCGATAAGCAAGTAGGCAATTACACTATACGTATCATTCAAGTACTTATAAAGGGGTCTATATTTACACTGATATTAGCTGTGTACTATCAGAGGAGACCACACTGAGTGGTATTGTGGCCCTAGTCTTTAGTGTTTATCCCATGTTGACATATTCCATTTCTGTTTGTTCTGGGGTCACCTTTAATATCCTCAAGTGTTTGTTGTTTTGATACGAAATACGTTGGAGCACAAAGAGTTGTAAAATCGTTATTGCCTTTAAAACTTTATTATGGACTGTGTTGTTATGTACTATATGCCAATTGTGATTAAATTCGGCTTAGTTATTGTCTTTAAAATAGTACACTTGGAATATCTATAGTCTATTCTCGTTTCTGCAAGAGTCATTCACAGGTGTATGTTTATTAGACTGTTGTGGTCCCAAAATATGCATTAAGGTCATTCTATGTATGCGCATTACGGAGTCAGCACTCAAACACAACACATTTGGTGTTCAGATATATAAGTTATCATACAAATTATTATATTACATGTATCCCTGAAAAGGAAGGAATGTAATAATAGAATAATAAAAAAAATCCCAAAAACCACCCCACCCCCGATAAATAAATATCAAAATATTTTAAATGAATAAAATTATCATATGCACTACATAGGATGATTCAAGGAAAGATACAAGAGAAGACGAGGATTGATATTATTATTTTGTAAAATTGATATATTATTAAATAGGTTGCATTTGCAGTAATTCAGTTGGAATTTCCTCCCGTTGTCGGCCATGTTTGTGGTCAAGCAGGAATGTAGGCCTCAAATTCATACTAGTTTTAAATTGATTATCTTTAGAAAGTTATTTGTATTTACACTTCTTTGAAAACTTTTCTTTTACATTGTTTACATGTCGCATCCCAAAGCTTACATGCATGCAATTGCGAAACACAGGAAGCATCCTAAATTTGGAGAAATCGCCTTCGTAATTTTGTTGACTGATGAATAAATATTCAAAGACCACTTACTGTTACTAGGGAAGTAACTTGTCATGTATAACGCGCAGATCTTCTAATATTGCCCTTTTTAGAAAACAAATGCTGTGATATCAAAATATCTTTTTGATGTTCAATATAGGATGATGTTTTGATTGAAGGTTTTTTTTTATTTACAGAGAAACTCCTGAACTCCCATGGACGTGACTTGCGGAGAGCCCTCTTTTCTCTCAAGCAGATATTTCAAGTATGTTTCAATATCGTTAAAAGGTTTATAGATGTGTATTTTAAGTTGTCGTCACACCCTAAAACAAATTGAGATTGAATTTATGTAATAAGTGGAAATTCCGTATTGATGTGTAACGACTGCCTTTCAAATTTGCTATCACTATACGTCTTCTAATGATAATAATTTCAATTTCATTTCAAGACATTCGCCAGCCAGGGCAAATTCAAATCTTATGTTGTAAGTTCATGATAAGAGTTTGAATGTATATTCCTTTACATGTACAAGAATTAATTGGTTTTTAAAATAATTTTTTACTTAATTTGCAGGATGACAAAGATTTGGTTCACGAGTTTGTTAACAATGACGGCTTGGACTGTCTCATCAAAGTTGGTTCGGAAGCCGATCAGAATTACCAGAATTACATTCTACGAGGTAAGTTAAACCTCTGGCCACTGATCTTGGTACTGTTATTCTCTATGACAAATTTAAAAGGGGGTGAAGAGATGGGCATTCAGCAGTGACCCCGAATTTTCCCCGAAATTCCGTATTGAATTATTTTGTTAGAATGGGTATAAAGGGGGCGAAGCATCCAACAGTGCTTTTTTCAAATTAAGTGGACCATTTGTAAATGGTGAGTGTTCGCGAAAAAGTAAATTATATAGCAGTAAATTTTCAAGTTCTTTGTCAGCCTTTCCCGTTATTGGAATTAGGTGTGTGAGTGATATTTGTATCCTTACTTAAGATTAAGGTGTATGCATGTCAAACAAACGAACAAAAATACAACTAAATGATATGCGAAATCCTAGGTCAGTAGTATTCTATACATCGAAAACGAAAGAAGAATTCAACATCCCGTAAAATAAGTATATAATGCATAAAATGAACGTTGTTTTTGCTATACATGTATATGTATTTGTTTTTTGTACTAGTCACTTTTATTTAACATGTGACTATCAACTTCACTACAGCTTCAGTTGTTATTTAATAAATTGATTGTTTATTGTTTTCCGTCACTCCACGATTTTTTTCACGTATATAGTGAGGACGTCTGTCTGATGCATCAGGTACTGAGGTAGAAATTTTCACTTTTACAACAGACCGACTCGAAACAATGAGGGATCACGCCCACCGTGACACGCAATCTCGCTTTGTACTGTCTCATTTGAAAGAGAGGACACTAATGTGCCCACCGCGGGAGTCGAACGCGGGATGTCAGTCATGAGCGGAGCATCTCATCCGCTTAACCACACTGTCTAAGTTGTTATTTAATCATTTTTCTATTAGGGTATATGTTAAGGATATTGCTTTGCTGCTGCCTTTTCTCTTCTCAAATCTCAATGCTTTCCCTGTCTCCTTCCTTCCCACGCCTTCCCTATACTACCCTCCCAATCCTACACTACCACTACACCGTTTGATAGTCCAGCCAAATAAGGATAACCATTAGGATCGATTAGAAAGGTAGGCGTAGCCCTTATCGAGAAGGGTTTTTATGTGAAGGTATTTATTTCACGTACCTGCGTTTACCTGATTACGTCATACCAGTGTGATTTAATGCGCGACAGTGCAGTTGACAGTAAATACTGGATGACACTTAAGAATGATTTGAACATGTGTCACCATATATAGTCAGTAAACATAGAAATGAAGTATGATGTTTCAGCAATATATGACCTTAATTACAAGTTGTTTATAGATTGTTTTAATAATTAAGTGTTGTGTTTCACCAATACGTCGATTCTGTGTTCTTATCTAACTGCAGATTTTGATTTTTATGTCCCCGGAATCATAGATTCGGGAGCATCTAGTTTTGATGTGTCTGTCTATTTGTATGTCTGTCTGTGGCAAAACATTTTAACATTCCACATAACTTTTCAACTGTAAGAGATAGGCATTTCATATTTCACATGTGTATCCCTTGTAACATGACCTTTCTGTCTGTACAGTAATTTTTGACTTCGTGACCTTGACGGTATACCTTGACCTACATTTTAAAAGCTTTAACATTAGATATATCTTCTAAATGGTAAGTGAAATGGCTTTCATATTTCATTCGTGTATTCCTTGTGACAAGGCATTTCTTTCTGTACCAAAATTTTGACCTTGTGACCTTAACCACAGATTTTAACGTAGCTTTAGGATAACAGATTATACTGACAAAGTTGCCGCCGGGGGAGGGGCGTTCATATTTCACAAATACAGCTGGTTTACATGAAGAATGTAAAAAACCTTATTAGGGCTTTTGGAAATAATTTATATTTCATAATAATATTTCATTTGTTTGAATTTTTACTTGTACAGTAGATATAATTATGTGAACAATGGTGTTTCATACAGTAACATGCTAATCTCCGTCCAAAAGCTCTTCAGAGCTTATGCAATTTGTTCTGTATGGCATCTCGACTTCTAAATAAAGTTTATCATGTCATAGAACATATCATATCTTATCATAAATTTTGTTAGGAGTATATTTGTTCATATCCCAATGTACGTGATACAATGTTATGTTGTGAAATGACTTTGCATACAAATAGGACTTAGTAAGTAAGAAAACTCACACAAGAGAGCTTTTGTAGGGATGACATAAGGACACTAGGGCCTATAACTAAATTATACTGGTAGCATATATTATTGAGTATGACGCAATGTCTTCTTTTCTATCCCACCCACGACTATTGAATTCCCTACAGCTAGACATAAGAATGTATACGTGGACGTAAATCAGACAGTGCTGCACGTGCCAAAACTTTAATTAATTACAGGTAAAAAGTTTCATTGACAAAGTGACGTCACCACCAAATATTTATCCAAAGCACAACCATTTAGGCAACTTCATGTATGTCCACTTCGCTACCATTGAAGTGTTTAGTTTATTCAGCGTTACCGCTTCGTAAACGTTGTGACGGATCTAGGATTTAGGGAAGAAAAGGGGGGAGGGGTGTGACACACGAACTCGAGAAGAAAATAAATAGAAGAGAATAAAGGATTTTCATAATTTATTATAAATTTATAGCGAAAGTAGGAGAATCCCTCCTTGTAACCTAAGTGGCCAGCAATATATGTACATGAAGTTAGCATTAAATGAAGCTTTATTTGGTAAAGATAGATGTAATGTATAAAAATAGATTTACAGTACACATGTACGAATTTAGTGCGTTAAAAGACCATGCATTTGATTTCCCGGAAAAGTGACTATTCTACTTCCGTCCCTGTGTGATAGAAGTTCTGCGTCATATGGTTTGATATTAGGTAACATAGCATAGTGTATTTACAACTCCATTTTTTCTTAACATCACATCGGGGTTATTTCATTGGATTGGTGGCGATCAGTATTTCAGCTTCTGTTTTGATTTTTAAAATGCGTGTTCATTGAGACTAGACCTTTCCATTTATGCTATAATTCTTGGCCCAGTGGCCTTGACCATCAGGTTTGACGAACATTTTACATGATACAGAAAAACCCTTGGCCATGACCTTTGAACTAATGTAGATAGGGGTTTGATATATCACATTTGTGTTCCTTTTGGGGAAACCTTTCCAAAGGTATTATAATTTATCACTTTGTCAGGTCTGACTTACATTTTACCTACGCAAAATACCTTGGCCTTCACCTTTGTACCATAGAAGATGGATCTTTCATAATTCACATTAAATTTTGTGTTTCTTGTGGGGAGACGTTTCCATTGGTACTGTCATGTTCTAATTTTTAAATTTACTTGGGGGGGACGGTTTAAATATAAAAATTAGAACATGGCATTTACCACCTCCCAAGTAAACTCAAAAATTAGAACATGACAGGTACCTTAATATGTAACATTGTGACCAAGACCATCTTCTTCGGTCTTGTTATTATATCGTATTTTGTTTGTGTGTGCTCTAGCTGTGCACGAAATATTGCTGTTTCAGCCCTAATAGTATGTAAATATTCGTCACTCTTTTTTCAGCCTTAGGCCAAGTGATGCTGTACGTAGACGGTATGAACGGAGTAATCAATCACAATGCGACAATCCAATGGTTGTACACGCTGCTGTCTTCAAAGGTAAATTTGAAATTAAAATGCCGAACAAAACAAAGTTTTAACACAAATTCAGGAAGCGTGGCTAAATCGGTAACATGCTGTTGACGGGCCCGTTGACTTCTCGGCGTCCTAACTGTAGTAGCATGCTGTTGACGGGGCCGTTGACTTGCCGGCGTCCTATATGTGGTAGCATGCTGTTGACGGGACCGTTGACTTGTCGGCGTCCTATCTGGGGTGCTTTTGACGGGGCGGTTGACTTGTCCTATCAGGGATAAGATGCTGTTGATGGGGCGGTTGACTTGTTGTCCTATCTAGGGTAGGATGCTATTGACGGGGGCGCTGACTTGTCGGCGTCCTATCTCGGGTCGGATGCTGTTGACGGGATCGCTGACTTGTAGGTGTCCTATCTGGGGTAGGATGATGTTGACGGGGGCGCTGACTTGTCGGCGTCCTATCTGGGGTAGAATGCTGTTGACGGGGTCGCTGACTTGTCGGCGTCCTATCTAGGGTAGGGTGTTGTTGACGGGGCCGCTGACTTGTCGGCGTCCTATCTGGGGTAGAATGCTGTTGACGGGGCCGCTGACTTGTCGGCGTCCTATCTGGGGTAGGATGCTGTTGACGGGGCCGCTGACTTGTCGGTGTCCTATCTGGGGTAGGATTCTGTTGACGGGGCCGCTGACCTGTCGGCGTCTTATCTGGGGTAGGATGCTGTTGACGGGATCGCTGACTTGTCGGTGTCCTATCTGGGGTAGGATGCTGTTGACGGGGCCGCTGACTTGTCGGTGTCCTATCTGGGGTAGGATGCTGTTGACGGGGCCGCTGACTTGTCGGTGTCCTATCTGGGGTAGGGTGCTGTTGACGGGGCCGCTGACTTGTCGGTGTCATATCTGGGGTAGAATGCTGTTGACGGGGCCGCTGACTTGTCGGCGTCCTATCTGGGGTAGGATGCTGTTGACGCGGCCGCTGACTTGTCGGCGTCCTATCTGGGGTAGAATGCTGTTGACGGGGCCGCTGACTTGTCGGTGTCCTATCTGGGGTAGAATGCTGTTGACGGGGCCGCTGACTTGTCGGCGTCCTATCTGGGGTAGGATGCTGTTGACGGGGCCGCTGACTTGTCGGCGTCCTATCTGTGTTGGGAGATCTTAAAAATTCAAATGCAATAATCGGGACGTGACTTATAAGTATTAAAACAACCACAAAAATATCCAGTCAAATCAAGTGGAAATTAATACCTAGTGTTGAATTGTAAATGTGGCGAATAGATATCAGATACACTTTAGTTCAAACTTGTGTATTGAATATCGTGAAATGGAATTTGCTCTATGGATATGTCGTGTTCTAATTTTTGAATTTACTTGGAAAGGGGGGGAGTACAAAAATTAGAAAATGACAGATGTTGCAACTTATGTCCTTCTATAAAACGAAAGACAGTTTTAGAGGGAAACTTTTCTTCTAAATTACGATTCAATAACTCGTGTGATTGCATACATTTCCATTGCTATTTTGGTCAAAATATGTTTTTCCATGAATCTATACTTACACTTTACTTAACACTTCGAAACATAAAAGAAAAGTAGAAAGTGCTGTAATTATCTTAAGTTTGTGCATGAGTGAAGTGCATCCTTTAAAGGGAGCATCATGTTTGAAACAAAAGTGGAAAAACCTGTAAATTGCATATTTGTCCATGAGTTGAGTGTATCTATATTATTAGGTGTATGAGACACATATCTTTCTTTAACAAAACACTTGGGACGCAAAATTAAACATATAAGATATGTTCGAATAATATGGACATTGATGAGGAGGTATTGTATTTGCTTTAATATTTTGGTAAATATAATGTTTATTTTCATTAAATTCAAACACAGATTTGCAGGTGAAATAGTATTGTTATTTTGTTTCAATGAACATTTGAAGTATGGGCTCGTAATTTTTTTTCACGAACTTCAACAGGCTTTTAACAGATTTATTTTTGTTTTCAGTTTCGTTTGGTGGTGAAAACAGCCCTGAAATTACTACTTGTATTTATTGAATACACAGAGTCCAACACAGAAATTTTACTGACCGCCATACAAGCAGTGGACAATAAGAGAGGTTAGTATATCTGATCACTTTATATCTTATTTTGCTGAAATGCTTTGCCGTTATTATTGCAGCGAAACATTTTTGGCCAATATCTGATGTAGATCTTATGGAACAATCTCAAACTTGGTAATAGATCCTCTTTGCTCGTGGACAACAAATCTTATGTTTCTGGACAATGAAATCTGGACAACCAAGATCAAAGAGTATGGCTGCACGGTGTGTCTTACTGAAGTACACATGTAGTTGTTTCAGAATTAGACACGATGAAGTGACAAGTCCAGTCGATTACTATTGGTAACAAAGGAGGTGAAGAAGTAGTTAGAAATGCCAGATCCAAGCATATGTCTTTGGCTTGGTTCTGATATTTTTGTCTAGTGAACAACGGGATACTATAAGGGATTTGAAAATATTGGTCAAGTGAGTTCACTGAACCGAATTTCCACCATTGATTAGAGAGAGTAAACACAAAATATTAGTTATATATTTGTTTTATATCTTCTGCCATGCCCCATGGTGGGTTTATAACTCTGTGTGACGGCTGTGGCATTGCCCTCTAAGAAGAAAGTGTGCATATGAAACTAAGTCGAAACAAAGAAATTGCGAACGTATTTGAACTCATGGTCACAGACCACACTCTTATTGAAAGGGTAGTGCCTTCATCAAATGAAATAATGGTATGTAATCCTGACAATTGTTGATTTCCATGGGTGACCACCTACAAGTATTTTCGCCTGTGTTTTCCCATTTCCCACGCATTATCCTCAGTGGCATTCTTCAATCCACGTAAGTACGATAATTATCTTGTTAAGAAATATGTATTTGACACATTTTTCATGTTCGAACACCCGTGTTAGGGACACATTCAGATTTTTGAAAAGAACGAAACCGATATAACTAATGATACTGAAATTACATCTATTATACCTAGATCAAGAGTCAACTCTTCTCTGGAAGCCATTATTAGACATTTCCCGGCGATGACAGTTTTTATGTAGAGACAACTTTAAAGTGTTATTTATCTTAATCGTTATTCCACTCAATGAAGTTTTGTTTACGCATCCCAGAGGAAAAAGGGAGGAGATGGGAGTGTTACAGGACTGCAATTTAAAATCCCTTCATATAAATGTTAGTCAATGTGGATTTCACGCAATTAGGAACCCCATGGACTTTCATATATAGATATATATATATATATATATATAGATATATATATAGATATATATATATATATATATATATATATATATATATATATATATATATATATGTATATATCTGTGTGTGTGTGTGTGTGTGTGTGTGTGTGTGTGTGTGATGGGCATATAGTGTGTGTTTGAAATAGCAAATTCTGTCCCAAAGATATCGATCATGCGCAGCCACTGTTCCCACATATAAATTATGGATAAAGCGTTTTCCTAAAGCACATCATTGTATGTTTCTTTTCATATTTTGGCATGATTGAAGGATTTCACATTGAATTGTAGCCGATGATTGAGGTGTACATCAGGGCCTACGCCATCTCCATATTATATTTGTGATCTTGCCAAGAAAAAAAGAAACACCGCGAGTTAACATATTCAAAGTGGCAACTTGTTTTTGTTTTGTGATGCAATTTTCTGGCAAAAAAGTCACTGTTGTTGAAGTGAAGTTATTGTTTTGGCGAAGGAAGACATGTGGATGATATGTCCAGTATTGGCAGCGTCACACATGTTATATATTAACACCACTGAATATGCGTTTTCTCACTTTATTATTATTATTCAGTGGGATTCGTCAATAGTAGACAGAAATTTATTGCGGTTAGGACATGGTTGGGGGGGGGGGGGGGTTCGGTAAATGTTCAAAGCGAAAACAAGTTTTGGGTTAGACTGTATTCATTGACATGAAATCCATACAAACCTCTTTAAACTTGGTCAGTTGGATATAAACCACCCTTTTTTTCTCTTACGTGTTCGTCACCATGCACTAGATACAGATTTGACGTATGATATATAATTATATATTAGGTACACTAGTCACCTCATTTGAAGAAGAGGCATGCAGTAGTTTCATACACAATTAAGCCTCATTATATGTAGGTTTTATGACCACGATTTCCCTGCGGGTGGTCACGGATCATCGCTTTGTTTGCATATTATAGTATAGAGGGACTCAGGAAAGTTTACTTGTGTATTTACGGAGTATTTTTGATGAAATTTAGTCCAATGTAACAAACCCACCCGAATCAGTGATAATTTTTCCGTGTGTCATTGATGACATAATGATGGGACCTGAAAATTTCCACTGTCTTATACTAAGGGGAAGTAACCGACGAGTCAACTGTGATATTTCATTCGACGACCTCCCGGTCTTGACCAGATCATGTTACCCAAAACGAACAACACTATGGCTCAGAGCAAGGACTTACAAACAAGATTCTTGCTCAGAGTTTCACAAAATTTACTCCTATTACCTGCATCAAAGTCTAATTTGTACTGACAAAATTTCAGGAGAGTTGTTGGATAAATCAGCGCTACGAGTACTTAGGTTACATGTACCTGTGCATTGTATTAGGGGGCATATAAGGCGAATGAACCCAAACGATATACTCCTGCCTGGTTGTTTATTTTTTCTATTTGCGACAGAACGGGAGGTCTTTATTAGTTTAAATTGCTATACAGATATATCGGATCAAACACATCTTTAGATAAATAACCCGTCTAGACTAGAATCGATTCGTTCTCGAACTTTATATAGAAATAAAGAGAAAGTGGAAGAAATCAATAGATCTATAACACATTTATTGCCCAATTTACGCTCTATCAGCAATTTATTAAAAATAACGCCGTAACAAAGGGAGTCGGTCATATATGGCGGGGATTTCAAGGCCAATACTAGTAAATTGATAGTTGATGGCAAATTAAGTAGCTAGAGTATTGACAGATTATTGGAGTATAAAATGTCGAACATATTTCTCCCCGAGATACGCCTAAGTTACAAGTGTTCTGATTCGAGGTCAAAAACAGATAAGCAGTGGCGGATATAACAGCCTTTGCGGGGTTCGAAAGGCACACTTTGCCCATTATGTCTAAATTGTCAAGATCATATGGTTTCGGATCATATTTGGATCACTGCCGGGAGGGGGACACTCCCTTAATTTACCACTGATAAGGAACATTGGTAATGCAGTATGTAGGATTTACAAATCGTCGTATAGAATTTGGATCATGTTACGTTATAATACAGTCATATAAAGGAATGGGTATAGGCACTGAAACCGTTAGGAATATATTCATATCTTCTTTACACAATGGTTTGGAGATATGTGGGATGCATTTTGTTTGTAGTCATATATCTGTCAAGCAAAATTTGTCCGGTACATAATTCATTTTGCTGCTTTACTCTGGTTTAATCTTCACATTTACATATTACCCTTGACAAAATGGTATGTTACGACCTTCATCAAAGGTCATCATCTTCAAGGTCAGTGTCACAGTTAGGTTATGACCAGAATTGATATCTGAACCAAAACAAATGATGAAAAATAACACAGATTTGCCATGTATTGTTGTCCAGTGATATTAGGGTGTGTCATGACCTTATCAAAGGTCACACATGTACTAATACTTCCAAAGTCAAAATGACAGTGACGACAAAAATGTGAATGTAAATCTCTCTGCAAAGGAACTGTTTCACTTTGCTGCTACAATAGTGAAGATGTATTTATCCCATTAAGACTGTTTTAATTGGATTCTCCATGTAGTATGGTTGATGATTTTTGCATTGAAGGTGCTAAATTTTCCCACTCTTCTCCTGCATTTGGAGTAGCATTTTACGTGACCTCTCTGTTCTTATTTTTTATAAATTTTGAACATTTCTTTATATGGTAATAAAAAAAGAAGCCATTTTTTAAAACTTTAATAATTTATACTAAAATTGTTCAGAAACTTCATAAAAGACTGACGAATCAACTTGTGTCGTCACATAGATTATATATATCCTTGAGTATTAAACAATAAGATAATTCTATGAAGAATATTTATAAACACATGTCAAGTTATGAATCCACCATATTTGGGAAATATTAACCAGTGTATTACATCTAAAACTGGCCTGCATTGTATTGTATTTTCTCTGACATGTGATAAACATGTGCTTTCTGTTCTACTTTAAAGGTTTGAAGCCATGGACAAATGTAATGTGTATATTGGATGAAAAAGATGGAGGTGATACAGAGTTGTTGGTATATGCCATGACACTGGTCAACAAGGTACGTGTTGGGTAGACCTAGATAGGAGAAGCTTGGGGAATTGAAGAAGTGAATCATCATTATAATTATCATTAATCTTGTTGAATTGACCTATCCTTTGAATTTTGTAAAAGAAGAATAGGGTATTCAGAGGAAATTCAGTAGTTACATTTTCGATATGGTGCAAACTATGGTGTATTGTTCCAAATATTTCTCTGACTTCAGATAATGTCATAACAGTAAAAACTTACGTCAGAGAAAAAGGGTAAATAAGGGCAGTTTGAAGTATCATTGAGATACATGCAGTGTATACAACAGAGTATATTTTTTCGTTACTGTTTTTGCAGTTATGTTCATTAAGAGTAAAACAATATCATATGAATGTATAAGTTGAATGAAGTGAAGTTAAAACCATGTGTACTGTGATGTACAAAGTGTATTTTTTCATTCTTAAGCTTATTTTGATGTGAGATCATGAAGTGTTCTGAAATAACTTCACTTTATGATAATCTTCGTTGTAGGTATTGAATGCTATCCCAGATCAAGACACTTTCTACGATGTGACAGACTCCTTAGAGGAACTGGGAATGGAACGTGTTACCCAGAGACACATGAACAAAAACGGGGCTGACCTAGATCTTCTCGCCCAATTCCAAATTTACGATGTAAGGAGATAAAAAAATGTGCCTTAATGTGTATTGTCAGGATAAATCATTTTGAGTCAGTAAAAAACATTCTGTAAAAAATTAAATGTGAACTAAAAGTGGATTTTCAGTCTATTCCTTATCCATTATAGGTTTTAAATCTTTGACTTTAAAGTGTATCCAAACCATATTAATGTGATATAATCATACATGTAATACAGTTATATCATTTATGTAGTAGGTTATTTATATAGGTTAATGTTATAGATTTTTTTTTATTTTGTAATTCTAAATAGTTTCAAAATTTGTTGATATAGAATAGAAAAGTAGTGTTAGAATGAGTTCACTAATGTGAAAATAAAAAAATAGTCTTTAATGAAAAGAATTGTGTTGCTTGTATACATATTTAACGAAAAGGATTTAAAACAAACTTACGTTAAGAGTTTACTTGCAGGCTGCATTGAAATCAGAGGATGGTGACGAAGAAGGCGATATGTCTCAGTCAGAGAATCTCAGGTACCTTCTTATCATCTGAATGTTTTTATCAAAATGTGCCATGTAGCTGCATTGCTTAGCCAAGGCTATGAGCTCCCAGGTTAGAACCAAGCTGGTGACATGTTGGCAGCTTGTCTCTTGATGAGACAGGAAAAAACCAAAGTCCTGTTTCACAACAGACATCTTTACCTGAAAGATTCCTACATACTTCAGGATGTTAGGATCATATATCTGTGCATTGCATCTTTTAACTTCTGGTGCTATATTAGTGAAATAAACTCCATATTAAGTAAAATAAAAGACAAACAATTCTATCAAAATTATCATGTGTTCATTATAAAGAGAATATAATGAGGTGTATTCATGACCTTTGATTTGATTATGGAAATGCAGATGACTTTCATTTACTCGAAAACTGAAAACTTGAATTTTCTTCTAGCTGCTAACTGTTTTAAAAAGTCCCTAGTCTTTTTTCTACACATGATGATATATCCGGAACTTCAACTCCTCTAATGCAAACTGTTTTACATGTATCCTTCAAGCTGGTGCTATCAAGAATCATCTGTAGCGCAACAAGTTATATATTGTATTTTGTAACCTGAATTTTTTTTATATTCTGTAAGAGCAAAATCTTTGCAATCACCCTTAAGATATGTGTACAAGTATGAAAAAAATTGTGTGAGTATTTTTATTAAATATTTTCAAAAGAATAATTTTTATGAATGATTGTATTTATTACAGGCGTACTCCAAGAACAAAGAGTGACATGGACAGTGTGAGGAAGAGTCGAAGATATTCCCATGGATCAGGACCCAGGGGAATGGGCAAATCAAAAAGCGTTGGTGCATTGTCAAGTGCTGAAAATGAAGTTTTACCTGCTGAAGCCTACAGACAAACAAAACAAAGGCAAAAAGAGTAAGTAGACATGTTATACACAACTGCAGTAAAGGTAGAAAGTACAAATACTGATAAAAAAGGGGAAGGAATTACTTTAAATGATTAAAATTTAAGGTTACTGAAGACAAACCACAAACATCGCTATAGTGAGTACCATCAAGGCACTTCTGTCTGCTAGATCATCAAATTTCTCCAGCAATTTTAAAAATGTTGAACAATATTAAGGTCTTGGACCAAGGTGATTGTCTCAATTCAAGCTGAGAAGTTACAGTGTTGTGACTGGTATTAATATTTTCTCTGATTTCGTTTCATTACATAATTATATTGCTGAATAAAACCTTAAGGGTGTGATAGAATTCGCTCACATTGAAGAGTGATAAAGGAATGTTCGATCAAGAAATTTATGAGAAAGATAAGCTATTAATAGCTTAGAGACTAACTTAGCTCCAGTCTGGATTTACACCCTTTTGTCACAATATGAGTTAAAGAGTTTAGAAGTGGCAGACTACCAAAAAAGAAAGTAAAAAACCAAGAATTTCATTCCACATGTTACATGATCAATAGATGTGTTAGGTATGTCTTGAATAAATTATAAATAGAATACAATTTGCTTACATTAGTAATCAAGATCGTTAAAAGGTGTTAATATCAAATGAATTTATTATATAACAGGAAGTGCATGTTGGTACCAGAGGAGTCAGAACAGGTTGACAAACTTCCAGATTATCGACAACGTCGCCAGAGACTTAACGAGATGCACAAAGCAATGGAGGAAACCCGTCCTCCAGATAAGCCCCCAGAATCTCTTCAACCTGTCCATGTCAATGATACACCAGAGGCTGAGATATGCAAACAGACATCATGTAAGTGTCCTCTCTACTTCTTCCATTTCCATAGCTACAGCAAAGCTTAATGGTAAATAGTTTATTTTAGCAGCTAGTATCATATACACCAGTTCTGTAGGAAGCAAAGGTGCTGTAGGTGTTCACACAATATTCTTCACCTGGAAAACTGGATACACCTTGGAGTCATCAATGGAAAGGGAATTCAGGAGTACTGTGCTCATATTTTGGTGTGGCAATGCACAACTAATAAACAGGTTGAGAGTGTTGCATTATTAGAAAGAATCTCAAAAGCTTTTTGATGTGTTTCCAACATAAAGCTATCAGTTTAAATCTTACATGGAATGTGTTAATCATGATCTCTGTTTATTTTGCATCCCAGCAAGCATGACCCCTTCTTATGACTTTGTTATGATTCTTTTCAAAATATAAAATTGAAACTGAATGAATGCTCCGCTATTCTGTCCATAATATGATTGTGCTTCAAGTTAATATGAATCTCTTTTTATTACTCAAATTTATGCATTGAAATTTATGATATTAAAATGTGAATATTATCTCATCACATAAACTTTAATGAAATGTGCAGAAATCTCTCCATTAATCTCATGTATTAGTCTTAGGGAGAAAGGTATGGAAGGGGCAGGGGGCTAGCCAAAAAAATTTAACTAACATATGCACCAAGCACTTACACGAAAAGCTTTTCCTTCCCAAGGTTTTAATGGACGTTTTTCTGCTTTTTTTATTGTTACATTTACTTTTCTGGCATGGAATTTTATCCATTTTTGTCCCCATTATTTTACTTTGCAACTAGTTTTTACTTTTTTTGCTGTGATTCAATAATTACTAACACAGCATGTATGCTCAAACAGATGTTCCGAGGACTCGAAGAGATAGAAGAGAAAGACAACGTTCATTTATCAAGGAACAGGAGCATGAGAAAGCACGACAAGCCGTGCTCGCGAGACTTAAAGGCGGAGACCGCTCCTCTATCACTAGCACTTCAAGCACTTGCTCTAGTGATAGTTATTCACATCCGGTTGAGAATGGTTGTAAATACTCATCACTGAGTTCTCTCAGTGATGTCGAATCACATGGCCGTATAAGTGGTAAGAGGGACTGTGTCATATGTAATTGGTTATAAAACACGTATAGCAGTAGGCTTGCAGTAGCTTCTAGGTCAGTTATAGAAGTAGGTAATAATTTAGATGACTATTTGTTACTTTCAAAACTTTTCATGATAGAATTCACATAATAACATACGTATATTCGTAACAGGTTTTTGTCCATTGTACATCAAGGTTTAAAATTAGAAACTCATTTCAGATCATTATTTAGTTTTACATGTATATGCATGTTATTCTGTCATGATATATACTATACATCAGTCATATCTATTATATTCAGTATAACTGACAATGAACTAGTATTGTGTCTCTAATCTGTATGCATATGAATGTTTACCATGAAGCAATATATTTATAATTATAGATATATAAGTAATGATATATAAATCTATAGTAAACGTTAGGAGACGAGATAACTTCTCTAGATTTTTATTGTGTATAAAGGAAGGCATGCTTATTTTACATCTTTAACACTTCAAATTTCTTATCAAATATTTATATCAGTATTTCTCCATTTATTATAAGATATATATATCTATATTCTTGAAATCTAGATTCTTCCTTTTTTTTTTTTAACTATACATGATATAAGCTGCATATTAAGGAAAATAAATAATCTATTTATAACTGAACCATGGTGGTAGTACTTGTCACACAAAGTTCCTTGTTGTTAAATTGGATCTACTTTTCAGTTTCAGACAAAAGAAAACAAGAAAATGATCAGAATTACAATTACTTATCCAAACCTCAAAAAGCAGAAGATTCTATTTCTAAAGAGTCTGGTTACCAAAGCAACGAAGACATACAGCATCCGAATGCTGTGTATAATCATAATGAAGTGGAAGAAAAAAATAACATCATCAATGACTCACGTGCTGAAGATGATCATGGATTGTCCAGTAATAGTCGTTGGCTCATGTACATGCAAAAAAAGGAGGAGAAAGAGAAAGAGGAGGAAGCACCTGAACCAGGTCCCCTGAAGAGGCACCCCTCCATGTGTGGGGATAGTCTCACTCAGAGAAAGGAGAACCTTAATCAAGGTCAGATGGAGAATGGTTTACGTGGTGTGACAAGGACACAACTTGAAGATAATGAGAAGAGAGTGAAGGATAATTTAGAAAAGTTCAGTTCAAATTCAGGTGTTCAGGAAGTTAAGGAGAAACGAGCTCCTACAGGTGACATCTCGGGACTTATTGGTAAAGCCAAAGAAGGATTGAGTAGACAACCTGTTTCAAGTGCCAAAGAACCACCAAAAGAAGTGAAAGCAGCTCCTACCTCAAAACCAGACATAAAAACTGAAAGTGATTTACAATGGGATAAGCTATTAAAACATTTACGTCGTCCATTAAAAATAAAAGATTTAGACTTCACCGATCTCAAAGATGAAGAAGACACAAATGTGTTTGCTCCACATAAAACACCAGGTGGTGGTCCACCACCACCTCCTGGGGCAGGACCACCTGTACCTCCTCCTGCTCCAGGATTTGGTTGTCCACCACCTCCTCCTGCTCCCCCTGGAGCACCACCGGCACCAGGTATGCCACCACCTCCACCCCCACCTCCAGGAGGAGGTCCAACTGTCCCATCTGTTGTTGTGAATTTACCCCCTCCACCAGGAGCAAATTTGAAAAAGTGCAAAAAGACAATTAAGTTGCATTGGAGAACTGTTCAACCAGAGACACCTCATCCATCCACAAAGGGGGACACCATTTGGAAAGACATTGTCATTGTGAAGGTGGATCCAGAAAAATTGGAGCACTTGTTTGAAACAAGGACCACAGATATTACCAAAAAGGTCAGTGCTCAAATTTAGCTCTAGTCTGAGTCACAGGGTGTTAATGCACATAGGTCGACATAAAAATTAATTGAATTAGATGAATCTCTGCTTCATCTTTCTGTGAAATTCTCATGGAATGGAACTTGTTCATTGTATACTAACATTTGAATATTAGTACATGTAGGTGTTGTTTAGTGAAAGTTACTGGTACATGTAATAATAAAGTAAGTCTCAGCAGTAAGTTCAAAGCTTCAGCATTTTAAGATTTGCAAGAATTTGATAACTGTAGTTTGCATTGTTCTGTCTAGACGTTCATTTGCATTCATTCAAGTTTGCGGCATACATACATGCACAAACATATTTTATTAATATTTTATTTAGGGTTTTTTAGCTCACCTGAGCCAAAGGCTCAAGTGAGCTATTGTGATCAATCACCGTCCGTCGTCCGTCGTCCGTCGTCCGTCGTTAACTTTTCACATTTTCGACTTCTTCTCCAGAACCACTGAACAGAATTTGATGAAACTTGATAAGCATGTAGTACTCATGGTCCCCTACAAGTGTTGTTGTTTTTCGTCCGGATTCATCAACAGGTGGCGCCACCACAGGCAAAAGTAGGTCAAAGAGGGTACCCTCCTTTGACAAACTTCTTCTTCAGACCGGGGGCATACAGAGACAAACCGAATGCATATGAATGATCTAGAGGGATGTGTGAAGAAGTGTTGTTATTTTTGGTTCCGTTCCGAAATCAAATTTTTGACGTTTTTTTGACATTTTTTTGTACTTGGTAGTTTTAATGCAGAAAAGAGGTATTTTTTTCTTTTAGTAAACATTGATGCATTAATTTGGTTTAATTTGATCATTTTGATGGTAAGAAATACTACTGCGAAGAAAATTTTTCAATATTTTATGTTTTGGATTTTTTATGAATTTTTTAAGACTTTCAAGAAAAAGGGGGGTGGGATAATTGGGTACCCTCCTTTGACAAACTTCTTATTCAGATCGGGTGCATACAGCGACAAACTTTGTTATTTTAATGCATTAAAGAGGGGGGAGGACAATTTTTCATATCTTCAACTTGATCTACAGAACAACTTGAAGGATTGTGATAAAACTGGGTAGGATGCAAGTACTCATAGTCCTTTTCAAAGGTTTTGTTTTTTGTGCGGATCATCCAAATTGGTTAACAGATAATGCCACCATGTCTAAAAGTAGGTCTCACAATGGTACATATACCACTTGGTAATTGAAATATGGAGAGTAGCGGTTCAAATCCAGCTGTGGTCAAAAAAATTTTTTTTTTTTTTTACACATCTAAATAAGTTTTTAGATGTTTCTCAACACTCAACATATGAAATTAGGAATTTTACGTTTAAGACTTCCAAAAAAGGGGGGGGAGGGGTGTTTTGGCCATTTTTCTACAAAACTGTTTGAATTTTAATAAATCTTGGTATGTCATATTTCCTAGTTAATTGATAATGATGATTTCTTATGGACTATTGTGATCATAATTATGGTAAGGATTGTTACTTTGAAAGAATTTTGTCAATATCTCAATTTTTGGATTTTCTATGAATTTTTTAAGACTTCCAAATGAGGGTGTATAGGAACAATTCAATCACATTTTTCACTTCTGCTGTTATACCACATGAAAGATTTTAATGAAACATGGAATACACTGTTGTTCATGACCCAGACTTGAAATCAGTCAACAAAAGGCCCCACCTAAAGAAAATGACTAACTTGTTGCCCTGAATGACTTCTTGCAGAGACAAAGGAAATGCTTAATATCAAAATCACCTGAATGGATGTGCAAAAAAGTGTTGTTTTTTATTCTAGCCTGAAATAAAATTTGACATTTTCAACATCTGTGTTGACTTAGTCACATTAATGCAAAAATAAATGAATTCTCCTTCATGCATGACTGATAATCTAGGTACTCAGGTGAGCGATATAGGCCCACTTGGGCCTCTTGTTTTTAAACCTTGCTATAAAATGTCAGTTTACAAAGAGTAACTCAGAGTGAAATCAGAAACAGTAAGATAATTAACATAGATCATGCATATCATTGTTTTGTTGATGATCATTTGATTTATCCTTTTTTGATCTTCTCTATTTCATGCTGCGCTTACCGATTGGCCGTTGTGTCACTTTGTGTTGATGGTACACTTATTGTGATTGGCTCTTTGCATGTGTGCTCTTGCTTTTCTCACACGCTCAGCAGGAGTTGGTAAGGAAAAACTTTCAGTAGAAATCTAATACTTATTTGTAGTGTATGCTTGTTTGTTAATTGTAGATTTGTATGTTGTTTAATAGAAAATGAAAGCTTACAATAATTTTGTTTGCCATATTATGATGGAATAGTGTGGAATAGAATGGAATAATTTTATCATTTTAACCCTGGTTTACTATAAACATATACTAAGTATTGATTTGAAGTATGTGCTAAAATGGTTTGTATACAAATAATGTCTGATCTACTAATGCTGAGTGACAAGAAGATTTCCCATGATCCTCTTATACTCCAGTATAATGTGCAGTAAAACAGGAGACAGTTTTCCACAATCCTCCATTAGTATGTAGTCTCACAGAATAAAATTCCTAAAAAAGTAAAATGAATTCCTTATTATCCTTTAGTAATATGTACTCATAAAACATAGAACTTCCCATAATGTACTAGTAATTTGTAGTGAAATATTATCCAAAATATATCCCTAGACAGTCTTACCTTTAGGTCCATTTAGCACTAAATTGGACCATAGATAAGGAACATTTTAGAGATTGAAGTCCAGTGATATACCATCTAGCTGAGGATTTCTTGATTTAGCTGGTGATATTAGTGTAATATATATACCGGTATTTTCAGTGAATGATAACAAAATATGACAAAGCTATAATAAAATGTTCTATAAATTTAATGAGAATGAATTGGAATAATAGTCATATCATTAACAATATCAATTTGCAGGTTGTGATATTTAATCTGAAAAATCTTAAACTTTAACTGTGAATTCATATTTTCTTTAAAAGATTAATACATTGGAAGTATTTCAAATAAATGTGAACAATTTTAAAAGTCAGTACTGTATCTGAGAGAATCAGAATGATCATGAGTAGATTTCTGTGATGTTGTAGATCTGAAGTAAACTTTCAATATATTCATCTGATACAGTCATTTTCTGGTACTCTGCTTTAGGTACCAGACAGCATGTGTTCATGTATGTATCTGCTTTTGTTTCCTTTAACAGAACAAAGAAACAAGTGCTAAAAAGGAGATTACTGTATTGGACCCTAAACGATCAAATGCCATCAATATTGGTTTAACAGTACTACCTCCCCCTAGAACGATTAAAGCTGGAATACTCAAAATGGACAATTCCATTATGAATAGAGAGGGTATAGAGGTAGGTATACATTACTTGACCTCATTTTATAAGGTGATGTTTTGTTATGTTTAAACCTTAAAAGCTAGAAATATTAAATTCATCTGCTTTTTCAGGTCCATTATGATAAAATCAGCATCAATGTATTTCTCTATAATACTGAATTGTTGATAAATAAGATTTATTTTTATCATTTAATATTGATTGATTGATTGTTTGTTTAATGTCACACCACGAATATTTCAAGTATATGGTGACGGCATCTGCCTGATGCGGGACATACAAATTTTGACCTTTGCAACAGACCCATCCGAAGCAGTGAGGGATCTATAATGTGCCATGCATACCACGACACGGGGCCTCGGTTTTTACTTTCTAATCCGAAAGACAGGACACCGGCATGACCAGAGTGGGATTCGAACCCCGGCCTCCCAATCAGTAGGCAAGCGCGATACCACTAGGCCACGCTGGCTTATGTCATTTAATAATATTAATAATAAAAATAATATTGTTGTACAACATGTTAATCATTTCCTTGTCAATACTACTACTATGATGTAATTGCTCCTATGCTTTCATACACAAATGCAATAGTTTGTTATTACTGTTAATCATAATATGTGTTAAGACTAAGAACTCATATTCATCTTTGATGTAAATTTCTTTTTTCAGAAAATCTTGACAGGAATGATTCCCACTCAAGAAGAAAAATCCTTAATTCTTGAGGCCCAGATGGCAAATCCAGATATTCCCCTGGGTACTGCTGAACAGTTCCTGCTTACTCTGTCTTCCATCAATGAACTTCAGGCTCGACTGTCTCTTTGGCTTTTCAAGCTGGACTACGAAACCATAGAGACGGTAAGAGTTAGTTGATAAGATATTGGGCATGTGGTTAAATTTAATTTTTTTGATATTTGGCATGCTATTTACATGTACATGTGCAGTCATGACAGTGTATGAAACTTAACTAAGGGAAGATTTGGAAGTGACCTTTATTTAAATTGACCTTTATGAGCAGGTCACCTCTAAACAGAAGTTTTAGTTAGGATAGATTTCAATGCAAGTCATATGTTTACCATATCCTTCATTGATTACAGGATTTACTTTGTCTCTCAATCTTTCTGCATGATATATGCAATACATGAAAGTTCTCAACCAAATTTGGTGTTATGAAAATTCAAATTTGACAAAAAATCTCAAAATACTATAATATGAAGTGGATAATTATAAACCAAAAATTCAGCAGATTACTGTAAATTCTACTAAAGTAAAATGTTTCTAAGATATAATTGCAATTACCAGCACCTTACTTATCAATTTAGAGATCAAACAATTAATGTTCAATAAATATACTTTATTATCATTTTCAGGAAATAGCTGATCCTTTGAGTGACTTGAAGAAAGGCATTGATGAGCTGAGGAAGAATTACACATTCAAGTGTATAATATCTGTGATACTGACCATTGGTAACTTCCTCAATGGTTCTCAGGTAGGGGCTCCGACTACAGGTAGATAGTCAGTAGGAATAACAGACAGACATACTAGAGGGGTGTGGGGAGTTCAAAGTGCTCATTGGAACAATGCTGAGTCAAAATGGTTCTTAAAAATTTGGTGACTTTGAATTACTGCAAAGACTGCACTAAACTTTTCTAGGGTGTTGGATTTTACAATTTTATCAATAAAGGGAATATAATATGTTGTAGAGAACAGGGTGACTGGATTTCAAGAATCCATTGACCAAAGGTAGTCAGAATTACTTCTGAAGTAAAGCTTTCTATTCTACTTATGGTGTTAATACACATTAAATGATTGAGTACTTACTCAAATAGAAAGATTTTTATAAAATCATGTCATATATAGTTATGTTTAATTTTTTTTCATTTCCAGTAGACTGTTTGGAATCATGTATTGACTATGTTTCTATATTTTATAGGCAAGAGGATTTAGCATTGAATATTTGTCCAAAATCCCAGAGGTCAAGGACACAGTTCACAAACATTCACTCCTTCATCACTTGTGTACCATAGTCCATGAGCAATTCCCAGATACATCAGATTTATATTCAGAAATTGGTGAATTGGCTAGGTGTTCTAGGGTAAGAAATTTCACATTGTTTACCTAGTAGGAGATAGTATGATTGGCAAGTTGACCATGTGTATCAAATATTGTTCATCCCGTAAGGAGTGCCGACCTATAGTTAGATATTGGTGAAATTGTAAGGTTTTCAAAGAGGGAAAGTCCAACAATACTTACTAGATGAAACTGGCAAGTTTATTGTAACAAGCTGGTCATTAAAAAGGGGTAAGAAATGCAACAAGTTTGCCTTACTTTTGGTGGTTAATTTTCAAAAATAAATCTATAAGTTGTTGGAGAGTGGAGAGTGATGCAACTTGAGTGTTTGCAGGGTTTAAAGATTGAAAACTACAATGTTCATTTGCCTAAAATGTACAGCTGGATGATGGTCATAATGTTTTTACATGTAGAGTAAAGCAGTAACCTTGAAATAATTCTGATATTTTTCACATAACATGTTTCACATTAAATTATCATTCAGTTTGCAATATATAAATTTTACATATACAGATTGATTGGGATGAATTAGCCAATAAACTTGACAAACTGAAGAGAGACTGCAAAGCCTCATGGGATCATTTACGTGCAATTGCAAAGCATGAAGGCAGTTCATCCAGTAGTCTCAAATCCAAGTAAGTTCTCTTTGATTTCTAAATTCTCAATGTTGTTAGTATACTTTTAGTCTTCTTCAAAAGTTACTCTAATGTGAGCACAATTTCCATGTGAGTCAAAGGCCTTACAGGGCAGTATTTCAGTATCAGTCTTTAAGTTACTAGCTTGGACTAGAAAAGTTCAATAAAACTGCTGACAAGTGGAAAAGTCAATTAATATACGTGAGGTTTGTTCAGGATCTGGCAGCAAGTCTAGCGAAAATGACTTGATGACTAGTTTTTATTGCATGAAAACCTATCTGCTAGCAAAATTTCATCCCTAATGAAATTAGAAGTGGACGTAAATTAAAGTCACCGTCTCCGGTGAGTGAAACATAAAGGGAAAAATTTTGTAAACCTAAGTGGCCGTTGCATTAGATTCAGAATCTAGCCTTAAATTACTCAGCTAGTGTTACCTACTAGCTAGCATAGCAAAGCTTTCATTAGCAAAGATCTACCAAGAAACTAAGCTGTACACCATAACCTTGCTTGGGTTGTTGGTTTTCTTGAGTTACTCTGGTTTCCTTTGTCACTAAATGCTGGCTTCCATATAGGCATAATTATTGAAAAGATCAATTTAAGATAAAAGAAAAGAGTTTGAATTATATTAGTTTAAACTGTAATTTGATTTTATGTCTTTTCTTATCTATAGAACATTGTATGTCCTATTTTACAGGTTGTCTGATTTCCTTTCTGATGCAGCTGAAAGAATTATGATTCTTGAAATTGTGTTTAATCGTGTGACAAATCGTTATCATAAACTTCTGCTATATATGGGAATTCCTGTGAACTTTGCCAAAGATTTGAAAGTGAATCACTTTTGTAAAACTGTCAGTGAATTTGCTCTAGAGTATCGTACAACTAGGGAAAAAGTCATTCAGATGTTAGTAAAGAAAGCCAACCAAAGGGAACGCAAGAAGACCAGAGGCAAAATGATTCTAGAGGTATGTATATTACTCAGTTTATTTTCAGTGATGTATATTGATGAGAAATTAATAAGTGTGTTGCTGTGTGTCACACACTTGATATACATGTGTATTTTTAGAAATCTGTAGTTGTCCTTTGTTAGGATGCGAAGTGTATTGGGTCAATATTTGAAATTAGCGCAACAAATATTGCTTCTTTGTAAACGAAAAATACGTATGTCTAGGATCTAATTCTACTTGAAATATAAAATTGTTGGAGTTCATTGAGCAGTCGGTAATTTGTCCTCTGTTTTTCATTGTTCTTGACATAAAAAATACTAATTATCTGTTGGAGGGAAGCTGGCTGAGTATTGCAGAAAACACTGCTCAGATCCAGAAAAGACATGTAGGTAACAAAACTGAACAATATTAACTAAGTTGACATTTTGAGCAGGCTGGCAACTTTTCCAAAGGACGTTCCAAAGAGGATTTACAAGACCAAGATGAGCTGTCCAAGCTGCTTTCTAATGGTTATACTAGTGCAGATGAGAGGGGATTTCCAGGCCAGAAAAACAGGAGTCGAAGACCATGTAAGGATGATAATTTATCACATAAAGATGACAGCCATGTACATGCTGAATAATCTAACTAAAGTTTTAGTTCGTATCGTATGTGTCGGCTCGTAATGGAGAGGTCTGGAGTTCGACTCCCACCCTGGGCGCACCAGTGTTCTGTCTTTCGGATGAGACAGTAAAACCCGAGGTCCCATGTCACGATAGGCATGGCACGTAAAAGATCCCTCGCTGCTTCGGATGGGTCCATTGCAAAGGTCTAAATTTGTATGCAATGCATCAGGCAGATGCCATCACCATATACGTGAAATAATCGTGGAGTGACGTAAAACAATATTCAATCAATCAATTAATCGTATCTTATGTATACCTTTTTTTTTTAAAAAAAGAGATGTATATGAGACATTAGCACCATCTCTGTTGTGGTTATTCCTAATTATTCCTATACAGTGTTATTTATTTGATGTGTCTGAATAGTCTTTTTGCAAGCTGATTCTCAACACCACAAACATCAAATTTCATGGCTTTTCTGAAATATGGTTGGAGTAAAATAAGTAAACTATGTTTTACTAACATTAAGTAGCATATATATAAGATAATAAAGAATGTTACAAAGTGGTCAAAATGTAACACAGAAATTAATTCTATTTATCAAGGTGTGTAAGCTTTATGCCTCCGGATCGATAAATCAGGGGCATATTGTTTTTGTCCTGTCTGTTTTTTGTCTGTCCATCTGTTGTCAACTTTTACCTTGGCTATAACTTTTGAATGGTGAGGGATATAGACTTCATATTTGACAGGCATACTCAACTAATGAAGCTCTTTCAAATGACACCAAGGTTGAGGACCTATTGACCTTGACAATGACCTTCATTCTAAAAATAACTTTTTGGACTTTGGTGCTGCCAGGGGCATTAGTATTTCACAAACACAACTTGTTCTATTGATTGTAAAGTTCTGGTCTGAGTGAAAGCTTGTTTCCATGTGAAGTAAGTTGGTTTTGAATGCCTATCAGTATATTTGAATTTCATGTTATCATTTATATTTGTTTCTGATGTTGTGAGAGCATTTAATGTTTTTTTTAATTACTGTAATTTATCAATCTTCTCTTCTTGTAGTGGATTCTCGGAATTCTTCTCGAGGATGTGTAACAACAGACTCTGAAATGTATGATACCGGAGAAGATGAAATTCTAGAAGCATGTGTGCGATCAGCCACAGCAGCATCAACAAGACCTCCTCGTGAGAGACGAAAAGGGCGTCATCATCGAAAATCATGTATGTACAATACAAACACATAGGGAATAAAATAGTTGACACTGTTTCACAGTCTTTGTATAAAATTGTTGAAAGGTGACCATCGAAATTTCAAGTTTACACAGCAAGAAATTTGCATTTGATATGAAAAATGTTACTATAAATCTAGAAATACAAAAGAAATTTTATTTCTTCTTCATTTTAGCTTCCTAAAATGTTGGGGTTATCCTCACAGTTCAGTGTTATATTTTTGGGAAAGATTATAATTATGTTGCTAGGATATAAAATTCTTGAACTGATCAAGTCTGTTGTAAAGGATGTTATTGAATTTCATGTATTATTCATAATAATAGAATGTGCAAAATAATATTAATTTATCAGTCAAGTACTTCATAAAAAAATTCTGCTGTAAAAAAAAAGAAAGATGAATGATATGCAGCATAAAATTACCTGGACTTGATATTTACAGCCAATCCAAGGGTAGACTACCTGTATTAATGACATTCCGCACTTACACAGGTAAAATACCCAGAATTCCCTTCAGTTAGGTTTTTGCCGCCATTGTTTGCAGTGAGGAAAGAAGTACTTTTATTCTTTACATATACAAGGCAACATAATTCTTAAAATCTTCAAAATAGTCAAATATGGAGTAAAAATGTTTGCATATACGTTGCCTGGTATATGAAAGAAAATTTGTACTTGATTAAGTGTTTTCCATTACATTCATCTTATTTTTTTTTCTTCTAAGAAAACAAATACTAGTCTTTGTTTGCATTATTTAACATCCATCTCCCTTCTTCCCATCTTAAAATGCTTCCTAAACAGAAATCTTAAAAATATTTTTTAATGTACAATTATATCATAGATCAGTTCAATTTGGAGAGATGTAATTACCGGTATGTAACTCCTTTTTATATGTGTTTTTTTTTTTTCTTCCTTTCTTGTCGAAATATTGGGATATATGTATAGTTTTGGGATATTGAAGTCAACATTTGTTTGATAGCGGGAAGCTGGAGTGATCTTATGGCTGAAATAGTTGAAAGCAGTATATATCGTAATCGTTGCGTATCGGTAGAGGAAGAAGAAGAAGAGAGTGTTTCCTCAGATGATGAAGACAGCATTGTAAATTCTCGCACATCAGAAAATTATTCAAGAACTCAACTAACTTCCTTTACCAATATATTGAACTTTTTTCTGAGATAAACATATGTTATCAGAATAAACTAACTTTACAGTTATACATCTATACAATGTATCTATACAGTACATGTATATCCTGAAAGAATAAGTATTTTCAAGATAGTAATCAGGAGATTGTATACCATTATAGTCAGTTATATTCAAAATGATATCCGTATTTATACTTCTTTGAACATATTTTGGTAG
The DNA here is from genome assembly GCA_035048485.1 of Pteria penguin. Classification (NCBI taxonomy): domain Eukaryota; kingdom Metazoa; phylum Mollusca; class Bivalvia; order Pterioida; family Pteriidae; genus Pteria; species Pteria penguin. The sequence continues at coordinate 30,933,175 of CM068582.1, read as the reverse complement.
TTTACGAATTCACATTCAGTTGCTCTCTGTATACTCGTTTCTGCATTTCAATTCCCTAAAGTCCTCATAAAATTCTTTCTGGTTGATGCTAAATATTTGCCGTTAACATATATGTACCGGCGAAAGGTTGTTCAATATAAATTTGCACAATTCATCTCTGTACTGGAAATAAATCTCATGGCCCAAAACATACATATCAAGTAGACGCTGGAGTTACCATCCAGTATGGATGTGTTTTGATCAGGAGTATGCATGCAATGATAGTCTGAATATTGAAGTTGTGCGTAGAGTATCATGTAAATGTATAGTATTAGTGTGATATTGTGGTCTGTTTGTGAAGTCTAAATGTAAATTTTTAATGCTTTTCTTGTACACAGGCACCTCTATTGTATAAATATTCCAGGTTTAGTAACTTTCGATTTTATGTATTTCACTTCCTTTCATTTGTTTTAGAAAAAGCCAATGAAAGTTAGAAAAAAAATCATATACTGATTATTTTCAAGTCACTATATGCTGAATAAGATACAGTACTTTTCATTTTATAGAATTTTTATTCTTAAGTCATTTATGGAATACCCATTTCCTCCATGCCATGAATAACATTTTAGTTATGACCTGACCTGACCTTGAACTCAATTCCATGAATGTGACCCTAAGGGATATGAACCTGATGTTGTGTAGATAGATATGTCTTAAACTATGAACTTTTGAAGTTAGATGAGAAAATTCAAATTATGGTAAAAACAATAAACAAAATGGTACATGGGCAAAAAAGGATGCTGTTGACAGAAAAGACAAAGTTCTTATTCGATAGGTAAAGACTAATTCTCCTTTACTCCAACGCTGATGCTCTGAATTTCTTAACTCAAATTGATTGTAAAAGTTCCGATTCTATTTATACATGAATGTGTTTGTGCTTAACTTGAAATATTTTACATGAGCCCTTCCAGTAAAAGTTATCGAAATCAGCTGTATATATTGTATAACAATTATAAACGAAGGAATGAAGGTGAAAATTTTACAAATTTTTCAGAATAGAAACCTGGTGAAAGGACAACAATATCTAATTTAAAACCGTTAAACCTCATGATGTAAATTTCTTGAAAAATTCTCTTAAGATATTCGCCTCTGTTTCAGCAGTTTGGAGTAGCGATACTGATCACTATTAGGTAACCATGCCAAGCAGCATTAGTTGATGTTACCATGCCCATCCCCACTTTCACTTTTTGATTTATTTTGTTGCTGATGTGATTGTTTTATTGACAAATATAGTGTTCTTGTAACAGGTGAATTCATTCTTCAAAACTTTCTTATCAAGATGTCTAGTTTGCCCAAAGGCAACAAAAGGATATTGCATATATTAGATTTCTTTCTTTAGAAATCAATCAGTAACTTGTGTGTCACTTGAAAAAAAAAATGCATTTACTCTTGACTTATACTTCAATGAATTCATTTGTTTTCTTGAACAACACAGTGCAGTTAAATTTAGAGCAATTTTGAACATTTGTGTGTTTACTCCATTTACGAAAGAGATGCATATACTCATAATGTTTGCATTGTTCAGACTTATTATTTTCCACAACATGTTACATGTAAAACCAGTGTAGGAAAATAATACATTAAGGTGTTATTTCAAAAGTAGAATTGATACAGATACTTTATTCTTTAAAAGGCTTATTTCTATGTAGAATGTGCCCAAATAGAAGAGTTATTTAGTAAATAAATCTTATTTGGTGCTAGATATTACATATTTATGAGCAATGCACCTTTTCTATGGTCAATGATAAGAACAATTCTTCAGATTCTGAATTAGAGTTTGTCAAACATTTTTCCTTATCGAGTATGCACGAAATATATCTAACAGCATACCAATATTCACTTTAGCCTGTCATCATTTTCAGGAGAACTGTTGCCATAGAGATATGTTGCAATGCATTATGGTAAACATTTTTGAATGGTGATACTGGCTAGAATGTTTTAAGCCTTGTAGGGAAAGCAAATTTTATAATGCAAACCATTTTTTATCATTCACAAATTCATGCGAGTTAGATGTTTTGCTTTGGCAGTTGTTCATTGTAGATGGTGCATTTTTGCACATTGTTGATAAGTTAAAATTAAGTGTAAATCTAATGTAGAGCCTGTTAGAGATGTTACCCCAACTAAATGCAGAATGTTCTGGTCAAGACATAGTTCCACATTTTATTTCTGGCTTATGTATATTCATACAAGAGTTCTGAATGAATTTCAAAAATCTTAACCTGCACATTTATTGTAAGCATAGGGGAGTCACAGCTGTTAAAACTTTAAAATCCTGACTTTAAAAGGTCTGTTTACAGTTTATTAATATTGTTGTCATATTTTAAGAGATTTGATAAAAGATATTTTGAAAGTTACAGGACACAGGCAAAATATCCTTAGTTTTGTCTTTGTAGATTTAAAGGTCAATCTAAGTGGAAATGGCCTCTTTTTCTTTTTAATTCTCATATTAATTATTGAGCCTCAGATTAAGTTTGTAATAATTTTACCTAGATGAAGTTGATTTTAATCAACGAATGAATATTAATTTACCTGTATAATTTGAGGATCAGGATGTACCAGCTTCCGTCACATCCATTCCAATACAAGTAATGTAGCACTTTATGATACTAATGCTGTGCAAACAAGTGCTGTGCTGCATTTAACATCACAGATATATCAAATTACTCAATGTAATATTATAGATGCATTGTTTCAAAATCGGTAATCAAAACTGAAGGGAGGACTTGCATTATTCTACTCCTTACTTATGTATTTGTTATTTTATCCTTCTATGTCTTGGTACCATTCCTTTTCTCATTTTACTGTTTTTGTACTACTATAGTTACTGTGATTTTACTATGCAATTGATTGATATCCAAAATGACTGGATGTCCGACATCTCCATTGAACTGAATTTATTTAGAGAGCCTGTGTCCCTAATCTACTACTCATTTGGTAAAAACATTGTTAATTAAAGAAAGTAAAAAGACGTTTAGGTCTTATTTATTACTACAGCCTCAAAAAAAACCCCCCAAAAACCTCAATCCAACAGCATGTTCACATGTTCATACAATAAAGCGTAAGGGAAAAAACAGTTTTAACCACAAAGCAATCCTATAATAACCGTGCATTAAAAAGACAGATTTATTTTATAACTATGACCATTCATCCATTACTGATCCTAAAATTTAGAAAATCTGTAGAGCATGAATCATATACTATATGTTTTGTTAGGGTTTTTGTGAACTATTCCTGATATAAGAATTGTTATGGCTACCATCTTGGAAGGATTGGAGAGGAACAAAGTTTTAAACACCTTTACATATTTATTGAAAATTGAGACAAGTAATTGTATAGATTTAAAATTACTTTTTGATCTATTTACTAGAAAGTGCAAAAAAAACGTCTTAAATTTCAACAAAATGGTTTAATTTCCATGCTCCATTAACATACCACCAATAAAGTTGTTAAAGAAGTTTAATTCATTCCTTCCAATTTGGCTGTCAAAATTAGGTAACTTGTCCAGTGTGAGAGGTCATTCGACTCTCAGCATGAATTCAGTCAGCATGAAAAAAGGAACTTTAATGTTGCATCAGAATATCAAACTAACCGCTTGCCTGTTGGCATCTTTTAACACACAGTAGCCTTGTCAACCCGTAGATTCTGTCAAATCAAATGTTCTGTGAATAAAATTGTCTTAAATATGTCAGTTAGAAAAATCTTATCCATTTAGAATAGTTATAAAATGATTTCTTGTGTACGTGAAATATACATGTATTACTGCATGCTTGGATTCAGATGAACACACTGTCTCTTTATATATGCTGCCAAAGAATTTCTAAGCAATAAGTAAAATCTCTATTCTTTCTCAAAATATTGATAAAATAGCTAAAAAATTTCATTCTGTTTTTTCAGTACGACGCACTTTAAAAAATGGACTAAACAGTGATGAGGTGGATGCAGTGAATTCCTATTACTCTGATGCAGTCTGATTGTGGGGGAAGTCTGAGAAAGCTATGTAATTAGAACAAATCTTGCCATATGGGAAGGCCAGGTTTTTGTGTCAAGACCAGGAGAAATGAACTTGGTGTTGGATAGCGTGAAAAGATTATTATTTGTTGACGATATAATGTGAAAATGTTTTCATGTTTAGCCGAGTCTATCTGTCTCATGGATTATATCTTATGCATGACAATACAAGGGTTAAAGTCTTTCAAAATATACATCATTTTTCATATTTATCACCAAGTCCCCATTTGTATTTTTCACCAATGATATATAAAATCACATCTTGAAATCTCATGTTCACAGTGAAGATAAACAGACGTTATCAGGTATTGTGAAAGGTTCAGTCACTTTTGTAAGAAAAGGAAAAAAGACCATCATCTAAATTTTATCTTTTATAAAAAGCAATTTAAGGGAATAATGAGAGCTGGACTTGATCTTAACATGGTCATGGTTATTTTATATACTACCATTGAACATATTTATGGATATGTAGCCTTTTTTGTGCAACATTTTGAATATGGTATCTGAAATGCTTTGCTTATGTGATGGAATCTCTGATATAAAGGCAAGTGCTTTACTCAATTTCTTTTAATGCATTTGAAATGTTTTGTCTTCCTGTTGTCTGCTATTTAAATAGTTACAGGGTGTGTAAAATTCTGTATTATTATTATTTCAAAGTGTGATGAATTGATTTACCTACCCTTTTATAATTGTTATATGTACAAACACTGCTGAATGGGATTTTTTTTATTTCCCATTGAAATAAACTTTTTTTTTTTTTGTTATTTGTAATTTTTAGATTTTTATTGAAGCTGTGATAGTATTGAAATTGGACTCAGTTTTTATAGATAAGTCTGAACAATCTTTGTGAACAAAATACTGCTTGAACAGAGATTATAATCAGTTTGTCTCGACTTTATGTGAACAGGTTTTTAGTTGTATGAAATTAAGATTCTGCACAAAGAGCCATGAACAAAATAAATTATATTTCCAAAATGGGTACATTTTTCACTTCACTTAAGACTCGTCTCCGATTTAACAAAATGTTTTCTTATCCATATATTAATTGTAATATTTTTGTAATTAATATTTCCCAGTGTTCTAAGATACGTTGTTGTACATCAAATGTATTACAAATTACTTTGATTTTTTTAATTTATTACCTGTTTTGTTATTGTTACAGTTGTTGTAAATGGCTGACAGTTTTTTTTTTTCCTTTTAATCACATTCGGTAGAGGTAATGCACTCATTTTATTTTTCATTCCTGCGCAGTATTAGTTGTCATGGCGACATATATTGTCATTACAGAGGTGCTTGATAAAATGCAATAACATCATTCTGACAACCATAGGTAGTTAATAAAAGCTTTCATTTGTAGAAAACTTGAACTGTGTGTTTGAAATCCATTTCTTTTGATAAACATGATGGCCTTGTATGTTGTCTTTTCTCACATTATGTAAAGCTACAAACTATATATGCACTATACGTTTGCAATTGAATGTGTTCTCTCGAACTCAATGCAGAGTTGATTAACATGCAGATGTAAACACTGGAGATGTTACTGTAGTCATCTCCAAGGTGATGATTAACCATGGTAGATAACTCTGCCCCTTCTAGTCATTTCATCATATATTCATTAATATAAGCTCTTTTTTAACATTGTGTTTTCAGATTCATGGGATGACAAAAACAAGAGAATGAAACTAAATATCCAGGGACATCATGCTTAGCATACCTATGCATTCTGATTCTGACATTTACACCAAATGCCCAGTACTTCATCGTATAAACAAATTTCCAAAGGCAAAATCTACTTCAGATTTTTTTTACCCGCTTAAAAAATTATCTTTCCAAAAAATCATTTTGTTTAACCTCAGTTCAAAAACTATCTTTCCAAAATATCAGTCAATATATTGATCAATTTGTATTTTGCATACAGTGTCATACAATTAATAATTTATTTATAGATGTTATTTGACATATTCAGGATCAGAGTACCACAGGCTATAGTTCTGCACTTCTAACTCAGACCGTATGTAAACCCTATTCATAACAATATATTTCTTTATATGGATTGTCGAACAGATTTATCATAAATTATTCCAGTATGATTTTATATTTCATGTCTTATCAGAGAAATTCCTATGCTAGGAATATACCAACATCTTTTTGAAATAAAACAGTAGAACATATTTTAAGATTAATTTTCTTCTTTTTAAGCCTTGCTTGTGCCAGTTGTTAGATAATCATTAGTAGGTACTACTTTATCAAGACCTGCTTGATGATTTATAATTTTGATGACGTTCCATGCAAGAGAAAGCTTTAGAAAGCTATTTCAGTGTTTCCATATCGTGGCATATAAAACTAGATTGCTTATATGGTGAAATTTCTCATCATGTGAAGCTGTGGATGGTGATCATAAAACATGTATTGGGTTAATTGTTCATTGTAAACAAAGGAAAACTTTTGAATTGAATTTATGGTCAAAAGATCAAGGTAACATAGGAAAGGAAATTAAGTTCAACAGAACACCTATAGGATCTTATTTACATGGACACAGTAAATTTAAATCTTTGTCCAGTCAATAATACTCTTTCCAGTCAATAATCTCTTTTATCCTGGTGTATAGACTGTAAGGATAGACTTTGAACCACTGGTAGTTGTATGACAACAATATTGTATTTATTTCTTGTTGTACATCATGCCAAGACTATATCCTGTATATGGTGACAACATCTGTCTGATGCAATGCTCAGAAATTCAGACCTAGATAACGGACCCATTACAAGCAGGGAAGAGGGACCTTTTACTTGTTAGTGTCTAATATGACATAGGGTCTTGTTTCCACTACCTCATCTGAAAGACAGAACACCAACAAGTTGGTGGTAGGGCTTAAACCTGGAACCTCTGGTCGAAAACACCATCACCTGACCGACTTATGCTGGTTTTGTGGTTGCAATAAATGGTGACAAAATTCTGAAAGTGACTTAAAGCTATAGTAGCAAAATAGAACATCTGCTCAGATAGTGAAGCATCCATATGATAAATGTAGGGTTCAAGGTTCCATCAGTCTGGTCATTTTCATGCTTGGCAATTTTTCATGGGAAACCTTAAACTGGTGGGGAAGAGTATGTCAGACTTTGACATTGACTGATTGATTTTTGTTTTTGTCACACCACGAATATTTCACATATATAGTGACAGCATCTGCCTGATGCGGGGCATACAAAATTTGACCTTTGCAAGGGATCCACCCGAAGCAGTGAGGGATCTTTTACGTGCCATGCATACCACGACACGGGGCCTCGTTTTTACCGTCTCATCCGAAAGACAGGACACTGGCATGACCAGAGCGGGAATCGAACCCCGGCCTCCTGATTAGGAGTCCAGTGTGATACCACTAGGCCATGCCAGCTTTTGACATTGACTGAGATAGCTCAGTTGCTAAAGTATTTGCATAACATGTAGAGGGTTCTAGGTTCAAATACAAGTCTGTAGATCAATTTAATCCAGCCTGTTATATAATAAACAAAATAAAAACCAAATATAAAAAGTATCTGCAATACATGTACTTGTATGTACTTTATGGCAAAAAGAAACATTCAAGACGCTATCATTCCTTGCTTGTTGTCTTGATATTTCTTTGAATTTACCAAAATGCAAACAAAAGTTTTAATGTTTGGTGTTTTATTTCACTACATCTGATTTAAAATCCAAAAACCCATCCTCTTTAGAGCTCCAATATCTAAAATGTTGTTTCAAGCATTTCCATGCCAACTGATAATGGTCAGCAGCCATCTTGAAGTCTTTGTATGTCACTAGAGTTTGAAGTTCTCTATAAAAAAGTAAAAACCACAAGTCTTATCAAATTTGAATCACTTAGCACTTAGAAAAGACCAAAACAAAGAAGACTTCCATTTAATCTGAAAATTGGGTATATATATATATATATATATATATATATATATATATATATATACATGATATATATATATATATATATATATATGATATGAAATGATACAAATTTTTCCCAAAAATTAAAAGATTGGAGTAAAAATCCAAAGGTCAAGGTTACATAAATCACACTAATATGAAATATGAAATAATGGTCATGATTTACAACCTTTGGAGCAAAGATTCTGGTACAGTTCCTTTCTTTGAGCAAACATTCAAAAGAGTTACAAATTTGTTGAACAGGTTTCGACTGCAGATCCTAGACCTATATTGGTAAAAAAATAAACCATAATACAAAGCATATGCAAAATATAAAATGCATGGTTATCCAATCAAATATACCCAAAAAAAGGAATACATACAGGGAATATTTCATGTTTATGGTGGTGATATCTGTCTGATATGCTGCTCTATATATTTTGACATGCAATGGACCTGCCAAGAGCAGTGTGAATCCCTTCTACATGCCAAAGTCAACTGTGACATGAAATCTCACTTTTCTCCAATTTCGACATATCCTTTAATGTCATTTTAAATACACATTTGTCATCATTAAAATACTGGTGTATATGGTATATTAATATTCCAAAAATTGGTTACATCTGCTAATAAACAACATGAAAGTTTGAGCAATCCCAAGATTTTCTAGAATCAAAACCCTTCACCACTGAGCCATGATGGCTCTATATACATCAGACTTTGGAAACAGCATCTACATGAACTAACTCCTAGGTTAAGCAGGTTATAAATGTTTCTTCCCCCCCCCCCTTCCCACCAACTCACATACACTTGTGCCAAATTCTATATAAGTAAACTATTTCCATCATTTGCAGTCAAGAATAGAAAATGAGCTATAACAATTACAATTAGATGAGGAATTATCTTTTATGTTACACACTTTATAATTAAGAATCTAACCAAAAAAATGTATCTAAACAAGAAAGGGTGCATACAAAATTTATTCCTTCGTAACTCTCATATAACAAGATAAAGTTTTTTCCTTCTCAGATACATTTATGCGAGCTTGAGGGTAGAAGAGCTAGATTTACAACCCCCGTAATATCTGTGCTAGATCCAAATCCTACTGAATTTTTTAACCTCAAAACTCTCGAGCAAACTTCCACCCTTTTTTCACACCTACCTAGCTTTAGTTGGATTCTTGGCTAACACTTTCTTAGTGATGCCCTGTTTTATTCCCTCCACCAACACTTCTGGCCTTTCATCCCCCTTACTCCACACTATACCTGGGAAACATAAAGTAAAGAAAAAATATCAAAAAATATTAAAACTGTATTCATAACTTTGGATTTTAATTGTTGTAACTCATTTTAGTGATTTTGAGGAGAAGGACGAGTGGAAAGGTTAGCCAGCATATTGGTTTCCTTCTGTGGTTATCCAGTTTCTTCCAACATGAAAACACCAGCTGTCACTGTACAGTAGATATACTCCCACGTATGTGTATAACCTGTGTCAAACCTGTGTATTAAGGTCAGCTATGGGAAGAGTCAAAAGTGGCCTTTATAGACAGGTGACCTTAATACAGAGGTCAATTATTTAGGAAAACAGAAATTGGGAATGAAAAATGTGACCTTTATAGACAGGTGACCTCTTAATAGAGGTGGACACTAAGACAGGTTTCACTGTATATACATATTTATACAGAGTATGACTTTAAAAACCTCTATTATTGATAACTACAGGATCAGATTCACAGTTACTGAGAGCTTTTCGTCCATTCGAAATTTTACTTAAAGTACTATCATACTTACCAGATGGTGCAGGGGAAGCCTTCTCTGTACCAGATTTCACCAGCTCTTCCTGGGATGCAGGAAAAGGTATCACTGACTGAAGAATTGTGGGGTATGTAACATCATATCCTTTAGGTAGGTTTATCAGTTTTTGAGACCTGCTTATGACAGCTCTCTCCAAAGATTCTTTACTAAAGGGACATCTAAAATACATGTATAAGGATGACAAAATTATTTTATTGGTATCATTACAAATAAAAAGAGCCTGATGAACTTTGCAACTACAGAGGTGTAATTACATGAAACTAAAAATCATTTTAGTACATGTATTGATATCCAGATTCAGAACTTAGATCTAGACAATTTGTGTAGGTCAGATACGCCTTACGACTAATATTTCTCTTACAAATAAACTTACGAACTCGTTCTGTTTCACAAAAATACTTACGAACTTTGTAAGTCAAATAATGTTCATGACTTTACAACTGATTAATACCAAGTAAGTATAAAATTTTTGTTGTAAGTTGAAAGTTACAGTAAACAAAGATGACTTAGTTCTTTATTTTGTTCCATGAAGATCAAGGATTGAAGACAAGAATGCCTTCGTAAAGAGGACTTAAGAATTCACAATTTGTAAGTTTTTTTTGTGAAAAGGGCTGCAGGAATAAAAACTGTTTCATACTTTCATACCTGCCAATAATGATGCTCTTGAAGTAAACTGGATGTGAAATGAAATGACTGAGTAAAGATCCTTGACATCCTGTAACATTCCACCTTGCTATTTTATCACTACATGACATAGACAGAGTTCTTTCTCCTCTTCCAGGTTTCGTCCTAAATGCTCCCACCACATGGTAATCCTTCCCCTCCCCAAGAGGATCCTGTATTCCCCCCTTCACACACTTTGCACCTGTACGATACACATCTGGTATAAGTTTTTTAGAACTTAATTTATCTACAACTCTGTTTTTCATCTCAGGACTTGATGCTGTATTAGGCATTTTTGATTCTTCAACATCTATATCAAAATTTTCATTTTTGGTTTGGGGAGCTTCCCAATCTTCTTTGCATTTCTCTGATGACAGTTTAAATAGATTCTCTTCAGCATATTTAAGATCAGGTACAATATCTTCACTTTTATTGCTTGATAAGTTCTGGGATGAATTTTCCTTCTTATTTTCAGCTTGATGATTTTCTTCAGTCCCTGACTTATCAATACTAATATTTGTCTGCTTTTGAGTTTTATGAGAAAGATCATTGCTATGCTCGAATTCTCGTTTTCTTTTTAAATTTTCTCCACTATTGTCTTCTTGGCCAGTGCTAAGATAAGATATGTTTGGATAGAAGTTTCTGTGCCTCTCAACAGAAATATCACTTATTGATCTGGAATCACATATGACATCTAGCTGGTGATTTGGTAGCTCTTGAAGTGTAATATCATAATTGGATTTACAGTTTGTAGTCGGAGATACTTCATTATGTGAAGTCTTATTCTTGGGTATAATTGATGCATCACCACCTTTGACATGAAATAAATTCAAAATAGATAATAAATATTTTCAGCAAAAACAATCTTATTCTAGATTCAATTTTCAAAATTGGTAAACCACTTCTGAACCTAGTATCTAAATCTGTTCACATGATTGACCATTACTAAAGAATGTAAGCCATAAGAATTTGGTGTTTGCAACTAATGCCAGATTCTGTCCACCTTGACTTCACCTCTACAGATCTTATTCAAATTTTCGTTTAATCTCATGCCTAAAAAGTTTTTAATTTCATGATTTATTTCACATCATATTATAAACCATGATAATAAATATGCACCATGTTATCACACACTCTTGCTTTTTTCAATACCTGTAATTAGATTGGTAATTACATACTTTATTCTTGCTTTAAATACACAAAGATATAATGGGAGCAATTAAGATAATTATGCATTATTTTAATTACAAGACAGAACAGAATGGAACACTAAAGTATAGTACAAAGTACAGTGCAGTAGAGCACAGCAATTTAAAAACTATAACCCAAGTAAACTCAAATTACATACATGTATCTAGAACTGGAACTGTTAGAGGATAAGCATTCATATAATACTATGATGTAATTGTACAAAAAAGGAGAGTTCTGTTGCCTTTGTAGTGAATCTCAATCAGTCAATTACAGAAATCTTACATGGTGTATGGCTGGTAAAGAAGTAAAACTCCACACCCTCCTTCAAATGACACTGATGGGTATCAAGGTTTGGAGAAGTAAATATATCACTATCTGTACCAAGGTAAACTGACATCAACTCCATATACAAATACCTACATTATAGATACAGCCTGTTTGATCTCTGAATAACATAGATTTATGGACACATCAACGGTAGTTTAAGTCATAGAATTTACAGCATATGTCAATATTGTGAAAAATAAGCATCAATATAGCAAGGCTGAAATCAAGTAACACATGAGTTTTCACCTATTTCTTAAATAATTTTCCAGAAGCATTGAACATTGATGTGAGCAGAAAACATCAAGCATACCTCTTTTTATTCTTTAATAAATAGGTATAATGTTATAGACAAAGATCCAGATTCTGATTTGGCATTCTTTTAAATTTTAATGATTCTTTTTTAAAAATAAAATAATCTTTGATAAACGAAACATTTGGCAATTTAAATCTGTTTTACAGTATTTTAGCAAATATCTCTCATGAATATACATCCCAAAAAATTTCAATATCAGACTAACCTATTCCTACATTACATACATTATTTTTAAGATTGTGTCTGTTTTGTTTGCAAAAACTACAATGGAGATGAAACAGTATTTGACCAGATACTGACATGTACTGCTCTTAGAAATTCAAAGGTAAAGAAATGACATTAAATGTCTTTTCATTATGCAGCTTTAAGTATTTGAATATGAATAATCAATTTATATAAATCTTACAGTAAGAAAGCACGCCTGGCTAGTACTTCTGCATGGCTGTCATTCACTATATCTCCTGCAACAGCATGATAAAATCAGGTCAATACCTATTCTTGGAGGCTGACATACTAGATAAAGGTGAAATTTCACTCGCACCATTACTACTAATACCACTCTAAAGACCTATATAAAGGGGAAATTTCACAGGCATCATTACTACTAACACCACTCTAAAGACCTATATAAAGGTGAAATTTCACAGGCATCATTACTACTAACACCACTCTAAAGACCTATATAAAGGTGAAATTTCACACACACCATTACTACTAACACCACTCTAAAGACCTATATAAAGGTGAAATTTCACACGCACCATTACTACTAACACCACTCTAAAGACCTATATAAAGGTGAAATTTCACACGCACCATTACTACTAAAACTACTCTGAAGACCTATATAAAGGTGAAATTTCACACGCACCATTACTACTAACACTACTATAAAGACCTATATAAAGGTGAAATTTCACCTGCACCATTACTACTAACACCACTCTAAAGACCTATATAAAGGTGAAATTTCACACGAACCATTACTACTAACACCACTCTAAAGAGCTATATAAAGGGGGAAATTTCATAGCACCATTACTACTAATAAATATAGAATATATATACATTATAATTTTGTGCACCATATGCGCATTTCGACAAGTTATGTCTCCTCAGTGATGCTCGTGGTCGAATGATTGGAATTCTCATAATATATAAATATTTGATGAGCAGTGTTGAAGCTAAAATTAACGAAAAGTGAACCAAAGAATCTATCTAAGGACAGAGCTATGCATGAGGGAGATACTCCTTAGTTTTAAGAGTGATTTACTTAATTTGATACACCACTCTAAAGACCTATATAAAGGTGAAATTTCACACGCACCATTACTACTAACACCACTCTAAAGACCTATATAAAGGTGAAATTTCACACGCACCATTACTACTAACACCACTCTAAAGACCTATATAAAGGTGAAATTTCACACACACCATTACTACTAACACCACTCTAAAGACCTATATAAAGGTGAAATTTCACAGGCATCATTACTACTAACACCACTCTAAAGACCTATATAAAGGTGAAATTTCACACGCACCATTACTACTTACACCACTCTAAAGACCTATATATAGAGGTGAAATTTCACATGCATCATTACTACTAACACCACTCTAAAGACCTATATATAGAGGTGAAATTTCACATGCATCATTACTACTAACACCATTCTAAAGACCTATATAAAGGTGAAATTTCACATGCATCATTACTACTAACACCACTCTAAAGACCTATATAAAGGTGAAATTTCACCTGCGTCATTACTACTAACACCACTCTAAAGACCTTATACCGGGAATGACACTCTTTTCATTTACTCAGTCTTTACTTTATCTGAATTGACAAATAGCTAATGCTGACTACATAAAAACAAAAACTGAACTGTAAATAAAAAGAGATCAATCAGCACTACACTATTCTGTACTGTATACTCTTGTAACATCTTATCACATTTGCTGAAAAACCCTTGACTGCATGTGCAACAGTAGCCAGTTTATTCTGTTTAACATTTATCCATTTATTCATGCCCATAGAATATTATACCTTCTCTACTCATCTTCGATTGACCAATACACTTTGATCCTGTTCCAAGGGAAACAACTTCAAACTTTCTTTTGTTGATGTCTGCAGTAAGAAAACATACAAATGCATGTTCATGTTTCATTAGATATATCTCAACTAAAAATATGTCATTGACACACAATCAATATCACAAATACAGGTATACAAGAAGACCTGAATAATGGAATAAATACTTTGATGCCAACTGACCTATAATCATATACTGAGCTGGCGTAGATCAGTGGAGGAGGTGCCCTTCTGCTCATGACCAGAGGTCCAAAGTTCGACACTCGTAATGGTACAATTAACAGAGTACTGTGTGTCAAAATATGGTAGGCATGGCACATAAAAAATCCCTCATTGTTGCAAGCTAGGCTGAGGAAAATGCCATGCCATTACCATTATTGGTTAAATAATTGTGGAGTGAAGTAAAAGAAATATCAATCAGTCAGTAAAATCATATACATGTATAACTATCAAATGTTTGGTTTCATGGGTTTATTGTTTACTGTCACATATACATGTATATATACAGATCGTATATGGTGACATATATCGTATATGATGACAGATAGTATTTAGTCAAGTTGGAAACAAGATTACTTCAAGACGACACCTCCTACATTATGCAGCTTCACCGACTGACTATATAAGAATGACCTAAATTAGGGTTTGAACCCAGGCCCGACAGATTGAAGAGGAGTATAGTGAATCTTGAGCAACTCTTTAATACACCCAGTCACTGAAACCCAATAGATGAGACATCTAGAAATGATTTTTAACACACTGTACCACATATTACATTAAAACTGAATTAGCTTGCAGCCTCAACAAGTAGGTCATTAATGTCTGATTATCTGGCAGCTAACAGTTAACTCACTGACAATTTGTTCTGAAAACGTATCAATTACAATCTAAGTAAAAAATATTTAACACTCAGAAAAAGTGAAATATCCATATTGCCCAATAGTTGTCGACTGACCCAATTTTTAATAACGCTTAGGTAATCATATGACCACTACTGACCTATTTTTTGAGGAATTTTGTACCTGAGCTGTGATAAGAACAAACTATGGCTGCCATGAGTGTCCACTCTCTTCCTACTTGTGGCTTCCCAGACCGAGGAAGGTTGTTGTATTTATCGTAGCAAACCTTGGCTATCATATCAGCAAAGTCCTTGTCATCCATGTTCAATTAAACTGTGCATGCATGTGAGCTGCTTAAAGGATATGAAAAAGATGATTAGAAGGCAAAATTGAGCTGAAGACTGAAATTTAAGAGGGTATAATACATTACAAAAACGAATTCTAAATTCTAATATACCCTAATCCAGTATGCTTGACCACCTATATACAGACATTCTGGTCTCAAAGTGTTGTTTTTAAACTAGAACAGCTATTTACAGTCCTAAGTTACATACAGTGGAGATCGACTCTCATTGTCTGTTACACTGAACCATCTGTATGCATGCAGTCCTATCAGACAAACAGGAGACTCCAAGTACCCCTTACACTGGACCAATTACACAGCCCTAGCCAATCAACTAGTCTCTCAGTATCCCTTACTACAGAGCTATCTACATATGACCCTATCCAACATACTGATCTCTCAACAACCTAACACTGGAACATCTATATATAGTTCTATTTGCCATACTAGCTGATCTATCAACATGCCTTGCACTGCACCACTTTCATACAGCCTTATCTGACATACTAGCTGATCTATCAACATGCCTTGCACTGCACCACTTTTATACAGTCCTATCTGACATACTAGTCTGTAAGTATCCCTTACACTGGACAATCTATATATGCTTACTGTTTTTTATCTGACATGCTAATCTGAAAACGTTTTGCAATGGAACACCTTATATATGTATATGTATATACACACACACATATATACAGTCCTGTTTGACATACATGTACTGTTCTCTCAGTGTTCTTTTCCCTGGACAATCTGTATATAGTACTATCTGACAAACTGGTCTCTCAGTGTCCCCGACACTGGGCCATCTATATATAGTACAGACATACAGTGTACTGGTTTCTCAGTGTCCCTAACACTGGACCATCTGTATACAGCCCTCATTTACTGGATTCGACGCCATAAACTGAGAATATACTCAAGTCAAATATTTCATTTTAATTTATTCCATTATCAAACATTCAAATAAATTCTCATGCAGAATAGTTTAATTCTATTTATCAATAGAATAAACTAAATAAAATCCTAATCCCAGTTATTAATTCAATGATGAACAGAAGAATATGAAATTATGACTTAAGTATATTTTCAGTTTATGGCGCCGGACCCTGGTCTTTCAGTGTCCTTTACATTGGACCATCTATTTATATATTATTATCTTACATACTGGTCTCTCTATGTCGCCAACACTGGACTTTCATACAGCAAATGACATACTGGCCTCTCAGTGTCCTTTACACTGGACCATCTAAATGTTAATACAGTTACATCTGACATTCTAGTCTCTCAGTGTCCCTTACCACTACATACAGCCCGAACTGACATACTGGCCTCTCATCAGTGTCCTTTACAAAAGACTATTTACAATCATATTTGACATACTAGTCTCTGAGTACGCCTTACCTCTGGACCATATAGATACAGTCCTATCTGACAAACTGGTCTCTAAGTACATGTATTCCTTTTACTGGACAATCTATGTATAGTCATATCTGAAATAATGTCTCTCAGTGTCCCTTACACTGGACCATTTACATACTCATAATCCTATCTGACACACTGGATCAGCTCAGTAGTCATATGACATACTGGTCTCTCTGCCTTCCTTATACTAGACCATCTACACATGCTCCTATCTGATATATTGGTCTCTCAGCATTCCTTCAACTGGACCATCTATATACAATCCTGACATACTGATGATGCTAGCTATTTCTACTATCCAAATGCCCCATACATTAATATTTGTGGCCGAAAGCACATTTTCTATATAAAAAAAACTACTGAGTTTCTTTTATTTACTACCTATTCCTGTCATATAATATTGGCAGTCCTATACTGTAGCAACATTGGATGTGGTATAAGGCATGGACACAGATTCAGATAGCTATAAGTATTAATATAATATACAGCATTCAAGTAGTAGAATGAGGGTCGTGAGTTCTCATCTGGACGTAATGCTTTTATTTAAATTTACCCAATCTGGTCTGTCAGTATTTTAGTCCAAGAAAGACAATGACAATGTAATCAGAAATACACTGCATAGCACTGTAGTGTAGAATTAGAAATTAGAATAAGAAAACAGTAAGTTGAGTAACAACTCCCATCATAATACTTTGTCTTTGAGATATTTCTGTATTAGATCTGTAAATTATCACCATTAGCATTATCATGACAATTCAAGTGCATTACAAAACTGTCTTCTACATACCATAGACGTAAATGTTCATACCTAAACCCTGTGGCAGGGCAGTGTTGTCATTTGTGGACAAACTAATTGAAGAGTTCCAAAAAAAAGAGACACAACTCTTGTTACAACATCCAGGTTAAGAAAGAACCATAACTCTGAATAATTTTTGTTATTTATGTATTTTTTCATGATTTCACAATTTATGAGATACAAAAATGCAACAAGTATACACATGATACAGAAAAATCATTGCAGTCTTAATATAAAATAAACTCTCTTTTTTAATTTAGATTATTTAAACTGAGTCTAACCATATTTGCATGGTTGAAAAAGATTGCAACAAAGACATTTCATTTGTGTATGCCATGACCATTATACATGTAGTAAGAAATACCACTACATATGCATCAAACTTGTACAATTTCAATATAATTTCTATACATGATATCTAATTAAATTTGATATTAAGTCAAACACATTATATGAAGCTTTTCAAAACTGTACTTTAAAACAATTAAATTTCATTCATTTTATCATGGAGAGAATTAAAATCCAAATACTGACTTTTCAAAAACTAAATAAAAGAAAAATTAAATCAATAAGGTATGTCAAATATTAATTTCAAGATGTTCATGTACATAGATCATATATAAATATGAAATGTATTGGGTACCTGTATTTGTAAATCAACAAAAGAGTACATGGGGAACATGAGAATAATGGAAACAAATGAAATGAAAAACATTCATGAAACATACCTTAATATCTATATCAGCCTTTAAAACAGAATTTATCACAGGGACAAACAGAAAATGAATAATGAAGAGGTAAAGGATTTCACAACTAAAAGAACATTTAAATATTTACTGAAAAATATATTCCAACAATATTGTATTATAAAATACAAAAAAAAAATCAGTACCAGGTAATTTACAAATTCAGTTATTTTCCAAAAGCAGTCTATTATGTTTTTCCTGTCACAAATCAAATTCATGCATAAAAAATAATGTTTTTGACAATTTTACATATTATATATACGCTTTTTTCTTACTTATTTTCCTTTTTAAGCATTTTACATTACATTTCTATACACCAGAACTCAAAAAGTTTCAAAACAAAAAAAAAAGAAATTTACTCTTTTTGAATCATTCTTGAAATAACAAAATTTCAGTCAGACTTCTTTCACACCATGATGACTGATCAAATTTCAACAGGATTTATATACACTTATAAATGTATGAAGTGAATCCCTAAGTTGAGGCTATCAAAGAAAATACTCTTATAAAGGTCTTTTGTGTGGTAGTTAATACGCAAAGTTAAAATGCTTGTCATTGTTTGCTGAAGTTATCACTGTTGTGTATAACTCTATGAATGATGTCCAAATGTGTTTTCCCCACTATATGCGATGTACAAGAACCCATCTTCATCCTTATGTTCATCATAAACCTGCCCCATACTGGCACTGAAAATTATAAGACAGGTTTTAAAAGAAATATTACACTACACTAGAATGTTTGTGATACAATAGATGGCAGGCTATGAACAAGTAAATGACACTGACAAATTGAGTCTTTACACAGGTAACCAATTTTATACAAATTACTGACAAAATAATAGTATCCATTTCTGATTTATCTCTAAAGATACAAATATCTGAATGATAACAGGAGTCAAAATGAAATCAAAAGCCAGGTGATTTTGATATAAATATGCTTTATAAATAATACTCATATCAGAAATACTCTTGATATTTATTATTTAAATAATCTTATCAACTGCATTCAAAATACCTGATTACATGCTTATCTGTACAGTACAGTGAGAAAAACACCTGAAACCACAGTGGGAATCCAGGTGGAAATTTACCTGTGCTTATACACAACTGTAAAACACATAGCATATTGTGTAATTCTTTAACTTATTCATGTACCTGGATGTGGCCCACTGTGATGGGTGGAAAATTACAAAGCATTTGGGTCCAGCGCCATAAACTGAGAATATACTTAAGTCAAAAATTCATATTCTTCTGTTCATCAATGAATTAATAACTGGGATTTGGATTTTATTTAGTTTTATTCTACTGATAAATAGAATTAAAGCATTCTTTATTAAAATTTATTTGAACATTTGATAATGGAATAAATTAAAATGAAATTTTTGACTTAAGTGTATTCTCAGTTTATTGCGCCAGACCCTGGTCTGTACTGTATGGTACTTAAATTTAGTCAGGGGTGAGTGAAAAAATTTTCAGTGTACCTTGCTATTGATTAGTGGCTTCTTCCATGTACTCCAGTTAACCCACCACTAATCACTGACCACCATAATAAAAATAACCCACATGTGTTTGTTTACTGAACCATGTCATGTCATGATTTTTTAACTTCATGGTGATGTCATCAGTCTGGTCATTGCACAGAAATTTCTGGCTAAGCAAAAGACCTACCCAAAGCAGCAATGTTTTCAATTTTTCCTGTCTCATGGACAAGACATGTTACTGCCATGGAATCAGTGGGACTCATGGCTGGGACCTCTGAGCCCTAAGCTAAGCACTTGACCATCTGTTAATGAACTGTGCTATGTCGCTCAATCCTCACATGACATCAAACAACAACAAAGCCACATCAAATTCTAAGCCTACTGTTTATCATATTAATAATATTCCGTACCTGGATTGAGGGAGAACTTTTCCTACAAACAAGAATATAGCCTTTTCTGAGGGTAACTGAATACGTTTACGAATGATCCACATAAACTGTGCTACAGAGATATCATTTGGAACAAGAAACTTCCTCTTATCTATGTCCTGTATGTGAGATTTTTGATCTTTTTCGACAATGACCTGTAAATTGAATTAAGCATATTTAACATATTTTGCACTGTTCATAAAGTTATACTCTATAGCTGTGATACAAGTTATAGACACTGCAAATTATGTCTGTCCTGGAAAAACTAAATGAAAAAGTAAAGGATTGAAGACAAACAATATTCACTAAGGAGTGAAAAACAAAAATAACAACTTCATTGTACTAGATCATTAAATGCAGTACAGCACATCATTCTGGAATATGCTTTTGTGTTAGAATAAAACAACACATCCTCAGTTCCCCATGGTATTTGCACTACTGGATTCAGCCAGGAGCACAAATACCATGGGGAAAAGAGGATAAAAATAACTACAAATCATCAAATGTAAGTATCTTGTACTTATAGCTTTAGCTGTCTAGATGGCGACATAAATACCATGCATAAATTTAAGGTTACCACTTTTAATTTTCAGTTGTAGTAGTAAATAAAAGATACTCAGTAGTAAATGGTTGAATGCATTATACAGTGGTTAAAATGTTGCACTTGTAATCAGATAATTGCTGAATAGGTAGTCTCGGGCCACTCAGTCAGTCAGTTATAAATAGATGCCTGCTTCAATTTTGATGTTTAAAAAATCTGCATTGGACTGAGTTCCACTCAGAAAGATTGAGTTTGACTCTCATCTATTACTCACCATAGAAATTTGGTATAACATGTAGCTTTTTACAAACTTCTATAGCAAAGTAAATGTGATTCTTTTCTGTAAAATTAAAGACCATCTTTCTTTTTGCCATGTTCGCACTTACTTTTGATATTCTAATTTTTAAAATTTAGTAATTGCGAATATTATTTTTTGTGCATATTCTTAATATAATAGATATAAATGTGCTACATGTACACACATGTAATGCAACCTTTATAAATTCTCCAATGTATCAGCTACATATAAATTCATACAGATGTCTCAATCATTATTAGATAATAATGCGTAACTAGCATGTTAGATTCATAGGTCTCGGCCTTGGGGTATGTGATAAAAATCAACTTAATCATAATAATAATATGTAAAACATGTACTAAGTACTCAGTTTACAAACTACTACAGATTTTTCACATACCTGTACTGTTTAATTGTCCCTACATTTTTACTATAGCTGCAGAATGTTAGCACATTCTTGCTACATTACATGTACATTACGATGTAGTCTAAAGGTTTTTCGGGATATATACACAAACCAGTTGGTAAACACACCTTCTATTGCTTTATGTCAAACATTGGAAATTAAGGTGTAAATTACCTCAGGTAATTTTTCGGGATATATACACAAACCAGTTGGTAAACACACCTTCTATTGCTTTATGTCAAACAATGGAAATTAAGGTGTAAATTACCTCAGGTAATTAACACTTTTCAGTGTAAAAAAACACATGTAACTGTGTCCTCCACATTTTTTAAACATATACCTGGATTAAATAATTATACATGTAAAAGAACACTCCTTTTCCATTCTTTCTCTTTCTTTCTCGTGGAGAAAAGGTGTGATGTTATTATTTTATACTAACTTCCCTTAGAAGGACTCATTACATTATTTATATCTGGATTGTTCAGTTTATTTATCATCTTTTTTTTTCTCCTTTTTAATGTTGCTCTCTTTTTACTTTTTTTTTTATAATTGTAAGAGTACACCAATGTTACTTACAGGAATCCTCTCTGGATACTTGTCCTTGATCTTTGTAGACTCTGCCTTCCTTTGTTCTATAATAAAACATTATATATTAATAACATTAATAATTTGCTATGGAATTGTGTATTCACCATGAAATTATTTATCGAAACACAAATAAAACATAAAACCCTAACTTTTACAATCAATTATTAATAATAATATCCATGACTGTATTATTATGCATGATATCTGCATAGAATGCATCAAGGACTTTTTCTATATTCCTAACTGTTTCAAGTGTCTGTAAAAAGACATATTATTTAACAGATTTTTTTTCAATAACTGAAAAAAGAAATACATATCAACCTAATGTTGTTTTAGTTCTCTTCATAAAACTCATCTTGTGTTGAAAAAATCCACCTTTCACACAAAACAAACATCAACTTTAGATCTTTACACTTCAAGGAAAATCCAAACACTGCCTTAATATGTAAATTTATTTAATCATTATATACCTTTTTCATTTAATAGCATTCAACTAAACTAATTCTTCAAATATGCCTTGAAGCTATTGCATCACATGAAATAATTATCCCCATTAATTATATGAATAACAACAGTCTATCCAGGTCACCCACTGTGAAATGTTTGACCAAGCATTACATAATTGTTTAGCTACATGTATATGCAGTTACTAGTGTCAGAAAATGAGTTTATTCACACTCAGTCACTTTTGTTGATATCAGTATGCAGTTTCTTATTATGATCACTACATGAAGTAGCAAAAGAATTAACTAATTTGAGAACTGAATAGCAAAGAATATTTTTATAGTCATTTACGCTTATCGACTGATCAAGAAGTGAATATTTTAGCCTGACAAACTATAAAGTATTATAAAAAGTAGATTGTGCCTGATATACAATAATCTATGTATAATAATCATTAACTTGGTTAATGAAATATAAAAAGATATAAATTTACATTTTAATTCACACTTTATAAATTATAGACCATTTCAAGTAAACTGTGGGACTGACGTTTTGGGGAAGAAATCATAACTGCTCACGAAAAATGAAGTAAAGTACACAATTAATATCTTACTATGATATCAAAAATTTTACTTTTCTTCCCCCAAAATGTTAGTCCCACAGTTACTATGAAAAGGTCCAATTAAGATTTTTTGTTAAACAGTCAGTTATTTCCAATTTTGGACGAAATCTGACAGAAAACAATTTTCCTATGGAAACATCATTTGTTCCTTGATTTTTAACCTAATTTTCATAAAGGATTTGATGACGTAACAATTACTATATGTCAGATACCATCTCAAATGGAATGTATATGTTACTTTATCATGTAACGAAAAGACCATGTACATGTAGTTATAACTTTAAACTTTGGGGCATGTAAATTGTAGTAACTGTACATTAAATAAATCTAAGTCATGATATCTGCATTAATAATGATGTTTACATGTATAACAATAATACAGACCATTGTCATAACAGATCTATGCAACAGGATATTTTTCAAAAAGCACCTCAATTATAATTTATAAATCATGTTGACATCATTTATAAATACAAAATTTTTCAACATGTTTCATTCTTTTGTTCAAAATCCTTATGAAGTATAACTGATTTCAAGTTATCAAACACAGACACATATGGTTCATAAACATGTTTTCAACTCTCTTTATGATGTATACCAGAAATGGTCACAAATCATATGCACAAAGGGCAGACAAATCTACATTGGCAAAGTTACAATAAATTATCGTAAACTAAATCGATATTTAGAAAGAAAACCTACCTAATGTGTGTTCTTCCCTAAACTTAAACTTCATGATTACTGAAATGTGATAACCAGCTTTACTTTTACAAATACGAGTTAAATATAGCCCTTGTTCACTTGTGACTGACACCACTGTCAGATTTGTTGTGGTTCCTATTATGACGTCACAACCGGAAGTTGGATAACACGAGAACGAAACGAAAACGATGTCGAGCAAGTTATTGGAAGAAAATGCGTACGAAAATCATGAAATGTTGAGGTATTCCCTTCTTCTGAGATATATGAATATATTCTATGAAATGTTTGTACGTAGAAGTTGAGGATTATATATGTTCTTTGTATTAAATATTTTCCATAACGGCATATGATGTTTTAAATGACTGGCAATTTGGAGGAAATTCGCACTACCACTGCAGTGACACTAAGGCACTTACACAAGTTGGACAGTTTAAGTGTTATTAATAGTTGATACTAAATAGAAACTGGAGCATTTGCCATTTTGAATTTCCATATCAAGTAATAAATGTTAATAATTTTAATTTTAATAAAGTGCTCCTTACTGTCCGTGCCACTCAGTGACTCACTCTGGAAACTGGAAAATCTGGATTTTCAGTTATTCATCTTCAGAACAATTTCAAAAAGGCAAAACCATTCGATAGATCTTGTTTAGTCGTAACTTTTGGTGTGTGCTATATGTTTGTATGAAGAAGCATTCATATTTTATAGAAAAAAATCAATTTTAGATAGGGCGATTTCCATGTTAAATTTTGACGTTACGTCGCCAAGTTTTCCATAGACTCAATGTTAAACATCGGTGACGTCACGTCAAAATTAATATAGAAAACGCCCTCTCTAAAATGATTTTTCCCCAATAAAATACGAATGCTTCTTCGTAGAAACATATAACATACACCAAAGGTTACGACTAAACAAGATCTGTCGATTGATATTAATTTTGTAAAACTATTTTAAAGATAGATAAGTGAAAATCCAGATTTTTCAGTTTACATAGTGCGTGGTGCGGACAGTAGTCCTAATTTCTTATTGAAACGGTTCTGCAGGAGTCAGGTTAAGTCGCCCCAAAGTGAAGTCGCCCTGTATCGGTTAAGTCACCGCATATTGTCAGGTAAGGTCGCCCCACATAGAGATTCATCATTATATTCAAATATATGTTTGAATTATTATCTTTTTATTGATGAAAATAAAGTTTTATGAATAAATATTTTGGTGTATGTTTACTATAGGATAATTATTAATATCAATTGAAGTCGCCTCGTGCGATTGGTGTCTATCTATACTGCCATTACTGACGTAAGACATAAGTAGCACAATCATCAATTAATTAACATGTATTACAAGTGAACAAATAGATAACTCATACAATTATCATAAACAGATCGATTTCTACATGGCATTGGGGCGACTTCACTTGACATTATGGGGCAACTTAACCGGTATAGGGAGACTTTACTTTGGGGCGACAACGGTAGACTGTTCTGCTGATACTTCAGTGGTGAAGTATGAGCCGAATCATTTCAAAAGAAATTACCTTAGTACAAGATTAAGCGGTTTGTGGATGGTTCTACGATTTACAGGAATTACACAGAATTGCAGTAGTAATTACTGAAATTACAAAATAAGTTACCAAATTTACACTTTATTAAGTTTATAATTCAACCTTTTATGGATAGAGAGATTTTATTAAGGTCCAATAAATAAATTTTTCTATCTATATTTCATCTATATTTCAAAGATGTTTTTGCAGTTTAGATCAAGACTTGAGGTTTTGAGGGCCCAGGTATAATTTTGGTAGCCCTGGACAACCGCCAATTTTCATCCCTGTGTCTATTGTTACAGTTCCTCAATTAACACGAAGAGGTTTTAAGTTACATGGAAAGAAACATCTGCATCTCATCATGATCACAGGAGACAGCAAATTTGACCATGAATTTTATATTAGTGTATATTGTAGTGGTCAATAAGTAACAAAAACAGTGATATAATACTGCATGTCAAGATTTACCTTTCTGACCAGTACAATATCATGTAATTGCAGCCTCCCGTGCGTTGCATGTCCACTTCTTAGGTTGTTGGCATAACTCAGTTGGTAATCATGTTTGTCTCAGTCAGGGCAAAACTTAACATTCCTGTTTTATAAGGCATAGACGGTAGGCTAGATGCAGTGTGGTACCGGTAAATCAGGACTTTACTACTAAAAATGAACTATTATTTGTATAGTACAGTGCATGGTCAACTCTTAATCTTATGCAATATATATTATGTACAGTACAGTTGTTCTATAAACTCCTTAACCTACTATAGTAATGCTTAGACAACCAATTTATGACCTACATTGTATATTTCAATAGAGTAATCATACTACCATCTCACTGAATTATGGAATAAATTCTAAACAACCATGGACAAAAAATATTATTTAGATACACAACAGAATTCATACTTTATGCCTTTTGCCTAAATGTCATGTCACTAAATCAATCAATTTTATGGAATAGAATACATTTAAGTACTTTTTCTTTAGATGCATGCATTTTAAGGCATTTGTTTCAGTATATTTTAAAAATGTTTGAATTATTCATTAATGTAAACCATACATACTTTATTTCATGTATTTCAGTGATGGTGAGACATCAGATAGTCCTGGACGTGTACCTGTGATGTCAGAGGAAGTCGAGATTAATGACGAAGACGAAGTAGAGACAGTGCGAGACAAATCTCACAAAGACAAGAAGAAACACAAGCACAAACATAAACATAAGCATAAACATGGTTCTGATAAACAAAAGAAGAAGCATAAAAGAAAAAAGAGCAAATCTGATAAATTAGATCCCGAAGAGAAAAGTAGGAAAAAATTGAAAATTGATGAGTCAGTAGATTTAGAAAAACTAGAAGCTGCTCGGGAAGCTTTGAAAGAAGTTTTACGGTCAGGTAAGGATGAGATTGCAGCTAATCCTATGGAAATGATAGCTCAAGGTTATGCTGGATCGGAGTCAGAAGAGGAAGGGGAAGTAGATTACGAGGAAACAAAAATAGAAAAACAGAGATTACAGGAGTGGGAAGCACTTGAAAACATTCTAAAAGAGAAACAACAAGTGGATGGAAGCCAGGAACAGGTTGCCACCAAAGAGGATAGTGACTCTGATTGTGAAATTGTATCAGTAGAACATGCTACAAAAAAGCCACGTCCCAGCTCTAAGTCTTCTAAAGAGAATCGTCGTTCAGAGAATGCAGCTAAAGATCGGGAGAGGGATAGATATCAAAGAGAGAGACGAGAAAGAGATCGTCGTGAGTCTGAGAGGGAGAGAGATGGCAGGTGGAGGAGAAGTAGCCCACACAGAGAAAGGATAGACTCTGATAAATCTCGTGAACGACTTGACTCCAGGGAAAGGAGGGACTCTGATAGAAGAGATAAATCTAGGGATCGACGGGATTCTAAAGAGAGGTCAGATCATGCTAGATCTCCTGGGATAGACAGAAGGACAAGGTCACCAACTGGGAGAAGGTAGATAAACTTTTGTACCATGTATTACACCAGTACATACATGTATAATTTAATTCAGTGCTGAAATAATGACACTTTATCTAAAATGACAAGATATCTCATTTAAAATAGTTTTAACATGAATGAATTACTGTTAGTATTGATTTATTAAGAGCAACAGTACATGTATAATGGTATACAAGCATTGAATACCAGTGACCAAAAAATGTTAATTGTTTTCTAGGAAAATCATGGACTATTTCAGGTTTAAAGAGGTTTATATTTTTCACTGAAAAATGTTAAGAATAGAGCAGTCTTCATTTACAATAACAGAGAATATTTAACTGATCTAAATATATAATTTAACAGAGTTGATGATAGGTCTAGAGATATAGCTCGTGATAGCCGAGACTGGGGTACGAGCAGACGATCACCACCTCGTAGATCACCAATCAGGAGGTCTCCTATCAGAAGATCACCAGTGAGACGTGGTATAGACAGGAGAGCATCTCCTGGTAGAAGGTAGGATAAAGTTATTTGAGAATCTTGTTTTGCCGTAAGTCATGTTTGAAACTGGTTATGATGAAGTGATTGTTAGTTGGTCTTGCTTAAAAGATGAATTCTCACCAGAGTTCTGCCATGTTAGTTATATATACATCTGAGTTGTGTTGTTGGGACTTGATTGGCATGTTAAATATTATATCTGTTATAACAAGGAATCTCAGCTTGATATCTACCTTGACCATACTCTGTGCAGTGCTGAACACATCGTAGAAACTGAACACCAAACAAACATAACTACCTGGTATGTCAACAATTTGCAGACAGAAATTCTTGTAAAGGAATTTTGTAAGTTTTTACTCAATACAGCAAAGTTTTGAATGCTGTAAGGACATTGAAAATACTTTAACCTTGATGTAATGTTTTTCCCTCAAGCAGAATTCTTGAAAAGTGTTTTTGCTTTAACAGAAAACACTTGGACTTAACATCTGTACCAGTCTGATAAATTCTTATCGACCAAACCAATAATACCTATACTTTTAAAGAACTCTTCTCAAGCAGTTGAGATCTAAAAAAATACTCTCAAATTATAAATCTTGTTGGTCTTAAACCTTGACTTGGCTCTAATTCTTTTTTAAGGTATGATCGCCGAGGTAGAAGTCGCAGTAGAGATAGATACCGCGGAAGAAGAAGTAGATCTCGGGATAGAAAGAAGGATCAGAAGCCTGAAGACAAGTTTAAAGGCAGCTTATCAGAAGGAATGGCTCTCCATAATGAGTCTGAAGATGAAGAGTGAGTATGGAAATGAAGTGTTAAATAGAAATTATTTTGATATATATAATATTGGAATTTGTTATTTAGTGGGGGGATAAAAATCCTCAGCTTTCGTATCATACTCCTCATGCCCCTGTTCATAATGATCTGGTGACAGAGAGTGCTTTGTATTTTTGTCTCCTAGTGTATCTGTCTGTTCAACTTTCATCAAATTGCTATATATATTTTGCCAAAATGGACAGGTAGGCTTACTCTGGATCCCAAAGATATGTCACAAATTTTGCACATTATTATTGTGTTGGTTTTCTTTAATTAAAGAACATTCTTTTATGTTTTAGAAGAGAATATTGCAAATTTTACCAAAGATGCATTGTAGATAGTGTTAGGGCTTTGATATTTAACAAGGTTTCCTCAGGACAAAGCTTTTTTATTGGCAGCATCATAATCACTATATTGAACATGACCTTAATGTTCACCATTTTAAAATATTTTTGTGTATTGCTACCAATTTGGAGTTCTCAGTATTTTTCACTTAACCTATTTGTACTAATTTCTACTTTAATAAAGATTTGATTTAATTTCCAGCTTAAATATCGATATACCAGATGACGATGAAGATGAAGATGTTCTGATAGAAAAGAGAAGGAAACAAAGGGAAGCCTTGCTTCAGGTACAAATAAGTCATTGAAGATAATCTGGATCAATTTTGTCTTGAAGATTTCTTAATATAATCAACAGTGTCTTATTACAGCAATGTTGAAGATATTGTCCATATAGAGATAAATGATGCTCTGTCCATTATTAGATTTCAAATTCATAGAGCTCTATCACATTCTGACAGCTGTCATTTTCATATACTAAAAAAATGTTGTCATAATTGACTTTGCCATTATATAATAATATATCTTTTTATTCCCTTTCAAGACATTTAATGCCCCCGCCCCCTCCTCCCCCAATCTGATTAAAACCATATCTTTATTCCGCTTCTCTATTTGTCCCATTGTGGATAAAGATCTGGCGAAACCCCATAAGAGGTCATGTTCTGGTGAACTCTGATTACGTTTCAGTCACCAAAACCGTTATTTCCCACAGCCAGTCAATGACATGACTAGGCATGTGATAGTGAAGCAATATGTAACAAACACTGTTAAAAAACTACCTTGTGGGTCACATGTGCTGTGGATGTTGATTTCATTCCTAAGAATTTGTAGCCGATCCACTGATTGGCTGAAAATCAGAGTTCACCAGAACATGACCCCTTACGGACTTTCACCAGATCTTTATCTGTAATTGGACAAATAGAGAAGTGGCATAAAGATATCGTTTTAAAAACATTTGGCCCCCCCCCCCCCCCCCCAAATAAAAAAGAGTGGTTCACTATGTATTCATTTATAGATATGCAGGCATTATGTCATTCATCCTATCTGAGTTCTCAAATTTTTAACGAAAATGTCACTGATCTGGGGATCATTTTGACCAACATGAGAACAGTTTCTGCTGATATGAACCTTTGTTTTAAAAAGCCTTGGATTGACATTTTAAGTTGGAAAATCATCACCGTTCCCACAAAAGGATGTAAGACACAATCATTACTATGTTTTGACATCAGAAATTTAAGGGAAATGTTACTACTTGCCACTCAAAACGTCAGTCCTGCAGTGAACATGAAAGGGTCTTTTTCATGCATGTATCTGACATATTTGAATTCAATTTTTCTGTCTAAATTTCCAGTAAGTGTTACCAAGTGATGGTACTTTTGGGAAGCAAGAGATTTAGACTAAACATTTGTTTGAGATTTGGACCTGCAAAATACAGATTTCTGTCAGTAAATTCCTGACTTGAATACCGACTGGATGAGCATTTTTGTCAAACTCGAGTTCATGGTCAAATTCATCACCCATTTTAAAAGAAGTAGCAAACTTTTTTGAGCTCTAAAGAAAAAATCATTTATTCCTTTGTATCGCATGAATTGCCTTTTCCTGAATTAAGAAGTTTTGTTTCATTTTAGCGTCTACAGCCACAAGCAGTGGAATCTGACCTCACCAAATCTGAAGAGGAATTACCACTTACTCGAGCACCAGTTCAGTCGTTAGAAGAAAACATTCCGCCTACAGAGAACCTGCAATCATCGCCATCATCACCTATTCCTTCTGCTCCACAATCACCATCTCCTTCAAGGTCTGACTCAGGGTCACCATCAGAGAAATCCAGATCAGTGTCAGTAGAATCCAGGTCAAGGTCAAGGTCTGAATCTAAACAAAAAGTCAGGATGTCTCGTTCAGCTTCGCTGTCTGAGTCGATGTCGGAGAGTTCAGATAGCATGGACAGTTCAAGTTCTAGTTCAGAATCTTCCGACAGCGATTATGAAATGGAAAAAGCATATAAAAAAAGTAAAAGAAAATCAGAAAAGGATACAAAGTATGAAGTCTATGAAGAGAGAAGTAAAAAGATTGACAAATATGATAGGAGAAATGAGACAAAGAATAAACGAAAAGATAAATATGATTCTGATGAAAATCAGTATGAGGAAAGAAGTAAACAGGAAAAAGATAGGAAAAGAAAAGGGAAGGATTCCAGTGAGGAGCGTTACAAAAAATCTTCTGAAAGAAAATATGATAAATATGAAGAAAAGGAAAAGAGTGATATTGATAGGAAAAAGACAAAATATGACACAAAAGATGAGGTAGAGAATAGAAGGAAAGATAAAAGGGACAAATATGAAAAAGAAAGGGGGTCTGATAGCAGGTACAGAGGAGATAAATATGATAGTTACTATAGTGACAGAAGTGAAGGGAAAAAAGACAAATATAGAGAGGATGCAGAAAGAAAATCAAAGTATTCAGAAGAAAATTACAAATCTGATAATAGAAAAATTAAAGAAGAAAGTCGAAGATATAAAGAAAGCGAAAAACACAAAGACGAGTATTACTCAAGGGAAAAGAGGGAAAAAGAAGACAAGTCCAGAGACAAGCATGGAAGTCGGGGAGGCAGTCATGATACCGATTCTGGGGATAGGCATTATAAGGATAAAAAATATTCTGAGTCAGAGAAATATAAATATAAAGAGAGGAAAGAAGAAACAGACGATTCTTCCTCGAATAGCAGTGATTCATCTGATAGCTCTGACACAGAAAAATTAAAGAAAACAATGACTATAACAGATGTTGAAGTTAAAGCATCGGAGATAGAGAAGATTATGACTGATGATAATGACACAACATGTAGTCCTTTCCAGTTTCTTAAAGAGGGTATGTATTTTGGCATAAAAAGTAAATTTACATACTGTTTGGTTTTTTTTTCAAAACCAGTAAAATTCTGCTTTGTAAAGTTGCATTGAATTTCTCCCCATGTCTTATCACTGTTACATTTACAAATACATATCAGAAAGCTATTTCCCTGTCAACGTCCATAACAAATTGAGTGTATTTCACAGTTACTTAATGGACAGCAAGTCAAAAGGTGATGTACAAATGTAAATTGTACATGGTTTACACCAAACCAATTTATTTCATTTAAATGACATTGTTATTGCATGTTTGAATTTGAAACTGACATAAAACAGGAGTGAAAATCTCCAAATCTCTTCCGAAAATATTCCTTCTTAAAAGAATCTTGAGCCCTGTAGATTTAGATTTAAGCTTTCATGGAATCATAGTACATGTAGTGCATTCCAGAAAACTTTTTCTTCTGCTATTACTGTGCGGAGCTCCATACTTTCGTAACAGAATGGTTGAAGGATTTAGTGATTGTGACTTCTTTTTGTCATACTTGATGGAAGCAGGGGAGTACATATATCTTTGATTCATACAATATAATTGGAATACCATTGGTCTGTCCATCTCTTTACCAACTTGTGTATAAAAACTGCTGTCAGAGTTCCCATTTTACTACTTTAACTGATTAGTGGAAACTGCAGAAGACCACCACCAACACTGGCAGGTACATAATGATAACCATACCTAACTGCTTTTTCCAATCACTTGTATTCTTACTTTTTGGTTTTTTTTCCCACACTGTTTTGTTCAGTTTCTCCAAAACACCTGATCCGCTACAGATCCTCCTGCTCCATACAATAAATTCATAGGTTCTGGGTTAAGTGTGGAAGTTAACCAGCTACTATTGTCTCCTACATATGATCAAGAAACAGTCATAGACTGAATGCTATGGAAACAGAGTATAACATCATACTCTATTTGCTTTTATGACTAAGAGAAGAAATTATAAAGTTAAAAGATAAAAAGTTGTATCACCCTAACTACAAAGACATTTTGATTTAATATTTGTTTTCATTACAGATGTTAAGCCTGAATCTAAGACAGATAAGCCAAAGACATCAGCAAATGGCTTAGACATGTTTTCCGACAGTTCTGACATGTTCAGTGAAAATTATGTGGTAAGCATCTTGTTCACTGTATAGATATTACTGTATTCATGGACAGTTTCATGCTAATTAGATTTATGTGATGAATTTGAAGATACACTAACAGAAATAATGTATGCAAAATATGTATCCTTTGATCACTTCAACATATATTCTGTATGTATTTGTTAATATATAGTATTAGTACTAGTGTGTCCCACTTCATTGTTACTATAGCCATTGTAGCTCAATGGATGATGTGCTTGGCTCATGATTTAGAGGTCATGGGTTCAGCTCCCACCATAACCAGTTTATTGTCCTGTCTTTTGAATGAGACAGTGAAAACTGAAGTCACATTACATGTAGGTATGGCCTGTAAAAGATCACTTGCTTATTTGGTTGAGGTGCTTGGCTCAAGACTAAATGGTCCAGGGTTTGACTCTTTCTTTGACTACCGTGCTGTCCTGTGTTTCAGATTAGATAGTGAAAGTGAGGTCCTTTGTTGTGGTAGGTGGGGCACCTAAAAGATGCCTTACTGCTTCGAGTGGGTCTGTTGCAACAGTATAGATTTTTTATGTAATGCCTCAGTGGCCGGTGGGTCTCATGCAGAAGTATAATTTTCTGTGCATTGTATTGGGCAGATGCCGTCACTCTATGCATGTATATAGAATAATTGTGAAGTAATTGACTATGAAACTAAGAGAGCTTTTACCTAGAAAATGAGGAGGGATTTTCATACATTTTGATTTTAACTAACCTATTTACATTTTGATGCAATCTTGAATTTATAAAAATTGAAGTTACGAAAATATACTGAATAAAAATGATTGAAATGGGTTTTAAACAATAAATGCAATTGTAAAATACAGCTCTGAGAACTCCAGAAATGTACCATTACCTATATCGGTTTGGCTTGGTATATCAACAGGTGTGATTACATCTACAGTACAGCTCTTTGCTTCATCTTTCTATGGCTATTGTGTTTGTTATTCTTACAGTACCAAAATGGGCATCAATACATGTACAATAATGGGGGATATAAATGCATTCGAATTTTATTGGACCAAAATTAAATAGAGAAGTTAATTGGTTATCATTTAAGACTTTTAACAGTGCATCATACCTTGTTCATCAATAACTGGAAAAGATTTCTAGAGTTCAGTTTTAAACAATATACCGGTTATATCTCAAGGCATATCTACATCTGTACCGCAAAGCTCAAGGCAACTCCAATTGCCCCTAAAAAATTCAAATAATAGCAAAAAAATGTATGAAACAAGTTTGAACTACCAAAAGTGAGAACTCATGATAGGACTCAGTTGAATCTTTTGGCCAGTACCTTTTAGAAATGGCTAAAATGTTCTTTATATTTACAAAAACAAATAATACACAGTATATGTAGTCTCCTTGTCGAACTCTATTTAAAGATCCTGAGGTTTTTTTCTTACTGACTACATCTGTGTTATGATAGTGTTTCGTTACTAAGTACACATATCTAGTTCTTTTATTTATGTACGTGTATCAGTACTATACAGTGTACATTTCAGTGTTTCGATGTAATGCAAGTACACATATCTATTTGTTTTATTTATGTACGTGTATCAGTACAATACAGTGTGCATTTGTTCTTTTTTCAGAGTCCAGGCCTTGGTAAATTTACTGGAACAGTCAATGAAAATCCAAATCTCCTTGACAACTGGGATGATGCAGAGGGTTACTACAGTAAGTGACATGTTATTCAAAAAGATATGAAAGTCACTGCAAATACTGTTTTTATGTCCAAGATCACCAGATCAAAGACACGTTTTGGTCTGTGTCTCTGTAGGTCTTCTTGTCACCAACTATTTAAGTTGTCTTTAATTTAATTTAATTAAGTTGTCAAGGTCTAATAAGTTCATAGTCGATAACTTTGTCACCTGGACCTACTTGCTAAAAGTAACTGGTGACAGGCCATCATATTTCACAAAGACATCTTGTTATTAATATATAGCTTGCATATTAAAGTCCTGTTTTTGTTATGTTCTTGCTACAAATTTTAACTTTTAGACTCCTGAATAAAGAAATTTTTATTCTGATAAAAAATCTGCTATTTTTGCAAATATTTACTTTTAACATGTAATCAAATATTTACAACTTATCATAAGCTCTTTAGTAAAATGGGCACCAGACATTGCTAAAATATCGTTTATAAAACGTTAAGGTAAGCATTCAATACTGACCAAGTTAAAACCGTTTAATAAATATATATGTATCCAAAATTCATATAGAAATATTTGTACCAGTATTTTATTTCTTACTGAAAATTTTGTACAAAGAAGTATGTAACGTTTGCAGGAGTGCGTATTGGCGAGACTTTGGATAAGCGGTACTCTGTATATGGGTATACCGGGCAGGGAGTGTTCAGTAATGTAGTGCGGGCTCGCGATCAGGCCAGAGGAAATCTAGACACTGCCATTAAGATCATCAGAAATAACGAACTCATGTAAGTAACAGCAAACAACTGTCTGTGTCAAATTACAGTATTAGAACACATGTGTAAAGGTGTTGCACTTACCTAAATATTCTTTGGCTTTCTTTTTGTGTGGCCAAGTAACGCTTAGAGATCACTTGATATGTTGTCTGACTATCTATGATATCTGTTAGTACTATTTTCCCAGCTGACACACGTTCTTTGGAAAGAACACTCTAGTACTGTCAGTCTGATTAACAAACTGCTCTCTTTTATAACATATTGGCATAGAGATTTAGCATTGATTGATTAAGAATCTTGTACTGTAAACATAATCATTGATCTGACCAATTAGTAAGCAACTGGAATGATAGCTGTAGTACATGTAAAAGCCGCTAAGCATCTTGGTAGTCTTCTGAATTCAGCATTGGTAAGATGTTAACTCCAAAAACCAAACTATATCATCTACTTATATTCTCCACATCAGGTTTTCTCAACGAAGATAATTTTTATGTTATGCAACTTTCTTTTTAGTTTACACAGAAATGCAAATTAGAAAGTTCATAGTACATGACCCTCAATAAGTTGTTGCCATATCTCTATACATGTACTAATACCGTATTTACTCGAATATAATGTAATAATGTAATAATACGCACCCCCAAGAATGACCTCGAAAATCATGAAAAAACGTCTAACTCCGTGTATAATACGCAGTAGAAAAATGCAAAACAAGATGTCAATTTCGTGTTGAAACTGCAAGACCGCGAGCTGAATTTGCTTTGCCGTATACCTTTTACAGTGTAGTCGCGTAACATGTATTATTATCAAAAGCGGCACAGAACGACCTGCCTTTATTCATGGTGTGATATCAACGCTTTTCTCTCTTTCATTTTATTTACAATCAAACTCACATGGACTTGAAATGTCTTAACTAGTACCCTCGTCCCAAACGATCGCTTCATTTTTTCTCTCTCGTTAGAATGAACGTGCGTGTCTACTATACTACGTGAACTTTACGCGGAGATCGCAGATGTTTGTGAAGACAAAATATATAAAGAATGAATGAATGAGTGTTATCTAAACTGTCGATGCTCGTGTCGTTTACTACGGAAAGCAGACAGTATACAGACAATAGATATATCTCGAGCCTCGTGGGTTTGATTGACGGCTTTAGATACTTTAACGGACACACGCACCCCTCTAAATCCGCCACTGAAGCTTAAAAGCGTGGAAAAAAAGTTCCAGATTTCT
Organism: Pteria penguin; assembly: GCA_035048485.1. Lineage (NCBI taxonomy): Eukaryota > Metazoa > Mollusca > Bivalvia > Pterioida > Pteriidae > Pteria > Pteria penguin. Next base: position 30,896,324 of record CM068582.1, on the reverse strand, counting down.
AATCCTATGTATAATACGCAGTTGAAAAATGAGGGGTCAAATTGGCGAAAAAAAAGTGTGTATTAATTTATTATATTCGAGTAAATACGGTATATATGCAAATAGAGAGTACTGTATAAATACTATCTTGCCCATGAATTCTTGGCTATAAGGGTATACCTACATCTCGAACTTTGGTTAGAGTATGTTCAACTTTGATATTGTTCAATTTTAATGATATAGCATTTTATTATTATTATTATTATTATTTTCTCTCTCTTTTTTTTTTTAGGCATAAAACTGGATTGAAAGAATTGGAGTTTTTACGAAAACTGAATGATGCAGATCCAGATGACAAGTTTCATTGCTTACGTCTTCACAGACACTTTTTCCATAAAAACCATCTTTGCCTTGTGTTTGAGTCTCTCCAGTAAGTTTACTTCTGAAAACACTACTTCCAACAGCAGTATATATATACAAGACAAAAGAAAGTTTGGAGTATGAGGAATCACCCTGTCTACCTGTGTTCCTCAGTGCATTCAAGCTTATCCACTATCAGGTCCATATTGAGTCTTTCTTGTTACACAGAGTTACTTTCAATTGGGGACAGAATCTGATGTAAAACAATGATGACGTCATCCATTTTCTATGTAGTCTAAGATTCTCTGCCCTTCTCCCACTTTGATATCGGTGGTTTATGGGAGAGGGTAAGAGAGATTTTGTTCATCAGAAGTTGGAATTTTAGCGACACCAGCTGGTATCAGGATGTACAAGCCTCTGATGACAAATAAATGTTTGCACAGCGAACTTGCAATCTATAATCTCTATAAATAAACATTTATCTTACTCGATCATAGCGGTATCTATTCCAAATAAGATCTGTAACTTCTGCTAGCTGCCGTTTTATCAGAAAACTAGGCAATATTCTCATTTCGCCATTTGTGTATACAGTATGGCGTCAGATCTCACAGAACGCGACTCTGTATTCGTGACATTTCAGCAGTTGACACATTTTTGTAAAGAAAAACACGATTCAACCTTGTCAAGAATGCTAAGTCACGTTCTGCGAGATCTGAAAATTACGAAATGGAGGAATCTTGTCATGTTTTCAAATAAAACGGCAGCTAGTAGAAGCTATAGATCAAATATAGAAAAGATATTGGTATGATCGAGTAAGTAAAATGCTCATTTACTGGATTACAGGTTGCAAGTGCGCTGGGCAAGCGTTTATTTGACCCCAGAGGCTTGTACATCCAGATTCCAGCTGGTATCCCTAAAATTCCAACATTTGATGAACAAAGTCTCTCTGACCCTCTCCCACAAACCGCCGATATCAAAGTGGGTGAAGGGCAGAGAATCTCAGACTATTTCCTATGAAAACATCATTTGTGGATTATCATATCCCAAAGTTGTAGATTGGTTTTCAGAAAAATTGATGAATTCATGACATAATTGTTTTACATCAGGTACCATCCCAAATGGGAAGTAACTCTCTGTAATAAAAAGATCGAATAATTAATATGATTGCTTTGATCTGGTTGACATTTCATCCAGTTGATACTCCAACACTAAGATATGCCATAATCTTGACCTGTGATCAAATATACTCTGTACTCTAGACCAAAGTTGGTGTCCAGTCTATAAAATCTTATAAAATGTCATCAGCAAAGTAAATCTGCTTCATGACTTCTTCACACAAGGGTATGTCAGGGTCATACCTCTAAACTCTGGTCACAGTGACCCTCTGACAAAATTAATCTATTCCATGACGGCAGCAACATTCTAATAAAAGTGAATAAAGTTTATTTTATCTTTGTAAAGCTGTAATTAGTGTCATATGTTAGGTAGATGTCATTGTTATATTGGTATTTAGCAAAGCTATGTTCAACTTTATCTTGTATATTGTGTACCATCTTGTACTTTCAGCATGAATCTTCGTGAAGTTTTGAAGAAGTATGGTAAGGACATAGGTCTGCACGTAAAGGCTGTGAGATCCTATAGTCAGCAGCTGTTCCTAGCCCTAAAACATCTCAAGAGAAATAGTATACTGCACGCCGATATCAAACCTGACAATATTCTGGTCAGTGTCTTCATGTTTTTAGCTCACCTGAGCCAAAGGCTCAAGTGAGCTATTGTGATCAATCACCGTCCGTCGTCTGTCGTCCGTCGTCCGTCGTTAACTTTTCACATTTTCGACTTCTTCCCCAGAACCACTGAACAGAATTTGATGAAACTTGATAAGCATGTAGTACTCATGGTCCCCTACAAGTGTTGTTGTTTTTCGTCCAGATTCATCATCAGGTGGCGCCACCACAGGCAAAAGTAGGTCAAAGAGGGTACCCTCCTTTGACAAACTTCTTCTTCAGACCGGGGGCATACAGAGACAAACCAAATGCATAGGAATGATCGAGAGGGATGTGTGAAGAAGTGTTGTTATTTTTGGTTCCATTCCGAAATCAAATTTTTGACGTTTTTTTGTACTTGGTAATTTTAATGCAGAAAAGAGGTATTTTTTTCTTTTAGTAAACATTGATGCATTAATTTGGTTTAATTTGATCATTTTGATGGTAAGAAATACTACTGCGAAGAAAATTTTTCAATATTTTATGTTTTGGATTTTTTATGAATTTTTTAAGACTTTCAAGAAAAAGGGGGGGTGGGATAATTGGTGTAAACATTTCACAGTTTGAACTTTTTCTTCGGAACCACTTGCTGGAATTCAATGAAACTTGGCATGCATCAAATACTCAAGGTCCCCGACAAATGTGGTCATCTTTGTCAGGATCCATGAACAGGTGGCACCACCACAGACAAAAGTAGGTCACAGAGGGTACCCTCCTTTGACAAACTTCTTATTCAGATCGGGTGCATACAGCGACAAACCGACTGCATAGGAATGAGATAGAGGCATATGGGAAGAAGTGTTGATATTTTTGGTTCCATTCCGAAATCAAATTTTTGACGTTTTTTCATTTTTATTTTGGACTTTGTTATTTTAATGCATTAAAGAGTTATTATTTTCTTTTAGTAAACATTGATGCATTCATTTGGTTTCATTTAATCATTTCTATGGTAAGGAATGATGGTGTGAAGGAATTTTTTCAATATCTCGATTTTTGAATTTTTTATGAATTTTTTAAGACTTCCAAGAAAAGGGGGGGGGGGGACAATTTTTCATATCTTCAACTTGATCTACAGAACAACTTGAAGGATTGTGATAAAACTGGGTAGGATGCAAGTACTCATAGTCCTTTTCAAAGGTTTTGTTTTTTGTGCGGATCATACAAATTGGTTAACAGATAATGCCACCATGTCTAAAAGTAGGTCTCACAATGGTACATATACCACTTGGTAATTGAAATATGGAGAGTAGTGGTTCAAATCCAGCTGTGGTCAAAAAAATTTTTTTTTTTTTTTACACATCTAAATAAGTTTTTAGATGTTTCTCAACACTCAACATATGAAATTAGGAATTTTACGTTTAAGACTTCCAAAAAAAAAAGGGGGGGTTGGCCATTTTTCACATTTTCAACTTTTTCTACAAAACTGTTTGAAAGATTTTAATAAATCTTGGTAGAAATAAGTCACTTATGATCCTCTTCAAATTCTGTTGTTTTCGTCCAGACCTCTTTACAGGTGGCGCCACCATAGTCAAAAGTAGGTCACAAAAGAGTTCCCTCGTTTAACAATATTCTTTTTCATACGGGCTGTATACAGAGACAAACAGAATGCATAGAAATGATCTAGAGGGATGAGTGAAGATGTATTGTCATTTTGGTTCCCTTCCAAAATCAAATTTTAGAATTTTTTTCGACATTTCTTTGGACTTGGTGATTCAATGCAGAAAAAAGTGTCATATTTCCTAGTTAATTGATAATGATGATTTCTTATGGACTATTGTGATCATAATTATGGTAAGGATTGTTACTTTGAAAGAATTTTGTCAATATCTCAATATTTGGATTTTCTATGAATTTTTTAAGACTTCCAAATGAGGGTGTATAGGAACAATTCAATCACATTTTTCACTTCTGCTGTTATACCACATGAAAGATTTTAATGAAACATGGAATACATGAAGTACTAAAAGTCCTCTATCAATTTGGTAAATTTCATCCAAATTGGTTAACAGATAATGCCACCATGTCTAAAAAGCAGTTCTCACAATAGTACATATACCACTTGGTAATTGAAATATGGAGAGTAGCGGTTCAAATCCAGCTGTGGTCAAAATTTGTTTTTCATTTCTTTACACATCTAAATAAGTTTTTAGATGTTTCTCAACACTCAACATATGAAATTAGGCAATTTTAAGTTAGATCTGGACAATATTTGAAACAATTGTTGTTCATGACCCAGACTTGAAATCAGTCAACAAAAGGCCCCACCTAAAGAAAATGACTAACTTGTTGCCCTGAATGACTTCTTGCAGAGACAAAGGAAATGCTTAATATCAAAATCACCTGAATGGATGTGCAAAAAAGTGTTGTTTTTTATTCTAGCCTGAAATAAAATTTGACATATTTTCAACATCTGTGTTGACTTAGTCACATTAATGCAAAAATAAATGAATTCTTCCTTCATGCATGACTGATAATATAGGTACTCAGGTGAGCGATATAGGCCCACTTGGGCCTCTTGTTTAGTAGTGTTGTCTATGCTCAACGTTTGTCACCCATGTACATAGTCTTTTTCTTTAGAACAAATTCTTCATGGTCATCAATAATCAACAGTACAGTGTCTTTCCATATGAAACACCCTATCTTTTATGAACACCCTTGTCTTTTATTACAGTTTGTTCTTGCACAACCACGTCAAGTTTTCGTCTGATATAATAGTTTTTTTAAAAGTATCAGAATCTCAAATATTCATAAGTTTTTAGTGATAAGGGAAAATAAATAAAATTGTTCTATGTTTGAAATGCATAACTGAGGTTTATTTCTTGAATGTGTCTGAAGGAGTTATAAAAGAGAAATATCCATGCTCACACATAAAACATCAGCAACAATTAGACAATTGATAGATTTAATAGGGCTTATTTATTTATCACATGACAGTAATGGAGTCAAGTAAGTTTGAAATTGTAAGCTCTGAGTTATTTTTTACAGCCATTTACTTCTTAATAATTTCAGAATTAAAAACATTTGTATTCTTCTTTATTTATGAGCTCAGCTTTGTTATTGAAAGGAGTATTGTATACGCAATCCATTTTGTTTTGCTTATTTGTACTGATAAAACACAGGCTTTTGATCTTGTGATAATTTGTTGTAGGTGAACGAGTCTAAGCTGCACTTGAAGTTGTGTGACTTTGGTTCAGCATCTCACGTGTCTGAGAATGACATCACACCATATTTGGTCAGCAGATTTTACAGAGCTCCGGAGATCAGTAAGTGGTTATCTATAAAGAGCCTGACAAATGACCTGACAACATAACAAATAATTTCTGTAACAACCCGTATTTCTTGTCTTTATCTAACTCATAAGTACATTAAAGGTTCAAAAACTTTAGTCCTTACTGTGTATATGAAACATAGTGAATCACCGATACAAACTTTTCAAACAAATATTTGTCTTTGTCTTTCTCACTATCTTATATGAATTGAATGTCTTTTTGTTTTAGTTGAAAATGCAGATTATAATGATAAATGTTTACAATAGCATTATTTTTACCAAGTAACTCGCACACTCAAGTATGAGATTTACCGTAATTTATTATTGAAACAAAATTAAATTTTTCAGGTATTTTTCCTCTTTTATCGTTAATGATAAATGTCTCCTTATACACTAGTATTTATGGATAAATAGCAATAGAACTTACCTGTTATGAAATCGTTGATGATAAATAGCTCATCTTCCAAAATATTTCCAATCACTGCTTAATGACATATTGTATGATGAGATTGCCTGATTGAACTCTAGTACTTTTCTTCTTCAGTACTTGGAATGGGTTATGACCATGGAATTGACCTTTGGTCAGTAGGCACCACCTTGTTTGAGCTGTACACTGGCAAGATTTTGTTCCCTGGACAGTCCAACAACGAAATGCTGAAGTACATGATGGACATAAAAGGAAGGTTTCCCAACAAGATAATCAGGAAAGGCACATTCAAAGATAAACACTTCGATGCCAATTATAATTTCCTGTACCATGAAGTTGATAAGGTCACTCAGAGGGTAAGTTCTTGTGTAATACACTCAATTTTTGTAAGCACTTTTTCACTTATTTTAAGATAACAAAATTGACTGAAAGTAGCTGACACATTAATTTTCATCCCCTCTTGTATTTGATTGTTTATGGTCCCTTAATTGAAAAATTTCATTCAAAAACACATCTTACTCATTTCTTAAGAAAAAATTCTTCTTCATAAGTTTGTGGTGAGCAAGTATTCATTATCATGATTGTACATCTGAAAGAGGAATTCTTACATTGTACTTGTTAAAAAGAATAATTTGCCTCAGGTCTTTATATAACTTATTGCCATTATGTAGATGTACATGTAATTGTATTGATCATCATGGTGTAAAGTAATAATCAGAAAGTTAGTTTCACAAGAGATGCCAAGTGATAGTGATATTGTACTGGAATTTGAAGGAGTAAGTATGTGCTATTGTATGATTGATTTTAAATGTCATATCTTTGTACATAAAGGTTGGAGTAATGTAAATACAAATGAAGCTAGTGTACCTTAATTGAGGGTCAGATCCCATTTTAACTGCACCCATTGTGTAGTTTAATTTTGACAGCACCAATTAAATTACTGTTTAACAGGCCATTAATTTATGACATCATAATGAAAAAAGGGTGCCAACAGGTGGGATGTCGAGCATTTGGCAATAAAACAGTTGATACTGTGCTCAGGTTAGGGTTGAGAAGCCCTGGGTTCAAGCCCACCTAGTGACTCGTCAGTGTCCATCTTTTAAATATTAAAACAGAGATTCCATCTAATGTGTGTCGTGACCTCAATACTCAAGGTGGATCTTTTACATAGGTGAAAAATTCTGTGCAGTGCTTTAAGTAGATGCTGTCACTATACAAGTCAAGTTGTCTGGTCATCACATATAAACAAATAAAAAGAAATGCAGAGAAAATATATGTACCGGGTACTTTCATAAATTTGCATGTTCAGTATACCATGGTGAGAGAAATTTTGGATTTTTAAGGGTCCTCTATGGATGATATATATTTTTGTAAAATCTCTAATTACATGTAGCATCTCTTTATCTTCCATAAAAAGAACATGGACCAAACCTTGTATACTTGTAGGAGAAAGTTACGCTTTTGACCAGCATCAACTCTAGCAAAGACTTACTGGCAGAGCTCATTGGTTACCAACGGTTACAGGAAGACCAACTGAAGAAGGTCAAACAATTGAAAGATTTACTCGAAAACATCCTGATGTTAGACTCCAGTAAACGCATTTCCATCAACCAGGCCCTTACTCACCCCTTCATCAAAGATCATCTATGAGAGCGTGATCAGAGGAAATTCTAAGTGTTTAAAGTAACAGTAAGGAAATGAAAACTGTGACATTACTGTTATAGGTAAAGTGATCGTGAACATTAGAACATGATTTTGTGTCAGAAAGGAGAGTACAGATATCTGACTATCACTCCTCATAGGGCAAGGACTATTTTTGTAAAATATGCATGTGTCAAATTCTCAGTAACTGACCATTCTCTTGACACACTTGTGGATTTCTAAATATACAGCGACATTCACGATTTCCAGATTATCATATATATTTGTATGACTTATTATCTTGTATAGGAAATGTGTGTATAGTATACTGTTTCTCTTTCAGTTGTTCGTCCTAAAGCTGAGTGTTTCTTGCCTCTCTAGCGTTTCTGTTGAGCTACTAGATCTCTTAATAGCTTCATTGAAGGTAACCCACACAGCCTTAAAGTGTACTGTCCTAGCTAATTAGGACTTTGTTTATCCATTTATCTTTCTCTTTTTCAGAAACATATCCCACTGCATCATGGTATCATATGTGATTATTGATTTTATATTAATTGTTTAAGACTAATGTTTATATTTTTAAAGTGCATAAAGACTTCATTCACAAAAGAAAAATGAAAAACCGATTCTTTGAAGCATTGAATCTAGAGGTCTAATATTAATCACATTATATGTTTCTCATCATTGTTGTTGCAAGTTTAAATGCAATTGTATTTTCATTCAGAGAAACTTGGTAAGTGATTTGTAAAGTTTTATTTTATTTTCCATTCAGAAATGGAAAGGATGATTTATATTAACAAGTTTTGAAACATATACCAACAATTTCTGATAAGATGAACAGTTAAATATTGTATCGTATAAAGTCATGAATTTACAAATATCTTATCATTTATATGTTTCCTCTCAAAGATTGTATGAATAAAATATGAAAAAAATGGATTATTCTTGTTACAAATTATTCTGGGTGTTATTTTACAGATGGCCTCGAGTAAGGGCAGATAACTGGGTTTGAATATTTCTCGTATCCAACTGCCATTTACAAAGGAAGGTTAAACTATACAAAGATAAGTGATTCAATGGGTTTTAAGTACAGTCTGTGTTTTGAATTTATGTTGTTTTTTTTTATCTTTATTACAAAAAATATGTTATTTGATAAGAAATGAAATTCAAAACAAATACTTATCAAACGTTTTTGCAGCTTTTGAGGTACATGTACAAAAGGTTACCAAATTTCATTTTAATAAATTCTTTCTAAATATGATGTAGATTTTAACCCTTTACCCTACAAATTGGTGAATTTTTCTTCAAAATCTTTCTTTCCTTATTTTTTTTTGGTGAAATCTTCTAAAAGTTGGTTGTGAGTTTAGAAGTGGAAATGAATATTTTGCTTTCTCTTTTTCAAACTTGCATCGTGAGAGAATTGCAAGAGAAGAACGTAAAAGACCACTTGATTCAACTAAATCATGAAGAGAATGGAATGTGGGATTGCAGAGGATTCCCCTTCGCATTTTCTTAACACGTAATGTTGATATATGATTCTGCTCATACAGAAAGTATGGCTTCTCACTTGATGCTAAGGAAAGTCTCAACTAAATCATATTTCATTTTTGAAATATTATTTATAAAAGTATCCATACTTAATATTACATCAAATGGGACTTTCTTCAAATGTCAGATCATTGTATGCCAAGTTTTATGGAGATATTTCCATACATGTATTGACTAACATTTAGTAAACAGATTGATTTGTATGTCATGGCGGGAATAAGAATTTCTGTCACTTCTGTTGAATTTGAAACTCAATAGTAAAATCAGAAAGGAATGAATCTTGAGTAGAAAGAAGAAAGAAAACACTTAAGTGTGCACTAAGAGAATCCTTGAACAGTGATGTAGAAGTGAATTCTACATATTGAAAATATTTCTTTTTCTACAACATGGGTACTACATAGTTACAGCAAAATCTATTATGCAGTGATTTTATTTCAGATTTGCCATTCATGGGAGTTTTCTACTTGTCTGTTTGTCTTTCTTGTTGTCTATCCCATATTAAAATTGAGAACTATTATTAGCTGCTGTTTATGTCATCTTTCAGGTGTGTTCCGGCAGGAGCAAAGGTCAAGGTTGGAGCAAAGGTTGTTACCACGACGACATATATATATATATCTATATACACATGAAGTTTGATGAGTATAAGAATACTGATGCTAAGTGTTGAAAGGAAAAATATTATAATTGCATTGGTTTGAAGTACAGGATGTATGAGTTTGATTCGTTTTGAAGATTAAAATTCAAACTTGAACATGAGTATCTCATTGAAAGATGGGTTTGGGTACTATATCAGTAAAATGTTGTATTCCTGAGCAGTGTTGTAGTAGTGCTGCAGTATTTGGAGAAGTGAGAGAAAGTGAGGAAGAAGATTTTTTATGAGAATGGTGATCTTAATACTTGTATGTTATTTCTAGTATATGCACTGATATGATCAAAGCGGAAACACTGGTGTTTGCATACTTTTTAGACTTAAATCATTAGTACTTAACTCAAAGAATTATTTCCTTTTTTTTAACCGGGTATAATAAATAAAAAGTTTTATTTTGAAAGTGCTGAATGGGACAAGTACCTTAATAAATCTGTGTTTTATAATCGTAAGTTTACTTCCTTCAATGTTTAGTTGCTTCAAATTTCTGTTTCATTTATTTAGCATTTTTAAGGTACATCTTTCACCTTTATTTTCAATGCACCATAAGTTTATTTTCAGGACTCAGACAGTCAACAAACCCAATAAAGCTAAAAAGAAATATTAAGGAGGATTTATCAGTTGTCAGGAATATTTTTTTATTGGTTTCTTTTTGTCTTTTATAGGTAAGTGATTCACTTCTGAAAGGACAGTTGCAGGGGATTGTGATGATGACAAATCACAATAGTGCTAATGAACTATCAGAAGAACTTAAAACTTTACCCAAATTTTACTTTTGATTGTGGATAATGTTGTATGTATCTTCGTTTCATAAAATTTCAAAAGAGAAAATTTTGTATTTTTGTTCTTCTTAATTGGTTTTCTGTGAGTTCTAGCATAGTGGTTTAACCCACATACCATCAGAGTTCTCTCAAAGTGTTGATGGAAAATAAATTCATATATTGTAAGTGATATTGTCTGGCATCTATCTGTTAATCAACAATTACGGTTTTTGTATCGCTTATATCAGTCTATATGACCGTTACTATCGTTACCTATGTAAATAGTGACGTTGTGTATTCCAACATATCGGCCATCTGAAAATCTTGGGAGACAGAAGGTAAACGTAGAAAATGAATGGGATGAAACCCCACTTTTATTCAAGCCAAAATAGGCGATTTTTGTAAATAATTTTGTTATATAAGCGTTATTGGCTGAACGTAGCAAAGACCGATTTTTACCATGCGCCCCCAGCCCATGAGCACCTCGCCGAGAGCACGGACTTAACATGTGCATATCCACAAAGAAAAAATATCGGATTCTTGCAAATACCTCACAGATTTTGACTATACTTGGTAACCTTGCTACGTTTTCATTTTTTTTTTTGCATCATACACGGTATGAAAACTATCAACAACTGGCTTAGATATTATATGTTTCGGCTACTAGACTTTGGTACTGGATTTTCTCCTTCATTTTCGTAGTAAATTGATAATATGTGAAACTTGGCAGAGTATTTCTTAGGTGGCCAACATATTTTAGAAATAATGTTACCAGTAGAGCTACCATGACGTCCATCTTGGAACTGGATTTTACGCCCCATTTTTGTAGCAATATCTATTATAACAAGAGCAACGCTAAGCATCCCCTCGCGTGGCATAAAATTTAAATACACTTAAAATGTTGTAATTAATGTGTTGTCAAAAGTTTTATCCAAACTCCCTTTGGTACATTATTTCCATTCCATTCCAGCCCATTGTGACCTTAACCTTGAGAATTTGACCCTGAGACAAGTTCATGACACTTCCTTGAGATGTAAGCAACCATCATGTGTAATATTATTGAAATCCATCAAGGTGCTAGAAAGTTATGGCCCGGACAAGTTTTTACCATTCCAGCCCATTGTGACCTTGACATTGAGAATTTTACCCTGAGACAAGGTCATGACACTTCCTTGAGATGTAAGCAACAATCATGTGTAATATTATTGAAATCCATCAAGGCGTTAAGAAGTTATGACCGTGCAAGCGAAGACACACACAGATACATACACAAGTTGCAAGAGGGGATGATAACGCATTATGTACGTTAGATAAAAAGGCTGCATCAAGAGATTGTGAGAAACGCGAGAGGAAAGATAATTTCTTGCTGGATATAAAGCTTCAGTGGCGGAATGCAGTTTAGAAGTTCTTCCTTTTTCCGGACATTCGTCCCGGCGAACGAAAAAGGGGTATCTTGAATTTTCAATATAGTAAATTGCATTTTCAAGATAGTTAAGTTGAATTTTCAGGATATTATCTTGAATCTTCCAAGAATTTCAAGATCGTTAAAATTTCAAGTTAGTAAGTTGGATTTTAAAGCTAGTTTCTTGAATTTTCAAGACGGCTCTCATTTCAAATTAGTAAGCTAATATTCCAAGTTAAAGTAATAAAGAAAAAATTACCTGTCCCTAATTGGCTTCCAGAAAGGTCACCCCCATTGACCGGTTAGTGCAAATTCAATACATACACAGGACATGGGGACTATCCATACATGCACACATCTACCGGGTGTCTGACTATCACATAAATGTACACAGTTACCCGGCATCAGACTCTATCCATACATGCACACATCTACCCGTGCATCTGACCCTAACCATACAGGCATCTGACCCTAACCATACATGCACACATCTACCCGGGCTTCTGACCCTATCCATATATGCACACATCTACCCGGGCATCTGACCCTAACCATACATGCACACATCTACCCGGGTACATGACTCTTTCCATACATACACTTATCTACTCGGCATCTGACCCTATCCATACCTGCACACATCCACCAGAAATCTGACCCTATCCATACATGCACACATCTACCAGGCATCGGACTTTATCCATACATGCACACATCTTCCAGACATCTGACTTTATCCATGCACACAGCTACCGGGTAACTGACACTATCCATACATGCAAACATCTACGGGACATCTGACCCTATCCATACATACACACATCTACCAAGCATCGGACTTTATCCATACATGCACACATCTTCCAGACATCTGACTTTATCCATGCATGCAGCTACCGGGTATCTGACTCCATACATACATGCACACATCTACGGGACATCTGACCCTATCCATACATACACACATCTACCAAGCATCGGACCCTACCCATACATGCACACATCCACCGGACATCTGACTCTATCTATACATGCACACATCTACCGGGCATCTGACTCTATCCATATATCACAGTGAAATGGGGGACACTGGATAAAGTTTTTTTTTGTTTATATTTACGATCTACTGTGACTGTCTATGTGGCTAATTATACTGAAAAATACCAAGGAGATTCTGCTTATAACTTTATTGATGTCCGGAGTTCAATTGATTTGTACAACAAAGATATATATATAGAATAATACTACATATAATGTTACGCAGTATAGAACAGTAGAAGCATGGTACATTATATCAAATAATGCACACGTCAAACACGAATGATATATCATATAAATAATCATATACATGTACTACAGCTATATCGAAACACTATAATATGGGGAAATACTAGACATCACATTTTAAAAGTGAAAGTGAAACATGAAATATATGTACATAAACAAAACTTATCGACCATAAGAGAAACAAAAATAATTATAAAACGCAATCACTTCTAATATATTAATTAAGAGCCAATAAGACAAAGTACGTAATGAGCCGTTCACTATAAAATGAAAGTAGACGCCATGTTATAAAATTCCGGAAGTAAAACGTATTTCAATATAAGGCCAAAGCTTAGATATACTTTTGAATAATAAAAAATATATAAAATATGAAACCAAATGTTGAGCCGTTCTATCACAAAGCAAAATATCGCATATCAAGAATAATGGTCATAAAAGCGAACAAAGTTTTATAAACACACATATATACGAAATAGATATAATGTAGTCATATGTGATATGACGCAAGTTCTGAAGAATGAAGAAATTTAAAGAATTTATCAAGTAAATGCGTTTGATAATAAATAACTGAAGAAAGTTACAGAATTATAAAATATATAAAACAGTGTCCTACCTGAAAAATACCAAGGAGATTCTGCTTATAACTTTATTGATGTCCGGAGTTCAATTGATAAACGATCCGGACGCGAAAGACTTAAATAACTCCTGGTAGCTTGGGTAGGACGATTGAGTATTAATTTAATTAAGTATAATATGACACGAGTGATTCAATGTTTGTGTAAAATTATATGTTTGTTTGTTTATCTCCAAGCCTAAGCAGGTATAACAATAAAATTAAAAACGTTGAGTAATTAACGGCTTGCTTGACGGCTTGTTTGACGGCTTGTTAAAACATTTCAAGATTAATAAGGATAATAGAACTGTCATAATTATTTCATGAAGATACTTGTACATAACTTGTTAAAAATAAAACATATATTTGAAAACTATGAAATGCGCATTAATTATAAAGTATTTACAATATGAGGACATTTCACAATGTAATAATTCCTCCCTGGTTCAAAAAAATCTTTGTCCTCAAAGATTCACAAGATTGTTCAAAAAGTATAACATGTGTAAAAGAAAAAAAATTTTTTGAAAATAATCTACACATTTACGTTTCAAAATACCTCAGTCATGCTGTATAGACCTCTCTTTATTCTATGAGTTTAAAGAATCCGTTATGAGTCAAAATAAAGTAGGCAGAATATGGAGTTTTCAAAATGTCATTTATCTGTTTTGATTTGAGTAATGAAATATTACGTTTCAGTGGGATGGCAATGGACTGCTTGGTGTGTTTATTTGTAATAGTGAAATCTGTGCATTGTATGTCAAGGTAGGCCTGCAAGAAGCGTGTATACTGCACAGTAATGTATGAAATGTCTGATGGAGGTTGGATGTCCCAATTGTCTGGACAAAGTGGCAAGGTCGTCAAAGGTACTAATGTACAATTTGGACCATTTGTGATTTCAATCTGAATATTTGTTTTGTGTGTTAATTTGAACTTGTTCCAAAGTGAGTATGCTAATGGATGACTCGAATACAAAACTGGCTGTACACACAAGAGAACCAAGAAAACGACGAGAGAAGCGACGTCAAGTGATCCCAATGTATCTGAGGAGGAAAGCAAAGTAAGATAATAGAGATTGTGTTCAAAGACGTTAATATCAGGATGGCCAATCCCGAGAAGCACTAATTTAACAATCAACGATAAACACGTTAAATTTCCAACGAACAATGACACTAGAGAGCATGAAGGGAAAGAAAAGAAAAAGATCAAGATCAAGCATAGATAGCATTTGGGAAAGAACCGCTTCCGTCATTTCAGAAATGTTTACTTGAAACATTTCAGTTTTGGTGTATTTTTGCGCTTTTTCCCAGATTGTGTTTTTGTCTGATGGAATTCTCGTATCAGATGCTCGGGGATGTTCTCTTCGGGTTCCCATGTTGTCTCTCTGTACCCATACCATTTTACCCTAAATAGGCGCTTCTTTTTGTTGAATTTGTATCGTAATAATCTCTCAATGTGATACAGAGATCGTTGCTGTGTATCATCGTTGGATACAACATCTCCTTGCGTATAGTTAGTAGGTTTGTTGCCGTCTTCAGCGTTGTGTTGCGACGTAATTTCAGATTCGTTGATCTGACCCCTGTTTCCGTGAGATACGTCATCTCGAGTAGTTTCTCTCTCATTGTTTTCCTCGTCATCCCGAGGAATATGTGTATCGTTAATTTGCTGATCGGTTGTTGGCGCATTGAGGTTTCTTCTGTATTCAGGATCGCTGTAAGGTTTTAGTCTGTTCGCATGAATAGGTGATTTGAGCTGTTGATGAGTTGAACATCGACGGAGTGTAAAAGTATTGTTTGGACCCAATGCGGTGATATAGAAAGGTCCGTCCCAAGGTGGATGAAGTTTTGGTGAGAGTCCTTGTGGCACCCATGTTGAATGCATTAATACCTGTGGTTCCAGTGTCCACGTCTGTTCCAGTTGTTCTGCACCGGTTGCAAAACTGCAACTTCTTCCTTTACCGTCTGTTTTAACTGGGCAGATACGGCTGCACACAGTTCACTTATAGAAAAGTCGTTCACGCTAGCACACTGAAGTTCTGCCTGCGCTAATGAAACAGCATGGCGAAGTTCTTGAAATGTTTTTGGTTCTTTACCGAGCACTTTTGCTTTGTATCTGCTGTTAAGTCCATTCACAGCGAATTGCACTTTGTAAGATTCAGCTAAATTATGTGCAAGTGACAGTTTTTCTGCTCTTTCTATGTAGGCTTCTGGTGTTTCCTCTGTCGATTGTTTGATGGAGAGGAAGTTGAAACTTCCACTTTCTGAATCGAATCGGTTTTGCAGTTCTCTTTTAACATTAGCTAGAGAAGATTTGGTTTCCTCTGGTAAACAATGAAACCAAGCCAACGCAGCACCATCTAAACTTCCTCCAATGGCATCCAGCACTTTGTCCTCGCTATAGTTGTTGAAACGTTGCCAACCCTCAAGATGAGCAATCCACAGAATGGCTGAGTCTTTTCCATCGTATCGACGGAGGCTGATGCCTGACGCCATTGTTGGTAGTGTATTGCGATTATCAGTGGATACTGATAACTCAACAGATGTTGTCTGTGTTGCTGTTGCAGTTATTGATGTTGTCGTCTCCGGTTGATGTCTCTCAAACCCTGTGATGTTCTTGTTGCTTCTTGTATTCCTATTTTGATAGTTCACTGGTTTTCTTGCTGACATTTGTTTTTATTTTCCTGGGATCTTTTGGTTCTCCACCATCTTTATCACAGTGAAATGGGGGACACTGGATAAAGTTTTTTTTTTGTTTATATTTACGATCTACTGTGACTGTCTATGTGGCTAATTATACTGAAAAATACCAAGGAGATTCTGCTTATAACTTTATTGATGTCCGGAGTTCAATTGATTTGTACAACATAGATATATATATAGAATAATACTACATATAATGTTACGCAGTATAGAACAGTAGAAGCATGGTACATTATATCAAATAATGCACACGTCAAACACGAATGATATATCATATAAATAATCATATACATGTACTACAGCTATATCGAAACACTATAATATGGGGAAATACTAGACATCACATTTTAAAAGTGAAAGTGAAACAACAATTGAAACATGAAATATATGTACATAAACAAAACTTATCGACCATAAGAGAAACAAAAATAATTATAAAACGCAATCACTTCTAATATATTAATTAAGAGCCAATAAGACAAAGTACGTAATGAGCCGTTCACTATAAAATGAAAGTAGACGCCATGTTATAAAATTCCGGAAGTAAAACGTATTTCAATATAAGGCCAAAGCTTAGATATACTTTTGAATAATAAAAAATATATAAAATATGAAACCAAATGTTGAGCCGTTCTATCACAAAGCAAAATATCGCATATCAAGAATAATGGTCATAAAAGCGAACAAAGTTTTATAAACACACATATATACGAAATAGATATAATGTAGTCATATGTGATATGACGCAAGTTCTGAAGAATGAAGAAATTTAAAGAATTTATCAAGTAAATGCGTTTGATAATAAATAACTGAAGAAAGTTACAGAATTATAAAATATATAAAACAGTGTCCTACCTGAAAAATACCAAGGAGATTCTGCTTATAACTTTATTGATGTCCGGAGTTCAATTGATAAACGATCCGGACGCGAAAGACTTAAATAACTCCTGGTAGCTTGGGTAGGATGATTGAGTATTAATTTAATTAAGTATAATATGACACGAGTGATTCAATGTTTGTGTAAAATTATATGTTTGTTTGTTTATCTCCAAGCCTAAGCAGGTATAACAATAAAATTAAAAACGTTGAGTAATTAACGGCTTGCTTGACGGCTTGTTTGACGGCTTGTTAAAACATTTCAAGATTAATAAGGATAATAGAACTGTCATAATTATTTCATGAAGATACTTGTACATAACTTGTTAAAAATAAAATATATATTTGAAAACTATGAAATGCGCATTAATTATAAAGTATTTACAATATGAGGACATTTCACAATGTAATACATACATGCACACATCCACCGGACATCTGACTCTATCCATACATGCACACATCCACCGGACATCTGACTCTATCCATACATGCACACATCCACCGGGTATTTGGCTCTATCCATACATGCACACATCCACCGGGTATTTGGCTCTATCCATACATGCACACTTTGTCGCCTTAGAACCATACAGTTTTACTGCAACTTTTTAATTTTGAAGCATTTAATACAGTTCTTCGCTTCTACATGCTTTCTAAGATAAAAATGTATATTGATAACATTTAATTTGAATCCTTATTTTTACTACATGTATATAATCAGGTTTCTTTAATTTTGAAGTTTTTTTTAAATTTATAGCCTGCGTATTCTCATTCTATAGACTGCATCAACTAACCAAAAAATAATTTGCTAGCTGTGGCGTTTCAATGTACCAAATGGACAAAAATGCTGCGATGTATGTCGGATTGGAATGATATTGATAAAATTGTCTGTGTATATAAAGTTTTTTTTTAAAATAAATTACATGTATATGCATGTATGAGTTTACCCTGATTACATGTATATGCATGTATGAGTTGAGCCTGATTACTTGTAAATAACCAAAGGACATGTAATCCTCGAGTCGGGCGGTGCGTCATCTGTACTTCAAAGCAATTCAACCCAGAACGAATGAATTAAATTATGAATTATATCCGAGTATCACTTGAAAAATGTAAAGTCCATATCAAGGACGGATGTAGACAAGTATATATAAACTCTATCAGAATACATGTTTTCCGGTACTGTCATCTTTAATCGTTTCGTGACAGATTTTCAAGAAGCACTCGTGTTTTGATCATTTCCATATTATTATCCAGTTTAGAACAAAAATTAGGTCTTTGTTGCAACTACATCGTCATTATACCTATGTACAAAATGCTAATAGAATTTGCTCTCTTCATACTATCTTACGGCAAAGAGTTTGCAATTGCTTGTATCCGAAATGAACTTGCAATCGACAACTTCATGGCAACAAGTTTTACTGCATTGTTGTCACGAGTCGAAGCTGAGCCAAGGAACGACATTCCTTCAAGTGGGACATTAAATAACCATCTTATTCACGATTCTCATAATGTTTTAACATCATTTATATTTAGAAACATACAACATTTACCTAAATATTTATAATGCATTTTCATTATCAGAGGAAATGCGGGAAGATCGATCTTTAAATTTGTCATATATGTGAAAAAGAACTAAAGTTCCAGAACATGATGGGGAAAACTTAAATTGAAATATCTCGATAAAAACAAGCGATACAAGATCAAGACAAATGCTTTGTCCGGAGAATTACACAATCGAGTACATCCGACGGTGTCGGTGGTAAACACATCGTAAAGTAGTCACAACTACAAATTATTACGCGAAATTTGAAAACATTATTGCAACTCCTTTTTCGAGTTATTGAAACTAGTTTATGTTTAGCTTAAATTAACTGAGCTAAAGGTACATTGTGCTGATCAAGAATTTTTAAGACAACATCAGTAATTTTTCGGCACTTTATTTTTCAGCGGCGTAGTAAGCTCTGTATCGGTAGTGAAAGTTATAACCCCTGAAAAGCGAGAATTTGAAAAGCGATGCCATTGAGTCTAGCGCTCTATGAGAGCGCCGACTCAAAAATTATTCATCACAATCCCAAAATCTTGCAGTTGAAACTGGTCGTTATAAAAACCTTTCATTGGCAAAGCGGTTATACCCTCTATGTAAAGACCAGTCCAAAATTGAAGATAAATACTATTTTTTATTGAAATGCATCCTTTACCAACCTTGCAGGCAAATGTTTTTAAAGAAATGTTACTATACCGGCCCTCAGTCTTTAAATCAACTTAGCTATTTCGCACCAGAATATCAAAGAATTATGTGGTTTAGGTAAATTAACTTCCCCATACAACATTAACAGTTGATACTTCTTCACAGTACAAAATTGTCAGATTCTTTTTAATTTTTTTCTTTAATCTAAAATAACTAAGTTAACATATTGAGTGCTGTAAAACATTTAATATAAAAATTCATTTGAAAATTGAAGAGATTACCTGAAAATGAACAAAAACGAGCAAATAGGAAAACATACAAACAATGTGATTTCAGAATGGATCCAAAATAATTAACATCTCTTTCAATCCTCTAGATCAATCTAGTGCATTCGGTTTGTTGATCTATGCATTCGGTTCTCAGAAGGTAGTTGTTAAAGGATGGTACTCTCTAGGGACTTATGTCATCCGGCCCTGGATCTGGCCGAAAAAAAATAAGTATAGTTGTAGTGACCTTGAGTATTTCATCCATATTAAGTTTCATCAAAATCCCGTCCGTAGCTCTTGTGAAGTTGAAATGTAAAAAGTTAACGGACGAGTTACTGAAGTCGGACAACAACAGACGTTCAGTTCAGGTGAGTTAGTAACTACGTGCTCTAGTTTCGGAGGTACATTTACAGGTCTTTTACTTTTTGAAGCAACAAATTCAGATAATTATGGTCCCTCGCTTTCGGGATTCTATCAGAAAGGATGCAGTGATCTGTTCATGTCTACAGACACATGCCAAATATGAAGGCCCTACGGCTTACGGTAAAAAGGTTACATTGAAGTAGTTAAAAGACCACGTTCAAGGTCACATGATAAAAAATTCTGGTACCAACGGAAAGATATTCCAATTAGGAACACACATGCCAAATGTGAAGGTCCTACGTCTTGCGGTTATAAAGTTACATTGAAATAGGTCAAAGGTGACGGTGAAGATCACATGATGAAAATTTTGGTACCAACGGAAAGGTATTGCAACTAGGGACACATATACCAAATATGAAGGCCGTAAGGCTTACGATTAAAAAGTTATGACCAAGATTAAAGTTTTTGTGACAGACGGACAGACAGACATAAATGAGATTTAATGTCCGAAGCGGGGGACAATAAAACAGAGAACACAAAATACATTATGGTGGCAAGAATACCAAGACGGCAAAGCCAAAGTATATTTGTACGTCGTGTCGTGTTTTACCTTTATATAATTTGAAAATGAGGGAGGGTGCAAAATGTAACAAAATAAAAATGAAATTGGTGAAATTCTGCCTCATATCTCTGCATTCTTGTGATAAGATTTTCAACCATACCAGTATTTTCGTAGAAAGTTGAGGTATCAACCTAAAATTTGGGCGGAAAACTGCATCAGTGCGCGAAGCGCATTGATGCAAAAGTTTTCCGTCCAGAGTTTAGGTTGATACCTCAATCAACCAAAAAAATATAGGATTCATTTCTTATCATTTTATTTAGCTTAAATTTGAAAACAAAAATTCAATAAGTGTCCAATAAACATAATTTATTATGGTACTACATTACTTTTTCATCTCTGATACATGTGACTTGATCGCGTAGTAATACAATAACAAGGTAAACAACATTTTGAAGTCAATAATGGCGGCTAAAACGAAATTCGAAAATTTGATTCTACTGATTAGAAGTAAAAAAGAATGAAAAATTATTAAAACACGACTTAATGAAACATGCATATGAGGATGATAATCTGTTACTTAAGGTATTTACATTTTAAATGGTATTAGTATTATTAGAAATACAATGCATATATCACAAAGACAATTTGTGATAAAGTGCTATACAAACAACTCTTGTTAGAACTGTGACTTTGATCTCTTTGTTTGTGTTACTATTTCTTGAACTCATTATTTGACATACTCATTATTCGAAATTTTCAGACTTCTTAAGTGACGTGTTAATTGATTTAATTGATATGTTTTACTTTGATCGGTGCCGTCACTAATCTTTTCACATATGGACATTGCCCAAGGGCAACTGAAAAAATACCCGTTAAGTTTTCATTGTTGTAAATCATTATATATACTCTATTTGTATTTTGTATAGTTAGTTAGTACCTAGGCTTCGGACTCTACGGGTGTAATTTTGGATCACCAGGATTCACCCACCGACCTAGTCATTAAAGTGCTACGTTTTAAAGTTTATAACATCTTACTTTTTCATTGTCGCCGGAAATACAACCATTACGTATTTTCCCCGGTGATACATATTTACTGACCAGATGCACGTGCGTGTCACAAGGTGGAAAGTCAAAGTGTAGGCTCAAGGACTTGGATCAGAGGCAGCACCTGCTCTGGTGCCCGTTCTGTTTGTCCAGTCGGGTATTATACCGTAGAAACTTTAGTTATCAACGTCCATTGTCAAAGGATCGGCAAGTAGCAGACGAGTACTGTTTTTATTTTGTACTTGACTGCATGAATTTCTAAACAGCACTGTACTGTAGCTTAATTGATAAACCTAGTTATATTTTACTTTTTTATTGAAGAAGAGTAAGAAATAATATTTTATATTTAATAGTTTCTGAAGTGAAGTGCGATTTCTTTTGTACTTTGCATTCATAATATATAACGAAACAATTTTATGCAATCGATTAAAAACACGGGAATCACGGTTCCATAAATAGAACGGGGTTTCGCATTCCAGAGGAAAGTAGCGCCGGCAATTGTGACATATCTGCACTCAAAATTTTGTTGATGCAGAATATGAACTAAATTTTTTAACCAATCAGATTCGCCGCAAAACCATGAACACAAAGAAAATTAAATGATATATAAATACACATAATATATATATTAATATATATATTCAAATTCGATTTTCGCTGGTTTCACTTTTATCATTCAAAATTTATGCCCTTTGTAGTGTATCACCATATTGTCAAGTTACCAGGACTATAATTGTGGTTATACTTCGCTTTACATAAAAGATGGGATTAAATTATAATCAACATAATCAGATTCAAATCTTAGACCCTGTCTCCGATTAGATGATGTGGTTGAAATGATCGTAGTTTGAAACATATATATGCAGCTACAACTTTTGCACTCAGTTCTATGTACAAAGGTTCCTATTATACTGATAAGTATAAAATAATGAATTATAAAAAGAAACAGCGATAAATAAAGCAAACCTTTTTATTGAAAAAAAATCCCCATTGAACAACAGATATACAGAAAAAAAATATACCCACAAAACGAAAATATCAAACAGACAAACAGTGTCATGTGATATGTAATAGTATTCGAGCTACGTAAATATTCATTATGCATAATTTACAGATGAACACAAATGTTGAAATATTTAAAATAAATACGATTTAAGAGAAAAATTCAAGCACATGTATATTAGTAATATCACTTTAGTCTCATTGCGCTAGTCATACATTCGGATCCTGTGAATTTCCAAAACAAACAATCTGATTGTTGATTAAAAGGATTGCCCGCTTGTAAAATACTGGTTTGCTGATCGTTGATATAACCTAATATACCGTGTGATCATGCATGGTAGGCCTCGGTAGCCAACAGAAGATTGCTCACTAGAGTTCTTGGAACTAAGCAAGCGCATATGCCATATACTTATTTAAAATACACAAATGTATACAGCTTAAACTCTAAGTCAATATAATATTTTTAAAAAGTCTGTAGACAATTAAATCGAGGCTTCAAAATAGTTTGGCACTGCACTCCATCAATCATGGATAACACATTTTGAACGTGTTACGCTTCCTCGCCGTGTTCCGTGCGATGTTCGGCCAAGATATCTTGCATCCTCTCTTTAAAAGTCCTCTTCGCATTCTCCATGTCCTCCCATTCGATGAACTTCCGTTTTTCCATCACAAAGTGAAGAATCTTGGGAATACGTCTGAGAGACACGTTTCCGACTTTAATAACTATGATGTCCTCGATTTCCATATCCTGTTTCATTTCTATGGCCAAACGCAACTCAAACGCGCTGTATCTGTCACGAGACAAATAAGTGTTTGTGAGGACTATTATCACCTTTCTGCTCATTTGCATTTGTTTAGTTATGTTATCTGCGATCCACACGCCTGCCTCTTTGTCTCGAGGGTCAAAGTACAGACGGAAGTTTCCGTTGAAGGGCGTTTCCCCATTGTTATCATTGTCGATATCCGGAAGTAAGTTATGGAGGACCCAATTTTCGTCCTCCTCCGAACACGAAATGTAAGCGTCATATTCTTTGTGACATCCAGGAAGCCTTTGATATCCTCCTTTTTCGGTGCGTTTGTTACACCAGTGTCGGTGCGCCCGGTATAAGTAAAGTCGCAACGTCCATCGCTTGTAATAAATCAGGAAAATGACCAGAGCTATGAATACAATACCTCCTGCGACACAAGCAATAAGAACAGATAATGTGAACCACAGACAAATAATTTTTGTGCGATCAAATGATAGGAGCGGTTTGCCTTTCCAGTTTTTCGGCGTATTGCATTTGTAACGTTCCTCATGAACTAGTTCTAAAGATGTAGTATTCATCCAATCTCTGAACCATCGTAAGTCACATGTACACGCAAACGGATTCCCGCTTAAATTTAAATATTCCATGGAGCGGAAGTATTGAACAGACGTTTTGTTAACAAGCGAAATGTAGTTTTTACTCAGGTCTAGAGTCCCAAGCAGTGCAGTTTTTGCAAATAAATATGGACCCCATCCGGATATTGAGTTTCCTGTCAGATTTAGTACTGATAGAGAGTTTAAGTCCTTGAAAAGCGCATCTGGAAGGAAAGTAATTCCATTGTTACTCATGTACAGATCTAGAAGGTTTGTCAAGCCAGAGAATATTTCCCCAGTTGAATCATCAGCAATCATATGCCCTAGCTGATTGTTTTCAATGCGAAGAGTCTTAAGTTTCTCAAGTCGATTGAACAAGTTCTTCGGAATAGTACTACAGTAGTTGTCTGCCAGACTGAGATATGTCAAAGAAGAAAGCGCGTCAAATGGACCGCCTCCTTGAATAAATTTTAAATTATTGTTTCCCAATTCCAATGAATGCAGGTTAGGCAAGGGCATGAAGAGAGTGCTCGGTATTGTCCCTATTTCGTTGTTGACAATGTGCAAAATCCGCAATTCGGACAGCCCAGAGAATGTGTTTTCATAAACTTTTTGTATTCTGTTCCCACCAAGATACAACTTCCTTAGTTTTGAAAGACCATCGAAAGCATAGTTTTCAAGTGTTGCTATTTGATTTCCGTTTAGATACAGATATTCAAGGGATTTTGGAAGATTTCTAGGAACAGCTACAAGATTATTGTTGTTTAACAAAAGATTATATAGTGATGACATTCCGTCGAACGATGAATTAGATATTTGATAAATTCCACTGCTGCCAATATCAAGGGTTTCCAGGGTGCTTAAATTTGAAAAACCTCGACTTGGAATAGTGTTGATTTTGTTAGATTTCATTATCAGAGTTTTCAATTTTGTCCTCTGAAGAAGACGAAATGTCGTTGAAGGCAGGGACCCTCCTAATGCCAAGTTAGTTATATCCAAGGAGAGGAGAGGCGCTCCGTCCAATCCTGCCAAACCTTCCGCAAGATCATTGGCGTTTAATGGATTTCGACCCAATTTGAGTGAGATTATTTTCTTTAGTGGAGTGAAAGCATGGCTATCTATTCTAGAAATTTTATTCCTGGACAGTTCAAGTTTTCTAACCCCTGATTCATTCAAATATATGAAAGTTCCATTTTCAAGCGTTTGAATATTGTTATTACTAAGCCCAACAATACTCAAAGGTGTGATCCTTCTGTATTCGTATGGGAAAGTAGCATTGGTAATCTTATTTGCCTGCAGACTTAGCGACTGGAGGTTGACCAGATTTCCAAGTGCCGGAATTTGTTTCAAATAATTACCACCCAAGTGTAAAAAGGTCATAGTTGACCTGCCACTAAATGCCTCTGGGTGGATATCTGCAATATAGTTATTCGTCAAATAAGTTTTGTTTAAAGCCGACATGTTCTGAAATGCATCCTGTTCCAGTACTGCTATCTTATTATTTAGTAGGTACAGATCTTTCAGACTTGGCAAACACGACCCTGTGAAGGTTTTAGATCTAATCACAGCAATTTTATTGTTTTCTAGATGCAATTCTCGTAAATAAGGCAGATTGCATAGTCGGCCGTTATTGACATCGATTATATCATTATGGTCCAACCAAAGCCGCTCAACTTGACGAGGGATGTCAGCAGGGACATTCTGTAATTTTTTCCCACTACAGTTCATAGTGGAGTTGTCTTTCTTGCAAAAACATTTTGGATTGTTCGGGCAAAGGTATTGGTCCTTATTAGCTGTGGCATCGGGTAAACTCAGCATCAGCACAGTAAGGATGCAAATAAATGACACCATCTGCAACAAACACAAAATCAACATAAGAACAGTGAGGGTGCAAATAAATAACGCCATCTGTAACAAACACAAAATTAGTATCAGAACAGTAAGGGTGTAAATAAATGATGCCATCTGTAACAAACACAAAATCAGTATCATCATAGTAAGGATGCAAATAAATGACCCCATCTCTAATAAACACAAACTCAGCATCAGCACAATAAGGATGCAAATAGATGACACCATCTGCAACAAACACAAAATTAGCATCAGAACAATAAGGATGCTAATAAATGACGCCGTCTGTAACAAACACAAAATCAGCATCAGAACAGTAAATATGCAAATAAATGATGCCGTCTGTGACAAACACAAAATTAGCATCAGAACAGTAAATATGCAAATAAATGACGCCGTCTGTGACAAACACAAAATTAGCATCAGAACAATAAGGATGCTAATAAATGACGCCGTCTGTAACAAACACAAAATCAGCATCAGAACAGTAAGTATGCAAATAAAAGAAATAAATGACGCCATCTGTAACAAACACAAAATCAGCATCAGAACAGTAAATATGCAAATAAATGACGCCGTCTGTGACAAACATAAAATTAGCATCAGAACAATAAGGATGCTAATAAATGACGCCGTCTGTAACAAACACAAAATCAGCATCAGAACAGTAAGTATGCAAATAAAAGAAATAAATGACGCCATCTGTAACAAACACAAAATCAGCATCAGAACAGAAAGAATGTAAATAACTTAAATAAATGACGCCATCTGTAACACGCACAAAATCAGTATCACCAAAATCAGCACAGTAAGGATGCAAATAAATGACGCCATCTGTAACAAACACAAAATCAGCATCAGATCAGTAAAGATGTAAATAAATTAAATAAATGTCGCCATCTGTAACAAGGAAAAAATCAGTATCACCAAAATCAGCATCAGCACATTAAGGATGCAAATAAATGACGCCCTCTGTAACAAACACAAAATCAAGCATAAGAACTGGAAGAATGTAAATAAATGACGCCATCTGTAACAAACACAAAATCAGTATCAGCACAGTAAGGATGCGGATAAATGACGTCATCTGTAACAAACACAAAATGTACATAAAATGAACTAAACCAAGATTTACCAAACTACACAGACCAATAGACAATTTTGTGTACACACTGTATAAATGATTATAATGCAGCCATATATAATGAAAAGGAGGAACGACTTTCCAATTTTTTCGAAGTCGTTATTGATAGACATATGATATGATAAGTAGTCCTCCAAAGGGAAGTAAAATATACTAAAAGAAATAACACAAACACTCTTTGCCGCAAATTTTCGGCCTCCTGGCCTTTATCAAGCAATAGTTAGAACTTTGTAACATCCATCTTTACATGCATGCGCGGATACAGAGGGGGGTTAGGGGGGTCTGGACCCCCCCTGGAATCCGAAAATTTTACCAAAAAAAAGGTAATATTTGGGCATTTTTGGGGTTGGACCCCCCCTCGTCTAAGAGAAAAATTTACCTTTTTTGGTTGGACCCCCTCTGACAAAAATTTCTGGATCCGCGCATGACATGTCTAATATAAACAAGCTTCTGAATATCCACGTTTCAATTGACAAATCTATTTGCAGAATATTTACTGTTTCAAAACCTACTCTTAACCAAAATAATTTGGTTTATACAGTTTTTATTAGAATATGTACTTTAAAACATTATATAATACAGTACATTTTAAAGGAAGAATTTGACAACAAAATATATGTATAATCTTATATAAAGTCATATCCTCTTTGACAAAGCTTATTTACACGTTAATACTGAAGGCCGAAGATTGTATTATTAAACCGTATACATAGATAACAATGAAAAAGGAGGAATGGTGAATGGTGTTGACCTATAATTATTGAAACCTTCTTCATTTTCTTAGTTAACTTCGTCGCTGCACAAACGACAACCCTCATGAAGTATGTCAATATTAAAAGCGACATTTATCGTGTTTATTGTAACATTTCTTATTTCATTATAATTATTGTACAGTAGTAGATAATGTCGCCTGTCTTCTCTAGATCCACACAGATATGTATCTACATCGGAGATATGGTTTGTATCTCTCAGCATTAAGCGAGCTACAATTTAGACGAAACTCAGTAATATTTGTAGCTTCCTTTTGTGGACGTTAAAATATTTTGGAGGCTGTACAATATCCGAATTAAACATACATTTAAACGGAAAAAAGGCGAATTACATAATTTCATATCGGCTGGTAGATTGTTCAAATCTCTTGCATTTTGGGAGAAAAATGAACCGTTATATAAGGAAGTATTTGACTTAGGTATAGCAAAGACTAGGTCATTACGCAGATTTCTGCTGCTGACCTGATGAACTCGTTGTGGCACTAAATTATATATGTGGAGCAACACTATTTACCATTTTATAAAAATATATTAGACGATGTGTGCATCGTCTTTTTTCTAATGTCTCTCATCTTAGGTCGATTAATAATTTTGCTTTTTAGCATGAATTTGTTGCCCCAGTTAAATTCTAACTGCTTCAATCTATTAACAAATACATTAAAATGCTTAATTTACATATACCTTTTATTGGCGATATTTTGCAAGTATAAAAAGAGTTATGTGCCTGAATCAGAGATACACTCTGAAACAGAGTATACTGCTGAATTTTAATTAACCATGGAGTCAAACTCTCAAAGCCTTATGAAACTCGGTTCATTTTTTATGACATACTGATATGAATTCAAGGCGATGTGGCTGAGTGGATGAGGTGCTCGGCTACTGACCGAGAAGTCCCGGGTTCGACTCCTGCCGTGGGTACACAGGGTCCTGTCTTTCGGATGAGACAGTAAGGACCAAGGTTCCGTGTCACGGTAGGCGTGGCAATTAAAAGATCCCTTACTGCTTCGGGAGGGTCCGTTGCAAAGGTATAAATTTCTATGCAGTTCATCAGGCAAACGACGTCACCATATACGTGAAATAATCGTAGAGTGGCTCATAACAATAATCAATCGATCAATAAGTCAATCAATCAATCTAACATGAATTTCACTCCAACCCACCCACATCTAGATGTATATTGCCGTTTCTTGTTAAATATTCAGGCCTCTTATTAAAATCATTCCCATTTTGAACCCTTTAAATACTTATCTGAAAAGTATTCTATTCTAATTGAATGTTTTAAATAAACGTAATTATGCTGTCAAAGATAGCAATGAGTATGCCAACAAAAGAATTGGCTATGAATATCTACGAGTAACTTGGCTCATATTTTATCATTAGGACAGTTACGTAGCAGAGTATAGTGTATTCCCCTAAAGCTATACAGCTCGTAGACATGCATTATATAGTGATATAACATATAATAAATATATACATAATTGTCAGTATAGAAAGTACATATAATATAAAGATATTATACATTGTGCGCCATATACACTTGCACGTGTATGGTGAAGAAGTGAAAACTAATGGTTTGTATTTGAAATTTGGATACATAATATGCTATCAAATGATTGGGCGGGGGGAGGGGGGGTGTTAAAATTCTAATGTAAAAATGACAAAGACAATGAGTTTGATTTTATTTTATTTAGCTATTAGTGCATGCACTAATTAAACTACTTTGTAGACAGATTGCAGCTCAGTGGGTTGAGTGCTTAGAGCATGACAGAGCGGTTCCGAATTCGAGTCCCCCCTCCCCCGATGGCTCCTCTGTTTCCTTTCGATGAGACAATAAAAAGCTAGGTGCACATGTGAGTATCATGATAAATAACACAAAATTAATTTACACTGGTTATAAAATCATTCAAACTTTTAAGTAGCTTGCCAAAAGTACCAAATTTGTACCAGCCTCGAAATTGGACAGCTAATGTAATTCAAACAAAATAACAGGAACAAAGCTATACCGATGACAATATGTACATATAACTACTCGACAGAAATGCTTAGTAAAGAGTAAGAGTCGGGTCTAAGATTGACAAAATCTGAAGTGGTAAGCGGAGACACGAAAAATCAGACACCAGCAATGGAGGGGGGGGGCGCATGTATCATCACTAGGGACATGATATGCTACTGTCGTTTACCACATACATATGTTATCATTGAAATCAAGATCAATATGATTTTGAAGCATATTTTATTTACCGGTTTCAATTAAAGTTAGACTTTAATAGAATCAGTGAGACTATTCAGACTAATCGAACTAAGAAAAAATCTAATCACTAATGCTTACGAATTTTGACGGCTTTCTACCCCTGTCATCTGTCATTTAAGATAACAGCGCTAATGAATAAACATATAAACTGAAAACAAATGTAGATATCTATTAGGAGAATTAGGAGAAAAAAAATATTTTATGTATTGTATGGCAGTCGTATCGCATGCATTTTGATCCCATAAATCTATGCACTGGACAATGGAAAGGGTAAGTAAAAAATTATGATGAAACATTCAAGGCACCAAGAAAAAGTGTCTCAGCAGTCAGGGAAACATACATCTATTGAAAGGTAAGGCCTAAGGGAGGGGTGTTACATAGGTTTCAAAAATTCAAAGCGAAACACAGTCAAAGAACATTAAACAAATTTATATATTGCATTAAAATTTATTGTCGATAAAGCAAGAGGGGTATTCTCTCTAAATCCGCCAATGAATGTCCGTACAAGTGGATGTTTTTCTTTATATGTTTTAGAATCGTGGTTCCATAGCTACCATCTTATGTACCTTACTTTAGTAGGCGCATAAAGGTCTATGGATCAATGTACTTTAAGTAATATGCATGTGCATAACACATGATAATGAACAAGATATATCAGACGAATTTCGATTCTTACCTTTTCCCTTTATTTTGCACTTTTTTCCAAGACGCCTTGCAGGTCATCCGACTCCTATAGGAATGATTTTAGTACACTCAGGTGAACGCGGTCTACTGCTCTATTGAATCAAGTAGGAAAATCCGCTTGAGTCATTGTTCGTTTTCGGAAAATCTAATGTCAAAAATAGACATAAAGCATTTTACCTTGACCTTCCATTTATAAATAGTCAATACGTACTTGCTTTTTGTAGATGTTTCTCGATTTTCCATTTTTCATGGATATGAAACTTTTAAAAATGTAATCATATGTTTTCGTTTTTATCCATGGGAAAAACACAATGAATATGTAGGAGTAAATTGCTAAGATATACTAAAGAGTGACATGTATTCTCACATGTATAATTCAGTTGGTAAAAAGGGTAATCATGCAGTACTAGACGATAGACAAGAAGCGAGATAAGGTACTTGTTTTACAACAGGACGTTTGGTTATGTTAGCAATGCAATAATTCAAGTAATCTTTTTGTTTTCACGAGTCATAATTCTAGAATTTTTTTGAAATATTTTTTATTTAAATGGCCTCCAGATGCCATAGATAAGCATCCCCTGTCGAGTAATGGTACCCGCCGTAATGCCGTTTTAATCAGAGTCCACCGAACGTATCACGTAAGTCTGAAAACTCGGAGAATAATTTCAATTTTTATTCTATTTATTTAAAGTGAGGGGGATGTCAAGCTTGTGAAGAATGTTAACGACACTGAATGGTATCGATTTCGTGTGAAAAATGTGATAAATCTTTAGCGATGCCATGTAAATCCAGGACGTAGCTGAAAGTCCGGAAGCACTTTTGAAAATGTGTGGGGCACAAGTGGGTTTTTGTCGTAAATGAATTGACCTTCTGTCACGAAAACGCGTTCACGGCCATCGTGTTTTTTCTATAGTCTGATATAACCTTCCCCCTTCTTTTATGCTTTTCAATAATCTGAAATGCTGTGAACCCCTCCCAATTATCTTTACCCAGTTACGCCACTGTAAATGTAAAGTAAAAGTTGGTATAATATCGCTTACTTTTTTTTTCTGCATAAAATATTTATCTGTTTGCGGTTTAACTATCCTGAAAACTTCAAAGTGAAGTTTAAGAACTTTTAAACAATGAAGTATTTCCTCGAACGAATTAATGGACTGATTAGATACGGGGTATATTATTTCTTCTTTTTGTCTATTTCATCGTCGATGTAGAGGAAAATATCATTCAGTATCATTCAATATGAATTTATACTGTATATATGTTAGGGATTTAAACAAAAATGCCTATCTGTTAGAAGTGAGTATTGTTATTTCGTATGGTGTTATGATCTGAGAATAAACAGTACAATTTGGAGTTCGTGAGCAAATATTTTATTATCTTAGTCCGGTCTAGTAGAAGAAGGTATAGAACTTTTTATTCTATCAGTTTCTTATGTAGTGGAATTCATACCCAAGTCGGACGTGAATCCTGACTTTCAGAAAAGGCAGGGGAGTCAGCGATAAAAACTCGGGATGTGAAAAAAGAGCGAAACAATACTGAAACAAAACTGGGTAAAAGGGAGTGTGATCCCGTCTTCGTACATCCGTCACTCACTGATAAGTTGTGTGGGTTTGGCTGGTCCGACTGGTCAGCCCTCTAAACCAGTGGGTTTAGGCTCGTTTAGGGGGCTGACCAGTCGGGCTAGTGTCTGACCTGATTTGTCAGACAGTCGATGTTAAGCTAACCCGTGTAATGCTTCGCACAACACTTAAATCGTTCAAAATCTAAACTTTAAAATATGCAATATGCATTTCTACTATAATTATCAATGACCTAATGCACTACTTATTTGTTTCGGGTTTCCAGAAGTTTCTTATATTAACATGTTTTCCATGTCAATGAAAATGTTTAGCACGGCAAGGAGAATAATTGTTATATATTACGTAATGTCGACAACTTAAAATTATAAATAACTTCTATTTTTAGAAAACATATCAAGTTTCTTATTTGATATGGAATTCCTAAGTTTATGTATACATTTTGATATTTAGTGGCTTTAACTGTATTCAGAAACATGGTCTACACAGTTCTAAAAACTAAACAAGAGGTCCATATCTACTTTTTCTTCCATTACAAAATTAACTCAGGTTCAACATTATACTTCATTAAACAGACCTATATCTCTCTCTTCCGAGCACAAGTTGCTCAGTCACAAACAACTGACTGCTTGAGAAAAATTGAAAATACATGTACATATATTCTCTTGCTTATTGTATTTTTGACAATTTCGTAAACTTCTTTACATTTAAGTTATATTTTTTCAGTGCTCTTTTTTGTACATCTTAATTGACTTAGTTAACACATTTAGTTCCTCAAAACATTAAAAAAAACATGTATTGTGTAAAATAAAATAAAAAATTGCTTTCAGTGGGGCTTGAAATGCTATTCCGGGTCCGGCGCCATAAACTGAGAAAATACTTAAGTCACATTTACAAATTCTAGTGTTCAACAATGAATTAATAACAGGGATCTGGATTTTATTGAATTTTATTCTATCAATAAATAGAATTAAACCATTCTGCATGACAATTTATTTGAAAGTTTGATAACGGAATAAATTAAAACGAAATAATTGACTTAAGTATATTCTCAGTTTATGGCGCCGGATTCAGGTCTTGTTTGTAATCAATATTTATAGAAAAATTCATATAAAATCAAGAACTATAATTTTTCATCGAACTTTCAAAAACCCTTGAAGTGGATATTTTCTGATAAAAATGGTACAGATTTGCTTTATTGCTTATCTCCGTGTGTTGAATAATCAAGAAAATGACATTGAAATGTATGAAATGTTTAAGTCAGCATTTTTTTTACTTGTATGACTTCAAAATACGTGGTGATGTTACATGAAATGAAAGACGTTTTGCCTCCAGCGAAGTTTGAACTGTAACCTTTCACCATGCTAAAATTGGCCTTATTTTAAATAGAGAAAAGGAAAATGATAAAAAATCCTGAAAACAAAAGTTTGACATGACATTTTGAAATAGCTCTTAAAACAGATATTTTCTAATAGAAATTAGTAAATAAATGCTTATTGCACCTCTGTATTAAATAAATCAAACAAATTGACACAAAAATGTGTGGAAATTACTAATTCAGAAAAGAGCCAACCCTCTCCCGAAATAATCCCATATTTCACGAAATGAGTGTGGCTTCCATATGACGTTTTGGTTTCTGACGGACGGGTATTGGCCTAGATAGCTGCATGGTGAGAGCGTCCGTCTTGATAGCGGAAGGTTATGGGTTCGATTCCCGAGTCCGTCCACATCTTTTTCTCCAGTCTGTTATATTTGGTGCTGTGGCAAGCCCGCATAAGTTTCATGTTTGTTTGTGCAGTATGAGGGTTACGACCTTCGATTGTTGTGCGTTTCGGTTTCCAGGATTGGAAACCTCTGGCAGGGGAGGAGTGTGACGAACGGGTATCGGCCCGCATAGTTCAATGATGAAAGTGCCCGTCTTAATAGTGGAAAGTTCTGAGTTCAATTCCCTGGTCCGACCACATCCCTTTCTCCTGCCTGTTACAGTTTAATAAACACTGACCTAAGTTACGGACTCATCCGCGGTCATGGGGATTCTCGTTCATATATGCCAATATTTACTGATAAAATTCTTATAAATTATTTGTTAAATCCCATCATCCAACTTTTTTTCCATATGAAAGCAATTACAGCTTATATGTAAAACAAAAACTGAAATACAAAATGAAAGGGAAAACAAAACTGTAATTCCCGTCGATTCTTTCTATGATAAGATTCTACACCCATGTCTTATTCTTGGTTCTAGCATCTTGAACATATTTTATTCGGAATTAGCTTTCCGGAAACTTAAAACGTGGTCAAGACAGTCTTACTACGTGATAATATTCAGGACATCTTTGTATTTTCCATTTTTAACAATAAGAAAACATGATCAACAATTAAAATAGTACATGTAAATTTGAATAAGATAAAAAATGGATGACAGGATATCCTATAAAGCGGGACTGGTAGCTGAGTTGGGTTAAGTGTTATACAGGATACCTCACAAAGCGGGACTGGTGCCAGAGTTGGGTGTAGTGTTATACAGGATACCTCATAAAGCGGGACTGGTGTCTGAGAGGGATTTAGCGTTATACAGGATAACTCAAAAAGCGGGACTGGTAGCTGAGTGGGTTTAGTGTTATACAGGATACCTCAAAAAGTGGTACTGGTGCCTGAGTTGGGTTTAGTGAAATATATGATGCCTCATAAAGCGGGACTGGTGGCTGAGTGGGTTAAGTGTTATACAGGATACCTCATAAAGCGGGACTGGTGCCTGAGTTGGGTGTATTGATATACAGGATACCCTATAAAGCGGGACTGGTGGCTGAGTGGGTGTAGTGTTATACATGATACCTCATAAAGCGGGACTGGTGCCTGAGTTGGGTGTAGTGTTATACAGGATACCTCATAAAGCGGGACTGGTGTCTGAGTGGATTTAGTGTTATGCAGGATATCTCATAAAGCGGGACTGGTAGCTGAGTGGGTTTCGTGTAATACATGATGCCTCATAAAGCTGGACTGGTGGCTGAGATGGATTTAGCGTTATACAGGATAACTCAAAAAGCGGGACTGGTAGCTGAGTGAGTTTAGTGTTATACAGGATACCTCATTAAGCGGGACTGGTGCCTGAATTGGGTGTAGTAATATACATGATACCCCATAAAGCGGGACTTGTGGCCGAGTTGGGTTTAGTGTTATACATGTTATTTCATAAAGCGGGACTTGTGGCCGAGTTGAGTTTAGTGTAATACATGATGCCACATAAAGCGGGACTGGTGGCCGAGATGGGTTTAGTGTTATACATATTATCTCATAAAGCGAGACTGGTGGTTGAGATGGGTGTACTTTTACTATTGGGTAAAGCGAGTTCTTTAATCAGAGTTACCTTTCTTAGATGCACAACGGAGATGTACGTAGTAGTGTTACATAAGTCCCCTATGGAGAAATTACCATTTGGTTAATTTTTCGCAAACTAACAGCAATTACCTATAGAACTCATACTGTATAGTGATTACGAAATCAAACGCAAATAGCAAACTTACCCCTGTCTATACACACTTTCCCAGCATCACAACTTATTCTCCATATTCGTTTCTTTTCAATAAACCAATTCCTCACACAAAAACTACTTTTACACTTCGAATGGTTAAATTTAAACTGACTTACCATTAAAGTTGAAAGTCATCCAAGATTCTTTTTAGGGGGGAGGGACGCTAAACTAGTTTTAACTCTTCCTAAGTTCCTACGGTGGATACGTAATAATAAGGTACCATTAATGTCAGCATCGGAAACGATAAACATAGGTATGTTTTTCCGGAATTTGCTGCCAGAGTTTTTGAAATATTTACAGAAAAAAAGTTCGTTTTGAAATTAAAATC
The DNA here is from genome assembly GCA_035048485.1 of Pteria penguin. Classification (NCBI taxonomy): domain Eukaryota; kingdom Metazoa; phylum Mollusca; class Bivalvia; order Pterioida; family Pteriidae; genus Pteria; species Pteria penguin. The sequence goes on along the minus strand of CM068582.1, from coordinate 30,860,147 downwards.
AGTTTTTTTCCCTTTTTTCCCCTTTTTGGAGCTAAAGCACCGAAGAGGATGTAATTGAAATGCATATCTACAGACTTATTTTTATTTTCTCTTAGTTGTATTATAAATAGAAATGACTGGTGTTGGCTATACATACACTATTGATACACTTCAGTATCTCGAAGTAGGCGGTATGAATATAAGTAACACCATTCATGAATATTCACGATGTGAAGATCACGTGTTAAATTGCTCATGAATAAAATGGTTAGAATTTATCTGTATGCAGTACATCTCTAAGGCAGAGTCAAAAAAATTGTACTGTGCCATTTTTACCTGAATCATGACGTCAATACCTGTACATTGAAGAAGTTTACTATGGAGATGTAATCTGCAGTACATTATCGTTCCTGCACCTCTAAGGCAGAGTGAAAAAATATTCTATTGTGCCATATGTTCCCTGAATCATGACGTCACTACCTGTGCATTGGAGAAAGTGATGAGCGTTGTGATACTCAGTATGGACAGCTGTGTATTTCACTTCTTACAACCGTGAGATTAGTGAAAAGTGTTGTGATGCTCAGCATGGAGAGCTGTGTATTTCACTTTTTACAATAGTGAGATTTAGTGAAGAGTGTTGTGATACTCAGTATGGACAGCTGTGTATTACACTTCTTACAACCGTGAGATTTAGTGATGAGTGTTGTGATACTCAGTATGGACAGGTATATATTGTATCACATATAAACATTTCTTACAGCCGTGAGATTTAGTGATGAGTGTTGTGATACTCAGTATGGACAGCTGTGTATTACACTTTTTACAATAGTGAGATTTAGTGAAGAGTGTTGTGATACTCAGTATGGACAGCTGTGTATTACACTTCTTACAACCGTGAGATTTAGTGAAGAGTGTTGTGATACTCAGTATGGACAGCTGTGTATTACACTTCTTGCAACCGCGAGATTTAGTGAAGAGTGTTGTGATACTCATTATAGGAAGCTAAGGGTTTTAACTTGTTTTTTTTAAACTATGTATGACACGTGTTGCCTTCTTCCATGCTGCTATGAGACATACTAGTGAATGATGACACCAGTAAAGAGAAGTTTGAATTTTGACTATGGGTTGAACTCCTTATGCATAGTCATGCTGGATTTCAGTCATGTATACATGATCTCAATATCCTGTGACTCTCGGTTCATATCTGAGAAACATCACGGGAGATTGCTGCTGATGTGGATGTACTCTTAAATAAACATTGGAATGGTTTTTTTTCCAACGATACCTTCCCATTCTGTCAAATTGAAATTCAGTACGTAGTTATACTGTATGTACATGTACAACTATTTGTGACACAGGAAGCAGAGCTTTGAGTACTTGATTGATTGATGATTGTTTTACCTCACTCCACGGTTATTTCCCGTATTTGGTGACGGCGTCTGCCTGATGGATTGCATAGAAATTCATACCCTTGTAACATACCCATCCGAAGCACTGAGAGATATTTTATGTGCCACGGGACCTCGGTTTCTACTGTCTCGTCCGAAAGACGGAACACCGGCGTGTCGACGGCAGCAGTTGAACCCGGGACCTCTCGGTCACAAGCCGAACACCTCATTCACTGGACCAAGTCGGACTGAGGTTTGTGTAATATATGAATATATAGCAATGAATTAGCATGAATAATGACTATTCAGTATAAACCTCTCCGTACACTAGTACATTACCGCCACATGTTTCCTTTTGAAGAGGACGAACAGAGGAGAAAATGACCAAGAGGGGAGGGGTAGCGATGTCTTGACCCTGTGATTATCGCTGAGGAACAACACTTAATTAAAATAAAATGTAAATATAATATAATTACCCGTTTATTATCTTTTCCTTTATATACTTATCATTTTTGGTCAATTGTAGTTTTCTGTATAAAAACATTACCTTTCTGAAAGTTCATACTAATTCAAGAAAAATTATGTTCTGCATTTTTTGAATTCCCAAAGAAGAATTATATTTGTATAACAAGTTAGAATGCAGATATTTGTCTGATACCAGGTTTGATTGCTGATCAATACATGTATATTAACTAGATCAAAGTAATACTTTTTGTTAACAGCAAATTTGCTTTAGTAACAACTCAAAACGGAAACAGACACTTGCTTTTGTCGTGGAGATTTAAAGGGTAATTTAAGTTTTATAAATATAGATATACCTTTTTTACGTCAAGATTGTTAAGGGATGGCTTTTTGAATGAAAAATACAAATAATAATTTAATTATATGAATAATTGGTAGGGTTTGACATTTTATTACATGTAATTAGTTTGACATGTTTATTACATGTAACTGACACAATAACTTCATATTACATTTCTACAAGCATTTTATCACATTTAACAGCTTTTAAATGCACGTTTCACATGCGTTCATCAAATGTTTACACTATTGCTGTAGCACTGTGTCACATGACTTATTCACATGGTGGTATAACCGGAACTCTGTTTCACTAGTCCAGTCGCTTATCGCAGGAATGCAAAACATCCCGTGCCTGTCCCGATTTGTAGTGATATTGCACTAAACCGCGGTTTTAGGTCTCCGATACTTAATTGTTTTGCCTACTTTCTTGTAGCGTCTACCGTTTACGACTTCTTTATCTACTTCCGTTATTGAATCTCGCCTTTGTGAGAAGAAAGACTTTCCCGGAAGCATACCGTTCCGGCTTCTAGGTCGCTGTATTCGAGTTACAACACTATTTGGGCGACTAGGTTGTGTCGGAGCTAAACCAAGTTTTTCGAAATCACGAATAATATCTGGACTTGTTGTCATATCAGAACAGCTTGTCGGGCGCAAGTCTTTCGGTTTAACCGAATTTTGTCCCCGACAGAAGGTGACATTGCCAGACTTGGGTCTGCCAAGGACAAGATTGTTTGCGTTGATTAATTTCGAGTTCGTTTTTGATTGACATGATTTGCACGCACGCGGAAGCTGAGGTTTGGGAGTTGGTGCTCGATCGTCATCTCGCGGTAGGCGCATGCGTTGTTCGTATTTTGTATCTTTACATTGCGAGCTCACACAGAAAGGTTGACGACACATTTCACATACATTAGATTGCACATTTTTCTCTGGACAGTCGCCGACACAGGCTGATTGTAAACATTTACTACAACACTTTTTATCGCGAGATCCCTTGGCAGTGGTGGCCCTTTTAGATTTCCTGTTAATTTGTGACGTTCGCCTTTGCTCCCATTCCTCAGTTTCAATCTGCAACCGTTCTAAATCTACCATTCTATCCAATATTCCTACTAAACAACCGTCACCGGGTCGGGTCTTAGTTTGATCCCGCCAGTTCCACTTTAACCTGGCCATCTGTCTTAAATCTATTTCACAAAAGGGTTCGGGCAAAGGATCTGCAAATTCATATTCTGGTGTTTCTACATTATCTGCATCAAAGTCATATTTTCGCCAACCTTTTGCCGAATCTGGCACTACTAGCGAATCCAGTTTTTCTGGTCGAAGAACTAGATCCGGAATTTTCCTATCAGTATCTATTTCCGGTTCCGGTTCAAAATCTGAATCTTCATCATCAGAACTACTTTCACTATCATCGTCATCTGTCTGACTACTTTCTATTCCACTAGTACTATTTTCGTCATCTTTAGATTTTTTCGATTTTTCATCAACTTCTGTTTTTTCCTCAGTTTTTCTGTCGTCCTCTTCTACTTCGCAGAGTCGTTCGTTAAGTGGAATAACATCTCCGTAAGTTTGTGCTACTCGCGAATCTCCAATAAGTCTAGCAAGCATGCGCGGATTTAATGTATCAAAATTTCCGGGTCTAACATCGGCAGGGGTGTCAGGTCGTCTCATTCCGCCCACTGGAACCGAAGTTGGTCTTCTTCCTCGAAAAGGAGATCCATATCGGGAAGGTGGTGGGGTGGGATTTCTGTTTAAAAAAGATAATACCACATTACTATAACGATTTCAAAATTACAAAATATCATATTATATATGGTTTCCTTATTCGTAGACATTTGTGCCAGTGCAGTACTCAATCATCTATAAGTTGTTGCGTACTGGGAATTCACTACTTCATTCCAACTGCAGTGCTATAAAAAAGAATCTACATTTAAGGGGTGTATAGATTCGTCGATGCATCTATACTTCACATGAAAAGACTAGCGATACGATGCATCGACACATGTCGGGACAGCAGACAATTAGATAACTTTCTTCATTCGATTTATCTTCTACAGTCGTAATGTCTCAAAGACAAGCCGGAGGTAACAGAAAGCAATCCCATACACATCAACCAACCATTCCATTTTAGATTCACCATATGGTCTTACTTCAAGTCCATTGACAAATCTATTAAAACTGATAATAACACATGTGGCATCATCCAGTGGGGCGTTTCGCTGAAGTTCTTTGAAAATTTTTCGTAACTTTCAACCCCAGATTTTGCGAAAAATGGGTAACCAGAAATGGAAATCATTAAATTATGATGATATTTTTCATCCCAAAATACAACAAACCATTTCATATTTTGCATATTGAAGTTTAAAGTCATTATCTGTCTCCGTAAACATTATGAAAAATCCTTAAGAATTTCGTTGAAAACTCCGTGAAATGCATGATCTGCTGTTCTTTAATGGCTATTGGAGAATGCACTCACGGCATACACATAGCAGTCTTTATATATATATATATATATATATATATATATATATATATATATATATATATATATTATATATATATATATATATATATATATATATATATATATATATATATATATATATATATATATATATATATTTCTGTCTTTGCAGTCGAACTTGCATTAACGTTTAATTTTATCAAGCAATTTACACTTTCAAAATTTCAGTTGTCATAAAATTATACAGTACATAACAAACCACTTCCTACAAGCATACACCGTATTAAAATAACATGTAGTCTTATACATGTACTAATAAAGAAAAGAGTTCACAATTATTACTTACTCAAAATAAATTACAAACACAATCAAATTTTTTGCGCTAAATCCCACCACAACTACTGACACACTACACAAGCTAATTCCTCCGACATCCACTTGTTCTCCAGACATGAGAAAATAAAATTTGCTTGACTAAAGACGGGCTCTTAAAATTCATCAATTTACAAGAGGACCTGCTCATTTCTACTTATCGAGCATTTTGCTGAGTTTTATTTTAGTTTATGAGACCACTTATTACACTGTGGTGACATTAACGACCAGGTATACATTACGCAAGAGAAATGGCTTGACACAAGCTCCCTCCAAGAATCTGTTCTCCCGAGATTATTCTGATATCGATTCGACAAAGTCCATAATGGAACTATTGGACTAGCTTGGTATAAGACAAATAGAATCTTTATCGAAAATCATCTGGTGATGCATTATTTACTAAATTAGATATATTGCGGTATATACCACTGTCAGGGCTCCGTAAGTGTTTGTTTTCTTGTTTGACGTCACGAAAAAAATGATTTTACTTACATGTTGAAAGCACCTACCAGATACAATGCAAAGAAATTTAGACATATGCAACGGATCCTTTTGATTTTTAATGTGCCAACATTTAATGTGACATGGGACATCGGTTTCTATTATCTAATCCAAAAAAACTGGACAATAACAAGATACTGTGGGAGTCGAACCTGGGACCTATTTGCCACGAACCTACCAAGCTACCGACAAATTTGCGGCAGCTCCGTACCGTAAAAGATGACTAGAAATGATACACGAATGCGTGCATGTGTGCAGCCTCTGTAACGGTCCTCGGATAGTATAGGCTATTAAATCAGTGGCGGATCCAGGATTTTCGAAAGGAGGCGGGGTGCCACATGTGAAAGTCAAGTAGTGGTAAAAAAAACCTCAGCCATATTGGTTGCCAAATCTGGAGTTTTACTCATAATATTTGAGCGTTTATCAACATAATCATCAATATATGACTTACAAATTTGTGGTGAAAAAGGGGGAGGGGCGGCTCTAATGTACCATTGCAGATAATAGTAGACGTATACACGTAAAATTTCATGGCTTTTTCCTGATACATTTTACAGAAATATCGACTTTTGCAGATCCCCCGAAGTAGCGAGGGATCTTTTATTTGCTTCACCTGTTATGTCACACCAAGATTATTGCATTCCATTACACATTAAGTAGACCCAACCGAAATGAAATGATCCTGAAATGAAGTAAAACAAACACACACATAAAGAATTAACTAGTGATCATTTCGCTGAAATCAGTGGAGAAGGGTTTAAGTTTTGAACCTTCCATAAATAATTGAAATTTTATCCCTAACGCGGTGTTATTTTGACAATATCTTGAGATGGAATCCCCTCTTGCAACATGAAGGTTGCAGTTTCATGTTGATCGTCACAATCCTTTCTTAATATAGCGCGATCCTACCGCATTTGTCTTAAACTATCATAAAATCACCGAACAATATTACATTAAATGGAACATACCTCCAAAAGCAAATATCCGTCATTGTTTAGAAGCAATTCTATTCGACATGACTAAAATCAAGGATACTCAAACATCCATAAAAATGTCGTGAGCGTGGAGCAATGATTGACGACATATAAGGTATTAATGATTCAAGTGCTGCACTAAGAATTGATTGAATATTATTTTACGTCACTCCACGATTGTTTCACGTATATGGTGACGGCAGGTGCCTGATGCATTGCATACTAATTTCGACCTTGGCAACGGACCCACCCGAAGCAGTATGGGATCTTTTACGTGCCACGTCTACCGTGACACGGGACCTCGGTTTTTACTGTCTCATCCGAAAGACAAAACACCGGTGCACACATGGTATGTGTCGAACCCGGGACCTTTCGATCACGAGCCGAGTACCTTATCCACTAGACCACACCGGCTTCACTAACCAAAGAAGCAACTTACCGTTCAATTTGTGTGTTTATTGGTTTACACCGCAGAAAACTTGAATCTAAATCCTTAATTTTAAGGGGCGGCCAGTCTTTGGGCTTGAAAGCTTTTAGACTGGCGGCTAGCTGTGAACGGTAGAGTTGTGAACCGCTTTCTATTGCCGACGGTTGCTGTTGTGTGTAAAGCTTCTGAAAAGGAAGAATAAAAATACCAAATTTACCTTCATTTTGTATAATATCAACCATTTGTTTATAACATCACTATCATATGTGAACACCAATCCACGAGATATGCTTATCAGCTGTGACGAACAAAGGTTCACAGTTTCAAGTATTTCTCAATAATTTCACTCATTTGGCAAATACAAGGGAAGTTGGATTCCTGTCCTTTTAATAGAAACAAAGTAGACAAGGAATAGATATCCTCTTGGTGTATTCCTAGAAACAGAGGCTGCACAAGTAACGCATGATTCGTGACGGGTATAGATATACTATACATACGAAATAAAATTAAGATGTAAACAAAAAGATGCAAAATCAGTTCTTCTTTGAAAGGGCAATAACACAGTTTTACCTCAAACTGCGAATACAGCCGTATGCTCAGGCGTTCCACTTCGACTGATAATCACCACATCCATCAAAGAAAGACACGAAATTTCACAATTTCAGTAATACTTGGCTACCAAGATAAACGTTATACTATGACCTATCTGTACACATTCCCCATTTTCCAAAGCTAATTGTTTTTTTTCTCCATAATCAAAGCACTTCGTTGCGATTATTTCTCAATAAACTCTTTTGATGTAGCATCTCAAAATAATTACCCCTTTGAGCTATTCCAATGGCAATGTGTGACAATGGCGATAAAGATCGAGAGGAAATTGATATCGTTGCCATGACAACGACACATCATGGTTACTACAGTTAATACCAAAGTATAGCATATGTATATCGATTATTTTATTAATCATAGAAGATATAATTAAGCAGCCTGGAAATATCAAACTGAACAGGAGCTAGATACTGTGGTATTTTTTCTTTCCGAATTTCCGGGTCAAGGTGTGATTTAATGCCTTATGAAGCCGTATTGGGTAACAAAACAAACGTGACGTTATCAATTAATTTACTTCAAAGAATATCTTTGCATTTTATATTGCAGGTATCTGAAAATTTATAGAGTTATTCCTCTTGACATATTACAGGTATATACTATTTTTGCAAACTCTGAGAGTTCGTTTGCATCCAAACCATTTGCACTGGAAAACATGCCGAGCTTTAAATGGCGTGTGCAAATAGATCTGTCAAAGAAAAAAAACACCCCAAAACATTAACAACAACAAAAAATTATTAATAGTAAATAAATAAATGAGTTAAAAAAACAAACAAGCAAACAAACAAAAAACAAAAAACCCAACTCATCTTTATTGTAAAAAATGTACAATTATCGAATTCATACATTCTCAATGATTTATGGACTTTTACATTTACATGCATATTCATCTTTTACAGAAGCCTGTATAGCTCAACCGATAAGGTGCTTGTCTCATGACCAAGAGGTCTTGGGTTCGAATTCCACCGGGGGCTCGTCGGTATCATGTCTTCCGGATGAGACCGTAAAAAACGAGGTACCGTATCAGATGCGGCAAGCAAAAGACACCTCACTGCTTCAGTTGGGTCCGTTGCAAAAGTGTAAAATATGCAATGCATCAAGCGGATGCCGTCACCATATAAGTGCAATAATCATGATCATGAAGAAGTCCTGATTTGACATGTACACTAAAACAATAAAGGTACATACGGGTGAGCAGAAGTGATAGGGGGTAATATCATCCTACAGATAAGATAACGGGTCTCAAGGACGAGTGATGTGTACATGGGTATACCTGAACGGACGTCTATCAACTTCGGTAAGTCAAATCCTGTCTTCTTCTCTCATATGCAATATAAGTATTGTAGATCCATGTTTGAGGCAGACTTAATACAGTGCTTGACGGGGTATTCCGGTTCGATTCCCGGACTGTGCCATTACATTAATTAAATCATTTACATTCTGCTTTCATGTCGCAATATGACTGAAAGCGGTGTACACTGACGTAGCTATGTACATACTGGCACGTGTCTATAGATTATATCAACAAAAACTTATTTGATGAAAAAGGGCTCAACATAATAGCTAATCAGAGTTCCGATAATCGAAAACCCAAATTCCATCGCAACTGAACATCCGTCAGACCACTGTCCTGGCCTCAAAAGGGGTCTTTAGAAGCTGGCCGTCTATACATTATGTTTGTTGTAGCTACACCAACGTGACAAAGCAACCAGCATCTATAAATTGATATCCGTTTATCTAAAATAAGGTCATTTCGGTATCACGTGAGATAACTCATCTTACGAGTACAAGGTGTTTGACTTTTGTCTATCTCACCGAATAGGAAATGGAAATCTTAGTTTTAATTTAAACTTTAGTTTACTTACTTTCTAAATTACACTGTACATGTCAATCTTGCCCGTGAATTAATGGACAAAAGATGGCAATAAGGTTCAAACTAACGTTGCTTGGATTTTTTCCAACGCTACATTTTAATGGAAAAATATTACTTAATCATGAAAAATGTTGATAGATAGTTCTGCTCAGATTGATTGTAGACTTTTCATGAGCATGTTGATAGACAGTTCTGCTCAGATTAATTGTAGATTTTTCATGAGCATGTTGATGGACACTTCTGCTCAGATTGATTGTAAACTTTTCATGAGCATGTTGATGGATAATTCTGCTCAGATTGATTGTACACTTTTCATGAGCATGTTGATAGATAGTTCTGCTCAGATTGACTGTAGACTTTTCATGAGCATGTTGATAGATAATTCTACTCAGATTAATTGTAGATTTTTCATGAGCATGTTGATGGACACTTCTGCTGCTCAGATTGATTGTAAACTTTTCATGAGCATGTTGATGGACACTTCTGCTCAGATTGATTGTAAACTTTTCATGAGCATGTTGATAGACAGTTCTGCTCAGATTAATTGTAGATTTTTCATGAGCATGTTGATGGACACTTCTGCTCAGATTGATTGTAAACTTTTCATGAGCATGTTGATGGATAATTCTGCTCAGATTGATTGTAGACTTTTCATGAGCATGTTGATAGATAGTTCTGCTCAGATTGATTGTAGACTTTTCATGAGCATGTTGATAGATAGTTATGCTCAGATTGATTGTACACTTTTCATGAGCATGTTGATGGAAAGTTCTGCTCAGATTGATTGTACACTTTTCATGAGCATGTTGATGGATAGTTTTGCTCAGATTGATTGTAGACTTTTCATGAGCATGTTGATGGATAGTTCTACTCAGATTGATTGTACACTTTTCGTGAGCATGTTGATGGATAGTTCTGCTCAGATTGATTGTACACTTTTCATGAGCATGTTGATGGATAGTTCTGCTCAGATTGATTGTACACTTTTCATGAGCATGTTGATAGATAGTTCTGCTCAGATTAATTGTAGATTTTTCATGAGCATGTTGATGGACACTTCTGCTCAGATTGATTGTAAACTTTTCATGAGCATGTTGATGGATAGTTCTGCTCAGATTGATTGTAGACTTTTCATGAGCATGTTGATAGATAGTTCTGCTCAGATTAATTGTAGATTTTTCATGAGCATGTTGATGGACACTTCTGCTCAGATTGATTGTACACTTTTCATGAGCATGTTGATGGATAGTTCTGCTCAGATTGATTGTACACTTTTCATGAGCATGTTGATAGATAGTTCTGCTCAGATTGATTGTAGACTTTTCATGAGCATGTTGATGGACAGTTCTGCTCAGATTGATTGTAGACTTTTTATGAGCATGTTGATAGATAGTTCTGCTAAGATTGATTGTAGACTTTTCATGAGCATGTTGATGGATAGTTCTGCTCAGATTGATTGTAGACTTTTCATGAGCATGTTGATGGATAGTTCTGCTCAGATTGATTGTAGACTTTTCATGAGCATGTTGATGGAAAGTTCTGCTCAGATTGATTGTAGACTTTTGATGAGCATGTTGATTCTCAACATGTTTCTTGCTGATTTAAAAATAGAGAATAATGTTTTCCCCGTGATAAATCGGCTTCAATATTGATGATGCATATGTAATTTTAAAGTATTTTTATTCATCTAAAGGTAAATTTATCTCAAGTAGGAGATTGAAAATGAAGCAATTAATGAAACGTAGAGAGCACCACAGTTTTCCAATAGTAATTCTAAACCACTAGGTAAAATTATCAAAGAAAAATACTGAGAACAGAAAATAAGAAGTTATAATTTGGGAATTTTAAGAATGCTGTACCACGATACAATACAATAGACAGAATATATATTGTGTAAATATACATTTACATATATATTGTACAAGAGTAGAATATTTACAGAAATATACATGTAGTATGGTGGTTACACGAATGTAAGTTAAAAGTGAATACTTGCTACCATTACAATGTTGTATACGTAGGTGTGTATAGACGATATTTGTTCACCATTAAAGGATAGTGGGATAATCGAACACGTCCTTTGATTAGATATTCGAATAGGTACTCAATCTTACCGGAAAATGAGGTAAACACATAGACATGTACGACGGGTCCTGAAAAATGCCAACATAACTTATCAATGATATATGAGTAATTCAACTCAAGATACTAAAATATTTCAAAAGTCTGTTATTAAAGAAATTCAATTATTATTATTAAACACAAGTGAAACATTTAACGAAATGCACTACATACAATCACGACTTCCTCGTCACTTTACCACCTCCGCTTTTCTATAAACAACAAACGGACACATATTTCTGAACCGCTGAGGTACCGTCATCGTGTTTTAATGTTGAATTTATTCTCTGATAATTAGTAGGGAAAATTAACTGGATTTATAATTAAACGGCAATGGTTTGTCATTATGATATCCGTAATCGACAGGATCTTGACACAACAAGCGGAAATGAGTAGCCCCGAAATACACACACGTATGCCAAGTGTTCAATGTGTTTACTGTTGTTATTTCCAGGTACTCCAATTCATAACGTGTTACAATGGCCGAGGTGCTAGGGCACTGGAAGATTCACTCAAGTGACGACCAATGGGATAATTATATGAAGGCTATGGGTAAGACTTAAGCCACTTTAGATTCAACTCTCTTTCGTAGGCAAAACGATATGGAAGCAATAGATCTCGACCTTTTAGACAGAAGAGTGATCAATCGTTAACATCAGTTTTTTTTTTATTGATAAGCAGGAAAATAATAAAGTCTGCATCAAATTAACCAGTGTAAAGTTATATTTTTGCATCTATACAAATATACACGTACTGTACATGTATGGCTCATATTGCATTGTATTCTACAAAGACTGCACTAAGCAGTCTTGTTGAAGGAACAACACTGTCAGGACCGCTGCACTGTCCTTCACCTACAGTTTAAAGTCCTAGTCATTATACATTAGGACAAAGATTCACCGCGGTTCGAACTCACGACCTTTGCGCTCATTGCATTAAATTTGCGTAAAATATCGTCTCTTTTTTCAACAGGAACTAATTTTGTTCTTCGTAAAGTCGGAAACACCATCACGAGTTATGAGGAAATCATTCAAAAGGGCGAGAACTGGGAGCTGAGGATTACATCTACGTTTAAAAACTCTTTTCTGAAGTTTAGATTAGGTGAAGAATTTGACGAAACGACACTAGATGGCCGACAGTGCAAGGTGAATTTCAGATTTTGGGTATATGTATCACCTATATATTTTCGAATTATAATGTTTGTAGAATTCCAAATACTATTATACATGTTTTAACATCCCCTTTAAACGCACGCTGTCTTCTTTCTCTACCCAGAGTTCCGTGCGCTAAAACCCATATAATGGCTATAGTCAGGAGCGATAACTCTGGGTAAAGAATGACAATGTCTTATCGAGTCGTCATAATTCAATCGGTAGCGTGCTTGTTTTAGAGCCGAGGGATTCTTAGAAAGAGCTACATCAGCGACCCGTCGATATTTTGTCTTTCGGACGACACAGTGTCACTGTAGACGTCGCAACGTAAATTATGCCTCATTTCTTCGTGTAAGAATCCTGCTTGGGTCCAAATATCTGTGCAATACATCACACAGACACCGAAAAAGTGAAAATATCTTAGCGTGCATAAACAAAGAAGCGAACAAAATACATCCTCATATCCACCGTGAGCAGTCCACATATCCACCGTGAGCAACCCACATATTTGTGAGGTAGACGCAACACGATTCAAAATGTATTATATCTAAATCAATAATTTCAATGGATAAGAAAGTCTGGTTATCCAAGGAACACATTTGTTGTCTGAGAAGTGATTCATAAATAAAAGGGGGTCAAACCGACAGACAGACCGACAAAGAAATACCGAAGTGTATCTATGCCACATAAGAGTAATACATGTAATTAAGTCTTACTACTTTTTCAAAGTTATATATTTAGAAGAATTTCTACCTCAAGATTATCTTAATGTTCACAGTCTACGTTCGTCATAGAAGAAGGAAATTTAGTGCATTACCAGAAAGGCACTAAACCAGGTGACCCAGAATCAAAAATTGTGCGAAGGCGCATAGACGAAGACACGATGACTATTGTAAGTATACTAATATATTTTGCTGTCATTTGACTTAAGATGAGGTTCAGCATAGCAGTAATTTATCACGGACCACTGCTCTTCCTTCTCACAATTTCTGAAGCACATGTACATGTATAGTGAATCTCACCGAGATTTGACAATTTCATTTGACTGATGCACTGCATAGATGATTCTCTAACTACAACTAGGTTGGTTATATTGCTATGAACAATAATTATCCAAAGATATTTATAAGCTTGATACATGTACTTAACTTAAGTCAAACAAAATATTGCCCAAAATCCCATTTTGTTATAGAGAAACATTAATATTTCCTAGTTCATGGAAATTTGAGTATTCAGACCGAAAAGTATTCAGACCGAAATTTACCACTTTTGTGTTTTCATAGATTATTTAATGGCACCTACTGATAAGGGTTATGCACCTGCAACAAGACTAAGCATTTCATTGAAAGGTATCCCATCTTATCCAGTGGTGTAATATATTCATAAGCCTCCTATATTTGTTTGAAAATGGTACTGTTTTTTTTTTCTATTTTAATATAATATAATATATATATATATATATATATACATATATATATATATATATATATATATATATATATATATATATATATATATATATATATATATATATATATATATATTATACTTCCTTTTTCAGACGCTTGAAGCAATAGGGAAAAACGTAACAACAGTCAGAACATTCAAACGATATAATCCATCATGACCCTGAGTGCATCGTGGTAAAAATGAAATATAACAATACTATTATTTGATGTATGTCCTAACAAAGGATGACAGAGACGAGACTGATATAGAAAAATAGAGAATGGAAGCCTTTATTGTATTTATAGGTTGTGTATTAGGGAACCCTGTGTGGAATATTTTAAAAGCGTATATTTCACAGTGACTTTTAGTGGCGGGTAGTATAAATTCAATCCTTGTACATTGCTCTCTGTAGTATACAATTGGCTTAAATATTATGAAGTGTAAAATGTATTTGTTTTATTTACAAATATGCTAACGTTTCAACTTCAAAATACTTTGAATGTTTTAATGGCAAGTTTGAGAGAGAGAGAGAGAGAGAGAGAGAGAGAGAATAATTTATTGAATAATTGACATAAAATGATATGATTCCAGACTATCTAAGTTTGAGCCCGATCCGAGCTTTTTTTACCTGTAGCACCTATATAAGGGACGTAGCCCTTATAAAGCATGACAACTGATCAGCGCTATAGTGAAAGGACCAGCTGGACCAGGTCGGGAAACTGATGACTGCGACAGATCAAGAGAGTGCTCTGTGTTACCATCTCCACGGTTAAAGTTTTTTTGCTTCATCTTTGAGTTCAAAATACGCAACTATTACGTACCATTCTCAAATAGTGCCGTCACCACTACACTACAAATGGTTGAAAGGTAGAGCCAAACTTCACACACCATTCCTAAACGATGATTAAACTTCTACACTCCATACTTTGCCCTAATGACGACGTTTTATATTTATCATTATTGATTTAATATCGCTGTCAGAACATGGTCTAATTGGGTATTGAAATATTTACAAAGTAATGATAACACAAAACTGAAGATGTCGATAATTGGCCGTTATAATGATATCGAGGCTATGCCACTTGACGCATATTACCGAGACATGGCAAACAATCCGTGTAGGGCGACGATTATATACACGGATAGAGGAAGCCAGCTTGTCCGGAAGATATCTACCGTTATAGATTACACTTTTATAACTAGAGAGCTTATGATATTCTATGTCGCTTCGAGGTTTTTGATAAAATAAAATCGATTCCTTTGATTTGCCAGATAAAACTTGATGTGTAATGATTCTACATGCACTGATGAATCAAAACACACCCTTATGTAATGAGAAAACTAAAACTGTTCTGCAACCAGACCCTTCTGTATGTTACCACTGGTATATCTCAAAGGGTGGGTTACTTGGGTAGCAATCCACCCTCCCCATTATATTCGTTATTATATTATCTATTTATTAAAAGGGTAATTTTCGACTAATTTTTACGGTGCTACCGCTTTCTCTCCTTGATAAAGTTTTTGCCCCCCCCCCCCTTACACAGAAAAATAAATATAGAAAATAAGAACAAACACAAAGTTAAAAAGTATTCGATTGCATTCAAATGACAGTGCCGACTGACTACAGTTTATGGATGTGGTTAACCAGTTTATTGTCTTATGGTCTCAGCCTAATATAAAGTAATTTTTCCTTTCATATTTAATCTAATTTTGGTAGTCCCCAGAAAATTGAAATAGTCAAACATGATATTAGACGTAAATTCCAATAAACATCCATATACGTACAGATTTACATGAGCATTATTTATTCAACCCAACGAGAATCGAATCGACTACCATTTGACTGAAACCTCGAACACATAATACTGAGCATTAAACCTACGAGTTCAATAACGTGTGGGATAGGGAGATTTCATCCTTTGATAAAGACCCTACTTACTACGGCAGATTAATGAGAAATAAGTATGACAATACCTTGTAATCCGTTTATATATGAATACAATGAGTAATTAACTTAACAATGGCTTTAGTGGAAGATCGAACAACCACATTGTTAATTTCACTTTAGAGATTGTGACCAAATATGTCAATTAATGAATGTCAGGTCATATTCTAGCATGTGTTAAAGCGCAGTTTACTCGAAAATCTTCGAGAACTAAGTTGTGGCACGGCCATTATACATGTGATAGAGGGCATTGCCATATGAAATATTGGTTGTAGTAACGTAAGGATAAATCTAAGGACAGAGGTCGTAGTGTCATAATAAACAGTACTTATAGTAACGGACTTATAAAAATCATATGGTTATATTTGGTAAAACGTTTTGTCAATGAAGAACTTTAAAACATGCCTATAATATATGAAAGCTGTGAAAGCAATTAAGGCTATGGTATTCAGTACTTTGTATAGTTTGATGATTTCGCCTCCACCGTTTGTGCACTATTTTCCCACAGTACTGATGACTAATGGAACACACAGATGTTTCAATTTAACAAAGTGTACCTACTTTACTGACCCTAATTAAACGTTTCTGAAAACAGAGACACGATCTTATTCTCTCGAACTGATACGATAAAATGCCCCGTATCGATGTATATACCCTACAAGACCAACAATGTCCCAACATGGCCAAACAAAAGGACTGGAGATACAATACAACCGTGCTATTTATATTAAAACACCTCCATAACAATATCAAGATCGTATCGTTTTCAGCATTACTCGGTCACATTGATGATATCATCTGAAGTCGCTCTATTTAGAATACTAAAACTGTGCGCTGCGGTCCCACTTTATACGCTTGTGCTTTTGTTTATGTTCATAGTTTTTCGTCACTATATTAATGAACTATATTTGTCTGATATGTGATGAAGACTGACAGACTTCAATGAGTATTTTTTTTCAATATGATGTAACTCACGAGGAAGGTCAACATTTATCCATTTCCACCCAAAACGTGATGCTTGTTAATATCTTATCAAAGTTCCTTAATGTGATTAACAGGGCCTCTATCTATTATAAAAATATGTCGTATATGCTTAATGAGAACGTATGTAACCGTTTTGCTTGTTAGTTTATTCGTATATTTCTAAACAAATGCTTTCATTTCTAATACCATCAAAAACTCTGAATGTTATTTGAAGTGTTGTTTTGTATATATTAGCAATTCTGCTCTTCAGTTTGAACAGTCATTTCATAATCCTCCACCTATGTCTTTGTGAAGAGGGTTCTTGTATTAAATGTTTAGAAGCTTGGTTACCCCTGCTCCTGTGTCGCGATATAAGTAAAAAATTGTTCTGAAGCGACAAAATTCCCCAATCAACCAAACCTAGTAATTAATTATTCTGCGATCTCGGTTTCTTCATATGAGTTCATATTTCCTAGTGTCACCACTTTCTCTGTCCCTACTTTACGTATAACTATACACCCTGTCTTATTACTTGTACCCTTCGATGATATTAGAAGTTTATCTTACGTCACAAAATCTACGTTAACGTCATCTACCGCATTTTAGATTAACATTTACCTTTCTATGCTACCACATGATCGTTTACTACATTCATATTTATGACACTTAGTGAGAGTTAGGCCATTCTCTTCAGAATAAGAACGACTATGCCTCTCATGGCATTCGAATAAAACACAACGTCACTGTTTACATACACAAAACAGTGAAACCTATGACGTCTATTTACGCCCCCTACCTTATGACGTCGACGTTTACGCCGCTTGCGGCTTGTTTTATTTCCAGTATCACTATTATCAGATGTAATGATCATTGTCGTGCTGTAATATCCGAATGACACACACACATAATCACTGCCAAGGAATACCCTTCATACACAACACTCCGCCATTACAATAGAGGTCATCCTTGATCAGAGCCAAACACCAATGCTTTCTGTACGGCACTGCAGACCTTCTAAATCAATTGGCACCGGTTGCTAAAACCCGTGCAACATTTCCTAAACTCGGTTAGAATAAAGCGTGTATCTTTTAGGTCCAACAATGGGATTAAAACCTTTGACTATGCGAAGGCTTTATCATTTTATTAGCGATTTAAATAAGTCATTACATTAAATGTAAGACCGGCTGTTATGCGCATGTTTAATGTGGGTGACATGAACGAAGCGGGGGATATCTATACATTGATACACGACTGAATAGTTAGTTCATTATATGTTATGACATCAAACAAGTTAAATCCATTCTCTGTTTTATTCGTGTACCAGAAGACTCGTGGAAAACAATGGCCCGACATCGGGCAACTGGATGAAAATATCGGCTTCTACATAAATGTATACAATACGTACATGGTTAGGTAATATGTAAAATTGTTATTACTATTCCATTGTGAATTTTATGCTAAAGGTATCAAAGGATTAGACAATACAATAAAATTTTAAAGTTATATGTAATTTTAAAGTTATACGTACTTTTAAGTATATTGTCACCAAGAGCAGAAATTTGTTGAATTCAGACGAATTAAAAAAAAAACTCAAAGAAAACTGACAAAAAAGTAAATAAATAAAGAAAGAAAAAGAACAACTATCAGTTTTTGGATTTCATTCCTCGTTAAGGTAGGTGGAAAGATGTACCACAGTATTTGGAAATGATCAGTGGGACCCTCTATATATTTCTGTTTCCTATATAACAAAGTATTACATCCACTATCATAAAGGTGATTTCTGATTAATTTTAAAAATTCAACTTGCACATTTCGTTGTTCGCTTATTGGTGTGTGTGTGTGTGTGCGTGTGTGTGTGTGTGTGTGTGTGTGTGTGTGTGTGTGTGTGTGTGTGTGTGTGTGTGTGAAAGTGCTGCCATGTTACCAGTGGAAATTAGATTAAACTAATGTGAAATAAGCCTGATGAACAATAGTAATAAAAACAATTAGTGGATATAAATCTATTTTAACGGAACTTATTTTCATCGAATAGACAGGTCACGCACACTTTAATCAAAGAGATTGATATTTTCTTTTTCGTTGATGAATGAGTTTTATATTGAAATCACTTAAGGAATTGTAAAGCTGTTCTTTTATCCAAATTGCATAGATGTATAAACGGTCGATCATCCACTTTGCGGAAACCATACTAGAGAGGAAAATAACTTTTTATAACTAAATTTATATTGATTTGAGCATTTATGCATTCTCTTCAGTGCACAAGATAAACTGAATAAACGGGCTTTATCAAAGGCAAAAAACACCCAGGACAACTCCACGCTGTTAGATAAAACTTACAATGTATGATGAATTTACAGCTAGATTATGACGCGCTCGACCTTCGATGCGTGGGACCGCTTCACGTTCGCTTGATCTACTTAGGATTCATGTGCAAACACACCCGGATTACATTGTATAATAACACATTAAACATGAGGACGCAAGCAAATAAAGCTTCCGTTCGTGCAGTTAGATAAAATATGATAGAAAATTATAGTTTTAAAATATGGGCGGATGCAGGGTGACATCTAGCAACCATTTCCCATGTGTTCCATTACAACTCTGATTTTCTCAAATTAGCTAGAGTAATCTCCCTCATTGGAGTACAACTGTCGGACATTATTCATCTTTGTCCACACAAAACTGCTTGATCTAACTTAATTTTGTTATTTAATCGCACTGTATATCTATCCTATCCTTGCACATCCTGGATCCACCCATGATTTAAATTTACTTGTTTCAAGTTCTTGTTATCGTTAAACTTGAAGTGATCAAACTTCTGGTTTTCGCAAGTAGTAGAGATATAGATAAGGAATGAACGACAGATAAACAGATAACACACTACCTATAGAAAACATTCCGGACTTTAATGTGAATGCGGAAGTTTAAAAAAAAATCCTGCAACTATCTTAAAGTAAATCTGTTTCTTAAATAAAGAAAATAAATGTCTCATCTTAAGCGGGTTATGTGACAGAGAAGCATTTGACTTGTGATACAAGAGATCAAGGTTCGAATCTGGATTGCGCGATTTTTCTGAAGAGGGTTGGTTAATATATCATCTTCCATGTCGCGGTATCAATGAAAACTGAAAGAAAGAGACATACAGTATCTCGCCTTGGTCTTTAAATCAGTCTCTGAAAGTTTCCCCAATCAAATTAAAATCAGATCTATTCGTACTGCTATGAGCGTAAAGTATCGCAGCAATAGAAAAGATGTTATTCTAATTAAATTAATGCTAATCAAACCTTGTCTGAAAGTTTCCCCAATCAAATTAAAATAATAGCTTTTCGTACTGCTACGAGAGTAATGTATCGCAGCAACAGAAAAGATGTGACTTTAATTGAATTAATGCTAATCAAACCATGTCTCGTATGCGAGTAAATGTTGATACATCCCTTGTTGTGTTGAGTTTATATCACCGATTATCAGTTCCCGTGTAATGTCAATAGTGCTTTTTATATGTAGCTGTGTGACCAAATGTATGGCCAGCTTTTTGACCATATTAATGTTTCTTTAAAATAAAGTCGCAATAGCATGAATATTCAACAATGTTTTTGGCGAAAAGAGTCGATATAACATGCCCCAAATATACTACTGTCTCTGAAAATAATTTTTCATATTATGTCATCTTCATCACATTAAATTTTGTATAGTGTTCGGTCTTAATAAAATCAGGATACCTTTTGAGAATGAGCAAATAGTGATAATTTGTAAACTTAAAGGTCTTATTTTTCCCCTTTTTTCATATTTATTGACAAATATTAACAAATGCCTATTTACATACATCCTGCAGATCCAGGCTATCTGCGGTGCTCTATACATAGGATTGTCTTAATATGTTCAGAGTATGCAATACATTACAATATAATATTAATAACCAGATTAGAATTAAACCATTATGAGTTTTGTCATCATTTCTGTAAAACGTGTTTCCCGTAAATAATAGTACTCCGTGAATGTACAAAATTGATCTCCGATATATCGTTTCCTTCTGTAGCTTTTTTAAGGTATTTATAAGTAACTGTTACGAAAAAAATTTTTATCGGCATCTTCAGCTTGAAACTGTAATTTCTGCATTCATTGCATCAATAACGTGTAATATAGAACGTCTTAAAGCATTACATACTCGTTTTAAGCCGTTTATAATTTATTTAAATTATGATCGACATTTCTCATTTATTGTTTCATGGCGGCTATGACAGCTTTATATGCACACTCTTTATTCTAATTCGACTTGGAATTCGCTACTCTATAATACAGTATAAAACAAGATCTAATAATTTTCCAATATGACGTACTGCGATGTGGTGTAGGAAACATCGAGACGGAAATGTATACCTTCAAGATCCATAAATCCTTCTATGATTGGTCGATCAAAAAGGTTACACTGTCGTGACCTTGTGAGGGATGTTATTACATTTTGTTACTGGATTGTATCGAGGAGCAGAGAAAAACACAAGTTGAAGTTTAATCATGATTAGTTTTATTGCATATTTCTATATCATATATGCAATCATACATGTAGTTCATGATATGTTCTAGTATGGTCAGTAAACATAATATACTACATTACATCTGTAAAACGCATTTCTAAATGAAAATATCATGATAAATCTATTGGCGCGTTGAATTTATTTGAGGCCAGAGGATCATTTGGTTATGCACATTTTATTAAAATGCACGTAAGTACACGGCTATATAAATGCGCATTCTAATGCAAAGGTACATAAGTAAGCGGCTACATCACCAATATCACAAAGCCATAAAGCAGACATGCTGACAACGAACCTTCAGTTAACGATCCCTAAAGTTTGGTTTGTTAAGAGTGCGAAATAAAATTGTATTAAGAGTCCCTTACCATTCCCATCTGCCCCTATCTCAAATCCCCGAAAAAAATAAGAAAAGATAGAAAAAAACCTAAAACGAACAAACCGAAACGAAAGAAAAACAAATGCCAAATTGTGAACGGAAACAAAATAAAATGATAAATAATGAATAATATGAGTTACAGTTTATTTCTTGTTACATGAAATTTTCTATGAATATTGCAATGAAGCAAAACAGGGATGTATAAACGTTCCAGAATTTTGTTATACATGACAAAATGCCACCATATATTATGATAAGATATGATATTGGTATCCGCTTGTTACTGTACTTATATTTGGCTTGATATAAAGTCCATACTGGTTAACCATAAAGTAATTAAATTAATGTCCTCATAATTTCAATCGTCGGCCTTTTCAAACTTTATAAACTCATTAAAACCATACATGGATTAACCGTAAAGTGTGCATGTAAGGTATTCCATTAAGTTCGAAATAAAATGCAATGGCATTAGATTAATGCACATATAATTTACCACGACCTGTGAAATGGATTCTACGCCACATGGTCTTATCGGCGTTTTAATGCTGAAGGACAATAGAAATTTAAACCCGGGCAGACGATTCGAGCTCTATCAATGGTGTCGCCATATTGGATGTTTACATAGCAACCACGCTATGCAATCTAAATTAAGAATTGCGTAGCATCAACAGCACGTGTTTGTGTTTATATACCGGTCTTCAAACTTGTTATATTGTCCTTCGTATTAACGAGTGAATGATACGAAAGAATATATGTTTGCCATTAATATTCAATGAGCGATCGATGTACCATACGAGTAGTTGTGAATGCAAGGGGAACATCAATGAAACCGGCACTGAAGTATACACGAAACGGATGGTGATAGAGTTAAGCGGAAAATTCCACTTTTCTGACAATGCATAAACCCTTTTCCTCTTTATGAATAAAATATGCTACATGGCAATAAATAGGACAACCCCTTACATCTTTCCTTATTGAGTTAAAATATGGTTCAAAGTAATACAACGTTCTTCTATTACAAATAATTGATTACGGAGACAAAACGATATATGTGTTTCTGTCACGTATCGCGCGGATAAAGATAATGTTTCCTTCGATGACATTGCAGAAAAGAGGACGGTGCCCTTCTAAATCCCATGGTTAGATATAATAGAACCGATTATTATATACTTTCTCTTTTGTGTGTAAACATAACTACACACCCCAGTACTGTCTTACTATACAAAATACCAGAAATAACCGATACCAATCTTTATTTGAAATTTAACATCCCCCCCTTTTTTTTCTTATATTATCTAAAGTACAACACCACACACACTTTCTCTATTTCTACTGAAAATTAACATTAAATTTTTATTTGATTCATCGTTTTGAGTAACTCTTGATAAATATTACAGAAACATAATTATACAGACAGAATTATGCTTACCTGGTAAGCAGACGTCCGGAACTTGTTTCTCAGGTTCATGCTCACATCTCGAACTTGTTCTGTCAATCTTTTGAACTCCACCTGATGTTCAAAATTAATACAATGCCATAAACCGTCCATTTTCAACACACAGTTAAACACAGACGTTGCTATTAGTCCGTTATAGTGTGACACCTTAATACTTCCTATCTACAAAGCCATTCACTGCTTTACCTATGCGACAAATCGCAGAGGATTGCTTTTGATGGCCTATATTTGTAAAATAAACATTCCAATCGGCTTTCAAAAGCAAACATTCATTAACATTATGTCTGTACTTTATTGTTTATCCTGACTAGAAATCACACAGAACAAGAGAAAACACGTTCAAAATTAAACAACCTTCGTTACATTTTACTGAAGGTAAACACCAGTGAAACTATCTAGACTTTTAAATTTATAGAACATTTACCTGGTTCCAATCGTGAACTTCAAATTTCCACATATACATGAATATTTTCTTATTGAATTTTTAATCTAATTTAAATGACTTGTCCTCCGTCAAATGCGGAGATCACTTAAAGCAATACACAAAGTGTTAATAGTTTAATCAGAGTTTTGTTCTCATTGTATCTCATTAAAAGATTAAAGGAGATTAATACACAAGTGGTGGTTGGTTCATATAGGTCATGATCTACAGATAATGGCTACATTAAGTTATGCATGAGACACTTGACTCTATTCCAGAGTATAGCTGGAGGACACTGTAAGAATCGTGAGAAATATTGACCATTACGAGTAAGAATGGGAAGGGGGGGGGGGGTTTGCATAATGTGTCTTAAAGAAGGTAGCCCTAACGTTGTACATTTTCTTATTCATGTCTTTATAAATACACAATGTAGATGGATAGTGTTAAATTGTCTTGGAGAAATAAAAGAAAATAACAGAAAATGTTTTAGATTTTCAGACTGCGATACAATAGCGAAAGAACAACCCATAAAGGTAACATAAAAACCCCAAACGATAAAAAACCCCAAAGCAATAGCTTTATGAAAATTTTTTAGATCATTATACATTTCTCTGGTTAGGAATCATCACCAATTATTTCGCCTTTATCGTGTCAATGATTTGGTTAGTCCTAAAGGAAACCGAAGGAAAACAGCAAGTTATCTCACCAAAAGAATCTACCAACAAACAACAGTACAAGAGAGGCAAAGGCAACAGTGAATTTCAATGTTGTTCACTCGTCAATGCAGATACAAGACCCTTAGTTTTATCGAAGATATCGCTTCAAAACATATTCGAAATGATTTAAGAAATGATAAGAAGTCCTTCGAAGAGAAGTCCACCAATGTTTAACTACTAGGCCTTTATTAAGTGGAAACAAGTTGGCTGAAAATTTTGGACATTGAGTGTTTCTTGTAACGGAATAGTTTATTTATTTATCTATTCATTCTATTTCTTTACTTTGAGTATGCAAAATAGGTGGGATTAGGTATTTGTATATATTTATGTATACACATGAATCATAATTTATGTAACATAAAATTCTGTTACTCTTTTTTTAAATAGTCGTGTTTCGTTTTGATAAAAAAACCCCACATATCAGTTTCGGGGGGGGGGGGGGGGGGGGGGGGGGGGGGGGGGGGGGGGGGGGGGGGGGGGGGGGGGGGGGGGGGGGGGGGGGGGGGGCGGCAAGAAGACTTTTGTGAGCCGAGAATTTGTTTGCCTATTTTGTATCTTAGCAAGCCAAGTAGAACGAAACGGACCCTTGGCTTGCGAAGATGTATTGTCAGAGCCGGAATTTTTCTTTCATTTACCCCCATTATTCAGAGCCGGATTATCATTATTATTAATATTACTATTATTATCATCAATATTATTATCATTATTATTGCCATTTATCCATGAAATTTAGCATTCGTGGGGTGAGGTGGGAGGTGGGAGTAGAAGTAAAAAAAAAAAAATTCGCAATTTACTCCGCCTAAACATACCATATATATATATACTCAAAATTTCTATATATACTTCACCTTCATTTTCACTGACCCCCTGTCCAGATTATTTTTCCTATACTGCGAGCCAGATTTTTTTTTTGCAAAGCCTTCCTATCCGTTCCCCCTAAATAGTTGCTCCCTTAATGAATCAGACTCCAAATTATTTATATTTGTTTGATACGGTTGCGGCATCTCCTTGGCGTATGACCTAAAATCTATGACATATGCGATGGATATCCGAAGCAGCAATGTCAAGGAACTTCATTTTTTTACTGACTGGTTCGTTCGACTTATAGATAAAGGAAGAGTGATAAATTACCCGAGGTTATTCTTGTCTGACAGCTAGAATCGAACCAACCACGCCCACAATCACTGTATATACATGTACTATAATATTAAACGTTGAACTTACCTTTGATAGGCTGCTTAAATTTTCTTCTGAAATATACATGTATTCATGTAATAGGAGATGGAAAACATTCAACAAGACAAAATATTCCAGAATGACTAGAGGTAATGTACAGCACTTTAACAATGTAATATATGAAATAATGGCTTAACTACTGATACATAACACTGAGGTCAATTATACATTTAAAAGATTCTGAAAATCGTCCAAACTCGGATAACAATAACATATCATTTAATAAAGATTGACTTACTGTCTTTTTCGTTTCTGTCGTCATTGTTTTCTTCGGTTATGGCAGATGTCGGCAGATTGTCCAGAGCAGCAGACGACCACCCAAGGAAATGCATTGTGTTCTGACAAAAAAATCAAAAGAAATATAACATGGATAAAAAACCCCAACTCGACACAGAAAAAAAATTCACATAAAGTCAATAAGTACATGCATTGTCCATACCTTTCTCGTATGTCCTCTACAATTGGACGAGATTATACTCCCGTATATATCTAGTTCTTTTGTCATATTGTCCTTATGCAATTTTCGTTATGTTTATTCATGTACTAGTAATTGTGGATTAAAAAGAAGGATTTACATGCCTAAGAAATACAAAGCAAATAAATCGAAAGTTTCATATACAAATATACATAAATCCATATCAATTATGTAATTATACCAATTTTACTAAATGAATGAAAGAAAAAAAAATAGAATCGATGAGATACAGTCTTATTCAAATATTCGTTCTTGGTTATAGGAGCGAGCCGAAGCAACTCAGTCGATAGTGTGCTTGCTTCGTGACCTAGAGATGAAGGAATATATACTATAGTAATAAATAATTTTCTCTCTCTCTCTCTCTCTTGGGTGGGTCCGTTGCAACAGTATAAATTTTCTGTGTAGTGCTTTCAGGCAAAAATAATCCTGATGCTACGTAAAACAACCAAACATACTTGATGAAATACCACACGTTCACAGATTTTCGGTCTTTAATGAAGGCCAAGAAGACGAATATTAATGAAAAGAGGGTTCCATCTTTTAATGTAAATGGACTTCCTTCTGGAAGAATTTATACGTCTGCAAATATCATTAAGTTCGTTTAATAAGTACAACATAGTGTGCTGGTAATTCAAAAGTTGCAAGATAGCACCCTGATGCACTCCGGCCCATCCCAGGTAGAGAGAGGAAGAAACTACAAGCTTGTCAACGCTTGTATGTCAGTTCTGCTTTGTGTATATATATTTTGCCATCACAGAAGTATTTAGCATTTCTCTCTAAGGTTTAACATTTAACCTTGTAAAGCTATATTCTACCGGTACTATATTAAAGAAAAAATCCTGCACTTTATATACATCCTGTAATTTATATAAAGTCAGATCTGGGAATATGAGGTCCACCATGCTAATAAGTATTTCAGACATCCTGACTGAGGTTATAACACGACAGGGTCTGGACATGGACGACCACAACTGAATCAAAACCAAGGTCCGGGCTTCTGCAAAATTTATTTTTTTTCTTGTCAATTCGATCAACATGGCCGAACACCAACCACCTTTTCTGTAAATTATTGGTAGAAGAAAATTTGACACAAGTCATGGTAAAAGTTACCAATGTCCAAAAAGTATTACATCCAAAATCATTTATAAATATTCAGATAATGAACATAATTATATCAATGACTGATAACTAAATTCTTTACCGTAAACCGTACTATGTTACCTTTAAATAACATGTTTTAAAAATACGTGTACAAATTATGCCACCATGTGTGTATTTTTGAAAAGGGCATTTAACATATTGTTCCCCAATAATCACACAAAGTCAAGTGTTTAAGTTACACAAAGTTGCCATATCACTATGTTCCCTAGATGTATTATCAACTTTATTATAAGCTCTAGCTTTATCTTGTAAAAAACGTTTAAAACTTTTGTGAACTGATTCGAGTGTGATATCAGTTCCCTTATTTTCTTATAATGTAAGCTCAGAGCAAACTGCGGTCACAATGGGTGCCAAAGGAGACTAACTGTTGTCATTTTCTGACATTCAGTTTGTAAAAGTACTAGTGAGCACATGGTTGCTAGTCACGCACTCATCTTTAATCACATTTTAAAGAAGAAACCAGAGACATATATGTCTCTGAAGAAACGAATTACTGCTCTAACTACTTCGAAGCTTTACTGGCTACGAGCGATAACTCTTGCTTAGCCTACAGACAAAGCGGGAATAACATTTATTGAATTCCTGTTGTCAACAATGTTTACATTGTACACATCCTGTTTATGTTCCTGGTTGGAAATGCAAGTATCTGTTCTCTCTCGGCTGGTGGTGGTGGGAATGGTGGGGAATGGAAACAGCCGCAAGATGTGTCCCTATTAAGGTTCCTTTAATACCGGTATTATACATGTATCTATCTATCTATATATATATATATATATATATATATATACGTGTATATATAAAGGGTCACGTCTAGCGGATGGGTTGAAAATAGCATAGCATAACTTTGTTTTGTCTAAATTTATTACGCAAGTCAAATCAAAGATACTCTCAGTTTGGTAAATTATTCATGAATTTATTTATTCAACTGTTGGTTTTTTTTTTAATTATTATCATTATTTATATTTTCATTTCCATTATATATTTTTCCATTGAGACTGAAAATATAGCTTAAAAAATAAAACTAACTCATTCATTTACCGATATTTAATAATAATAATACATCTGTGTGTGTGTGTGTATGTGTGTGTGTGTGTGTGTGTGTAGGTGTGTGCGTAGGTGTGTGTGTATATGAATGACTATCAAAGCCTGTTATGGAAGAAAAAACCCATCATAACATCTTTGGGGACGATAAAGACATTTTACATTGCCGCTGCATTGTCATATCTGAAGATGAAAGTTCATTTCTTTTTCTACAGGTCTTCAGTAAAACATTTTATTAAGAAAAACAAAATTCCCAATATACCGATTATACTCTCTAAATCTCTAAATTTTTCGCATCGAAACTAAAGGCGGAAGTATCTAGACAAGCAGGAGACGTTTACACCGTCGGACCCGTTCTGACCTCATACTTCTATAGGGATCCATGGACTGACCACCCTTGTTCGCTGCTGTGAGTACTAAAGTGAATTACTTTCGCATTTTCAGTATTGTAAAACAACATTTCAGCATTCTTGTCGACAGATATTTTATTGAAGTTCCTGCTTATCAAAGTACTAGTAGATCATGATGCTTAGTGCACATATAGAAAACGATTCCTTTAGTCTCCCAAAGTATCCGCTACGATTTTGAAAGAGTAAAGAATATATCTTAATGTGAACCTTGATAACAAAAATTTTTTTTGCATATAGTTAATCCGGGAAGAAGTAAACCAACAATTTTTAGGATTGCCTAAATGAAAGGGAAATCGATAATGTTTTAATAAACTTGGACTAGATATAGATCAATACAGAATGACAGTTTGGGATATTTGATATAACAAGAGGGTTTAGAACATTCCGTCTCGGATTAATCAGGATTTCATCATACCAGGATCACTAACGTGCGGTCTGATCACAGCGCACATCAGAGCCGGGGGTTATGTAATAATTTATCAGATTGTCACCAAACTTTGTAATAAGATTGATCGGTTGTCAGCAATCTTTGCATGGTTAGCACTATAAAATTCATAGCATCAATAATTAATAGTATAAAAGAGGATTAATGATGCAGCTGCTGGCTAAATACAGTAGGGTAATCAATGAGAGAAAATAAACATCACACCCTCTTTTTGACATCTACCATATAAGAATTATTTTTAATACAATGGTCACAGACGAATAGGGTATAAGAACTTTTAAAATATCCATTAATCCGATTAAATACGAATAGTTAAAGAGAATTTATACATACATATACAATGCTTTTAAATCAAAAAGGGGGAGTCAGCTTCTTGCTGTGAAGCTCTCCTAAATCGGCATCTTACCGTTTTTGCAAAATTTATGTACATAAGTACAAATTTTAGAAAATATGTATCTAATTTGTACAAACATTAGTGTCTACTTGTGTTTCACAGACGAATAAATCTGTATATTCTTGGATTAAAGCAATACTTAAGCAAATTCGGTAGTTGTATTACACCTGAGTTCAATTTATCCATATTGCATTTCTCAACAAAAGGTTTAGGATTGAAGTTTGAAGTTTATGCCTTTTCGCTTCTGAATGAAAGATAGAATTTGTCAAAACACATGCGTGTTCGAACGTTACAATAAACTGAATAAGGGACTGGGTGTAAAATTCTACCCAGGTACCTGCATTATGAGTATATGCTAACATGAGTGTCATCTTCTTGACCAAAACAATTATTCGTCTCCTTACCTTATCCAACTTTGAAAATGAAGGTGTGTTTCCAACCATTTTGTTGTCGTCAGAATCCCGAATTTCTTCTGCAAGATGTTCAGGTGTCAGTCCGCCTGTCTTTGGCCTGGTCGGCAACTGTGGAAGAGCTGAGCAGAAGACCACTTCACTATTCTGCAATCCTCGCGCGGGGGCACGTGCAATCACCTCTCGTTTGCTGTTCCTGCGTTTAGAAAGTCTATACAATAGCATTCGTGCGTTCATTTTGATGTCTTCGTAATATATTTCTTTTGTCATAGTTCTGATGAGAAGCTTAGACTCCGAATAAAATCACTTTTATTATAAGCTCATTACACTGAGAGTAGACAGTGCATCAAGAAGATTTGAACCCCGGCACTACTTTAAACAATGTTGCAAATATCATTCCGATCTGACATTCACACAGACGACATTGAGAAAGTGTGAATTTGATAACATCGTAATTTTGACATGATAAGGTTCCTTGTCGCTATTATTTCGCTTATGTAAATATGAAACTGAATCAAAGTTTCTTTTTATTGTGTTTTAAATAACCCCACTCTAATTTCACATTAGAAACCAACAAAACAACAATGTATAATCGTTCGTATCTTAAGAAGTAAGTATGCCAAATGGTTGTACAGTTTCAGTGATCGATTTTCCAGTCAGCCGTGACACATTCTTAATACCAGTTTAATTTTCTAATTGACTTTTACATAGATTTGTTTAACAGTATATATTTTCGCTTTTGATATGTCGTTGTTAGTGTTTTAAGCGGTGTAAGCTCCAATGAAAACATTCTTTTATCGAACAAATATTGAACCTTTGATCAAGTTAACCCAGCTTCCAATATGGAGTGTAGTCAAGAAGAAATCGTTTGTGCATTCTTCACGTGATCTGTGGTCGTTTGCCATTCGAGCGGGAATTTGTCTAACGAGACACGGTCGCCTAGAACAAGTGAAGATTCCTTCAGGATTAAATGTATCGTGACCTCTTTATTGTTTCAAATTTAAACTAAGTCGTGGTGGTTCACAACGTGTCGTGTTTTAAACTTTCTATTTTATAACGACAGGACCGATACATGTTAAACTTAAGGCATGATTTTACTTCGAGCACATTTGACGTTTTGTCAAGCAAGTTGAGAAAAGAGGTTTTTATTGTACAATTTGCATTCCCCTATACTAGTGTATGTGTGTGTATTGAGGGATGAGGGATGGGGGTGTTTCGGTTCCGAAGTATGACAAGATAAAATGTGAAGCAAAATTTTGAATAAATCTTATCTAGAGCAGTCTCCACTCCCCTTCGAATTCGCCAAAGGGTTTATCGCAGATCGAACTAGCATCAGCTTTAAGTACTGTTACTTAAGTTTGTCTTTATTCTTTTCTTCCTTTGTGTATTGTGCTTTTCAAAATAATAACAGGTATACTACAGTCTTGTGTATTACGAACGTACTATATACTCTAGCAAATAAATTCTCAAATTTTACGTTTTCAAAATTTGTAAATATCTAGCAAACAGCTGAGGTTTCTGATTTGTAGGCAAAGTAAGAGTTAACTAAATACCTCCTACATTTTACTTAAAGGAGCACGGTCCCAGAGACATATATACACATATATATGTGTATATATGTCTCTGACGGTCCGATTGAAGTCGAGAAAAGTATAAAAAAATGTAAACGGAATTCTTAAACGGCAATCGATTGTTAGTGTATTATCTAAGATGTGTAAAAAGTATTGTCACCAAAGTCGATGTCGTTAACGAGATGTGCTCGTTTTAAATTTGCAACATAACCACGCCAACTCTTTGAATATTGATGAGGAAAGTCAGAGGAAATCACGTGACAATGAAACTCGAGCTTTACCCGATTCTAACATTTGTTCCACTTTTCTTTTCTTTTATTTATTTATTTATTTTTTTTGGGCCTCGGAGTCTGTGTATAGTTTTTTTCTACCGCACTTAACTACTGTTGTTGTTTTCTACAGTGAATATTCGCGTACGCGCATGGTTATGGGCGGAGCATCGCCTTATTTTGAGAATTGAAACCAACTGAATTTAATTCGACTCAATTACCTTTATTCTACGAAAACATTGATGAATTTTAGTTTTAAATTTTGCTATTAACACAAAGTGTATAATTTATGTATTACAGGAAAAATAAGATATTGTCGTAATTTATCCTTTTCATGCTATAATTTTCCAGTCTCCGACCAGGTCCCTTTAAGCTAATGTTAGAGAGTAAATGCTATAATACATAGTTAAGTAATGCAATTTAAAACCAGAGGCATGGGATGTTGTATACATACACTTGTTTATAAAACCCTTACTAGCGATTGTAATAATTTGATATACGATCGTCGCTAGATGATACATATTTTCCCTGTTTGGATAATTTCAAAGATGATACAAACCACTTCATTTCAATACATTTACAACAGAGATGTACGTAACAACATTTATTACATTACACGTCTCTTTTCAAAATGTAATCCGGCGACTACTCTTAATTCTACATATAAAGTACAACCTTGATTTAAATAGTATTGTATGGTAATGCAGATTAAATGGGTAAGAACAATAGTAGGTCAAGGTGTCGTAATTGTATATAATGTTTTGTATTATGACTTATCCACCGAACAAAGGTAAACATTTGCAATGCATGGAAGAAGGTAAAAATCTAATTCCTCAAAGGTGCAAATATACAACAGTTTAACGGGAGGAATTTCTATAGAAATTGTTGATCAGTCTGTTTTAACTGAGTCATAGTCAACAGATCTGCAATGTGCGTACGTGAATAATTTTACTGGTGGGCGGGGGCAGTGGAGGAGGGTCGCCAAAGGGATGTGATTACCTCCTACATCACATTGTGCATCTATTGCAAATCGTTGAAAAAAGATTAAAAAAGAATGTAATTTTATTTGTTTTGTTTTGTTACAGCACACTAAGATCATTTCACTTGAATGGTGGCGCCACCTACCAGGTGCATGGCTTCATAATATCCTACAAAACTGATCCACACGAAGCAGTGAGGGATATTTTACATACCAAGATACGGGGTCTCAGTTTGTACTGCCTCATAAAAAAGACAGATAAAGTTGTAGAAGATAATCACCTTAGAAAAATTCAAGCCGAAAACTGGAATCGAATCCGGGTGATCATATTTATAGTCCAGTGCGTTACAATTTGCTCCCTTGTAAAACATTTAAATTGGGCGATGTTTTTATAATGATGCGGATGCATGTCTCTTCTTTGTTTGCATTCCGGGTTTAGCTAACATCAGACACATTCATTTTTAAAAGCATTTGCCAAAATCCAACGCAAAACTGGACTCATAGTTTAAGGTAGTTTGTCCCTCTACTGGTCACTATATCAACAACAGATAAAATAAGATTTACGTCATTATTTCAGAAGTGCATCTAAAATGAGAAAAGTTTTCAGATTTATCCAGTTTGATCGCCAATCTTCTTACAGAGTTATCGTTCGCTTCCCTCTCGAACATCTGTGCAATTGGCTGAACGTCAAGAATATTGGCTAAACTTTAAATGAGGCCTTTAACATAATTTTTGTTCTCATATACTGTAAAAATGTACAATGTAGTTTGTATTAAAATTACTAAATATATTCATGATACCTATTTACCAACTTTTCCAAAGAAAAAACCGGGTAACGCCACTATGTTTAAGAGGTTGGTAACCTCCTGCTTCCATGTCGCGATATACCTGAAATATTGTTGAAAGCGACGCAAAACACCAATCAACCAACCAACCAACCAACCAACCAAAGAAAAAAAGCTCAGACATTACCGGTATTTCGCGGACTATCATATATTTTATCCTTTTATGTGCCCTGTAATGTCAATGAGAATGGGTTGGTTTTTTGTGTAAATGTTCTAAGTATAAACTTAAAGACAAATGAAGTGTTGTATCGGAAAGATGTTTTTATTACATATATTCGCGAGGCCGTGATCTCATGATCAGAAAGTAGAACGAAAAGAAATACGATGTTGAATGGAAAGGAGATGTTTGGATGTTTAGAGTTACTTCCCATTTCATTTAAAACCTTCCAAAGCTCAAGCTCTCTCTCTCTCTCTCTCTCTCTCTCTCTCTCTCTCTCTCTGATTATGTTTTCCGCTACCTTAACTTAGGGAATAACATGCTTGTGTTTTCAAATTTCCGGCATGTAATCGGTGATTTACAGGACTTTGGACGACGCATAGCGAAGTCCAAAAACGGAAAATTTGCGACCTGTAAAAATATCGTGGTGGATCCGCTAGAGTTTGACCCAGCGTGTTTCCGAGATCCGCCATATTGTTTACCTTGACAGGGATTCGTAACGCGCAAC
The DNA here is from genome assembly GCA_035048485.1 of Pteria penguin. NCBI lineage: Eukaryota > Metazoa > Mollusca > Bivalvia > Pterioida > Pteriidae > Pteria > Pteria penguin. The sequence continues at coordinate 30,825,734 of CM068582.1, read as the reverse complement.
AGATTTAAAATTTGCGGCGTGCAATTAGGAGATAAACGCCAGTTACTGTGTTTCATTGTCTCCGACAGGTATACCGTGGTTATACCGTTAGAGACAGAGTTTTCCTGGCGACGCTTGTGGAGGTTTTGCTGCGGCGCGGCGAGATAAAATAACATGCTGGAAAGCATGTTGCATGGTGGTACGTCATAGTGATCATGTCATGTACGTTGTTAGTTTTATTGGTTCAACTTGATTGTAATAATTGTGCACGTAATTGGTAGAACTTGCAAATCGCCCTTGATATGAGACTTAGATGTTGTTACAGTGGTTTTGATAATTGGAGTTGATAGAGAGGAAATGAGGACAAAGAGTAGGTACAGTGTATTGATACATTTGAGGAGGGTATATCGTGGTTATATATGTCTGAACTGTGATCCAATCAGAATTGTCGAAACAAAACAAGTTAATTAGAATAGAGTATTAACATACCTCAGGGTTACCAGCATCATCCAATGAAATTTCGTGTTACTTATATGCATCAGAATGTAGAACAAGAGCATATGATCGAATTTTTGATGCGTAAACTACGGGTTAAGAGGACGTATTTAAACTAAAAGGTTACAGATTCATATTCCGTCCCATTCAAACCATATAATATTTAGTATAGCTAACAGATAAATTTAATTTAAAACTATGATTGCGTGTTCGATTAGGGCAATCTGGCTAAAATTAGATATTCTATTGTTCTCGATCTCCAGAATTTTCGTGCACTTTGAATAATACATTACATTAAGGATTACGTCAGTTACTATACTACTGATCAAACGTTGGTATGAAACATATATCCGGATCACCGGAATCGGTTTCTTCGAAAAGATAGTTATTCTTACGTAATATAGATAACCGACTCTGTATTTCGGATGTGCATGTATAATGTTTAATTTCCCAATATGAAAAAGGCATCTGCTTGATGCATCGGGCAGAAATTTAGCCCCGTGCAACGGACACAGCCGCGGTTCATGTAGACCACTCGGCTACGAACAAAGCAGCTTACCCGATTAAGCTACGTCGATAAATATATTGTAACTGAAAACAAAAGGAAATAATATAATAGTAAATCATTCAATATTGTGATAAGCAATAAGTAACAGAAAGCTTCAAGAGTAGGAACATCAAGGGTATAAAGTATTTCTACACTATTATATAACAAACTAGGAGAAATCTTACGGTGTTTCCTTTATGGTACAGCTGTGGATCATAACATTTAAAAATACAAAACGTAAAGTCCGAGATACTAATACAAATTTGGGACGTTATATAACTGGTTTTTTGGATAAAGCCATTCATTCCGATATCCCTGCACTGAATGTGTTCTCGCCAATGCCATGGTTGGTCGAAAAATGTACGAGAATCTTAAGTCAGTACTGAAGACAATTACATCAGATTGACTGATTATTGTTTTACGTCATTCCACGATAATTTCGAGTATATATGATGCCGACATTTGCCCGATGCGTTGCATAGAAATTTATATCTTTGCAATGGACCAACCCGAAGCAGTGACAATCCCTGCTTATCCACGACAGGGGTCCTTGGTTTTACTGTCTCATCAGAAAGACAGGACACCGATGTGTCGACAAGTCGAACCCGGGACGTTTCGATCACGAACTGAAACAATAACTTCAGATAGTACTCCAGACGTGTACAAAGTATAGTAGATACGTGTATCTGAGGCATAATCACTCGAAAAAAATCACTCGTAAAGACACGTGTAGTGATGGTAACCTACATGTATACACCAGAGACACGTGCAGTGATGGTTACCTACATGTATACACCAGAGACACGTGCAGTGATGGTTACCTATATGTATACACCAGAGACACGTATAGTGATGGTTACCTATATGTATACACCAGAGACACGTGTAGTGATGGTAACCTACATGTATAGACCAGAGATACGTGTAGTGATGGTTACCTACATGTATACACCAGAGATACGTGTTATGATGGTTACCTATATGTATACACCAGAGACACGTGTAGTGATGGTTACCTTCATGTATACACCAGAGACACGTGTAGTGATGGTTACCTATATGTATACACCAGAGATACATGTAGTGATGGTTACCTAAATGTATACACCAGAGATACGTGTAGTGATGGTACCCTACATGTATACACCAGAGACACGTGTAGTGATGGTTACCTACATGTATACACCAGAGATACGTGTAGTGATGGTTACCTATATGTATACACCAGAGACACGTGTAGTGATGGTAACCTACATGTATACACCAGAGACACGTGTAGTGATGGTTACCTACAGTAAACACCAGAGATATGTGTAGTGATGGTTACCTATATGTATACACCAGAGACACGTGTAGTGATGGTAACCTACATGTATACACCAGAGATACGTGTAGTGATGGTTACCTACAGTAAACACCAGAGATATGTGTAGTGATGGTTACCTATATGTATACACCAGAGACACGTGTAGTGATGGTAACCTACATGTATACACCAAAGATACGTGTAGTGATGGTTACCTACATGTATACACCAGAGATACGTGTTATGATGGTTACCTATATGTATACACCAGAGACACGTGTAGTGATGGTTACCTTCATGTATACACCAGAGACACGTGTAGTGATGGTTACCTATATGTATACACCAGAGATACGTGTAGTGATGGTTACCTACATGTATACACCAGAGATACGTGTAGTAGTAGTGGAAAAGTAAGGGTTCTACGCCACATACTTTAACATGGGAAGAGGCGTAGCGCCTCCCTAATCGGGAGGCGCAAATGACGTCATCGATGACCCCGTGACATGACCTCCGACCCGAAAGGGGTGACCCTTTGACCTCCGTGGTGACCCCTACCACCCCTCCTCCGACCTCATGACCTCTACTGACCTCCGAAGGGTCGGTTGGGATCATCGAGTGCAAAAGTTATACAATGGGATTATGACGTATTGGGGTCATCTAGTGCAAAGAAAGCTTTAATCTTATGATATGTTCAGGGAGTAAATGACGTCAACATTGACCCCATGACATGACCCCTTGACCTCCATGTAGGCCCCTTCGACCTCTTCATTGACCGTCCGACCTCACGTTTGACCCCATGGCCTCTGCTGACCTCCGAAGTGTTGGGTGGGGTCATGTAGTCATCACATGGAAAAGGTGACTAATCACACTGTTTCGATCTGATCTAAAGGGGTGGGGAGATCGAGTCACTTTGATGGGGTAGGATCATAATACCTCTAAGGAGAGGTATTTATATATGACTAATAGGTTCGATCCCCTAGGCTGTATTGATCGAGTAATGACCACAGAAATGAATTTGACCCGATAACATATGGGATGACCTTTATATAGATCCCATTTGGGCCAAGGTTACCATGTCATAGGAAATAACTCAATGGTTATCTGTGGGATTATGAGATATTGTCAGAGATATTCAAATCCATTTTATATGATCAAGTAACATGCTGAGGTAGTATTATGGATCACATCTCATCTAAAAAAAAACAACACTATTCAAAGTGCAACATTTTATTGATATATCATGAAAAGTACAGCATTGAGGCAATTTACACTTGTATATCAGTGGCTCGAATCCAAGAATTAAACTTGGAAGGCCAATGTAACCATTTTACATAATATTGTTTATTAGGTCCAGTGCCTTTCGTCTTTAGAATCTTTTCCACTTTAAATACATCGTCCTCGAGAACGTCGACTTTTTGCAGTTCGGATGAATAGAAGGTTCCTTTGATGTCTTCATCGTTATAGTCTTTGAGTTTATACACGGGTAATCCTCCACGCAAGCGTCTACCAGCTATGATAAAGATCTCTCCCGACCACTTTTGATCATATTCACGAGAAAATACATTTCTGAGATAGGTGATCCGTACGTGGTCTCCCACTTTGAACCGGAAACCCTTCCCAACTCGTTTAGTCTTGTGTATCTTCTTTGGCCAGTACATTCTCCACCAGAGATTCGTTTCTTTGGATTTGGTTACTTTCGCGGGAGCCATCCCAATCGTCCGATGATAAGTGTTGTTGTAATTGGTGGCAAAGTCTTGTAGGCGATCTACGTAGCGATGTGTTTGTTTATAAGTCATATAACGATAGATCTTCGATTTTATCGTTTTGATGACCCGCTCTGCATAGTTAGCTTTCACCTCCGTGTTTTGGGAATATAGATGGTCGATACCACGGTCTTTTATGAGGGTGTTGAATGTCCTCGATCGAAATTCCTGTCCTTTATCTGTACGTACTCTGGTTGGTTTTCTCCCCTCTTCCAGTACGTCTGTAAATGCTTGAGAAACGCTTTCACCTCTCTTGTCTTTTAACGGACGCATCCACAGGTATTTCGAAAATATATCGATGACGACCAAAACATATACATATTCATCATTGTCCTCAGAGAATTTAGCCATATCCATGAGATCGGCATCCCACTGATCGTCGATACCCAGAGTAATCACTCTGTTTCTCTTGAATTTCCTTTTTAATGGTCTTTGTAAGCTATAAGCCTCTTGACTCTGTAACCATTTTCGTATCTTATGTTTACTGATGACGTATCTCCCCGCCTTTTTGACGTATCGATATAGTTTATCTGGTCCACTGAAACTCCCGGCATTGATGGGGTTATAGTAAATGTCCTTCAAATAGTCTTCCCACGTCATTCTCGTCCGACTGTGTGACGTGAAATGATTGAAAATGAGCGACGAATTGTATAAATAACTCATTCAGATCCTTCTGTTTCTTCCTCATCATCACTTTCTCCCTCATCTTCAGTTTCCATTTCTTCCTCCCCATCGTCAGTGTCCATATCCTCCTCCCCAGCATCAGTGTCTTCTTCATCGTCAGTATCCATTTCCCACATCCCTTCTAGTATGCCTTTATGTTTCTTGATGGCAATTCTAATGGCTTTGTCTTCTTCATAACCTCGCTCAAGTAATTCGTGAACACTACGCATGACCTCGCGATGTACCAAACCATTGTGAAGTTGCAATATATACTTTATGATGGACTTATAGCGATCCATGCATTGTCTGATATCTCTTTCGACTAGTTTTCTGTTAGCTTTTTCTTTTGCGTCTTTACTCGTCATGCCCTCCTTCTCATATTTTTCCATTTTATTCTGCCATTCTTCCTCATTGTCTGCTTTAGCCAAAATCATCATATTAGCAAAAGCTTCCTCTTCTCTATTTTCATCGTTAGTTTCCATACTTTCGTCATCCGTAGACTCTTCGCTATCTAAACGTATCCACTTTTTAGGTAGAGATGGCTCCTCATCCTCATCCTCCCTTTTTCTCTTTCTGGAACACCAGGTCTTTACGTGCTTTTGTAGGTCGTGTATATTATCAAGCATGATGCCACAATCGTCACAGGATGGCATTTCTATGTGCTCTGGACACGTCTGATCTCTTTGGATGTCAGTGGTTGAATGGTGATCCTCTGCATGACGTTCGTCTTTTATAGATTCAACTTCAGCTAACACTTCAGTGCGCATGCGCAAATGTTCTGGTGTGAATGGTTTTAAATCGACTAACAAATACCCATAAGGCTGAGATGTTGCTGCTTGGTAATGTCTCAACAAGTGCTGAGGGTTTTCGGGATACATTTGACGGGCTAGAGTCATGACCTGTTGTTTGTCCACGGGATTGTTAAAGATGATCAGATAGTGACAATTCCTTCTCTGTGTCGGGTCCTTGTTATGATACAGGTTCTGATTGATGGCAATGACCGACAGATTTCTGTGATGACTACCCTCCGTAAATAATTCGTTGATCCGTGGATCCTTAGCAGATGACGTCATAAGGTCGTCAAGAATCACCAGATTTCTAGTACTTGGGTCTATGAAGGTATCCTGCTCTAAGTCAGGAGGGATTCCTTGAATGAACTCCACTTGAGGATACACTGACTCTCTGATGACGTCATACAATGGCTGCCATCGTTTATATAACCAAATGATTCTTTGGGGAGCAGGGTCTATCATAGCATTGCATTTCTGAAGCAAAGCGCTAACAAACGCCGTTTTACCGCAAGACGTTGGCCCAGTGACATTAGCCGTAAACGGATGCTTAAAAACAAAGTTCTGTACTGGAGAATGTGTCTCTTGCCGCCGCCGCTGCGGCGGCGGCGTCGGCGTCGGCGTCGGTTGCATCTGCTGTGATTGAGGAGGTGACTGTTGCCACCGCCGCGGCGGCGGCGGCGGCGGCGGCGGGGATGCATGCTCCAGTTGAGGGTCTTTAGAAATCAATGTATGAAGATTTCGTCGATGCCTCAGCAAAACATCTTTCCTGGAAAACCATCCATGACAGTCAGAACATTGAAACATGTTGACACCTCCACGTTCAGTTGTTCAATGAGGAATTTGTGATTGAAGTGTCCCTTTTATAGAATGACAACACCATAGACATTTCGAACATATTTATTTCAATCATAACATATTCATATACACATATAAAATATACACATATAAAATATACACATTAAGCATAGGAAGGTATACGCCGATGTCCATAGGCTAAGGTATGTACCCCATCCTCTAAAATATAGCGTTTGTCGTCATAGGCAGAGAGAGTTGTTTTGTTAAGTTTCACCGTGTAGATTTGATGTTTATCTGTTCTGAACAAGTTCATAGACTCCATCTGAGTTTCTCTATTAAAAAGACACTCTCTGTAGAGCTCATGTCGCAACTTAGATTTGATGACAGCCTTGCTGACACCTTTTGCTGTTCTTTTTTCCGTGGTGTCGTAAGTCATGCTATACATTTTAGCTCTTAGTCCGACAAACTCTTTCATCGGTTCACCGTCTAATTCGTCTTTCATTTTTCCGATGACTTTCTTATTTGTAATATCATATAAGGGGTGGTCTTTGGGGTATCCACTAAGATCAAACAAATGTTTGTCTTCTGCTAGGTCTCGGTAAATATCTCTGGATTTGATCTTATAACACAAGGAATCGGTGTCCGTAAAGAGCAGTTGTGCATCACTGCGATATTTTTGCTTTATGTAATTGTAATGAAAATCATACATTAACACTTTTGACAGATCTAAGATGGTGAAGCCAACATAGATTGGTCTGTTGAGGAGTAATTTGCTTTTTTGTAATTCAATGGAGGCCAAATTCTCGTTAAATATCTTAAAGGATTTAAATCCAGGTTTCTTCGTGAGTTTGTGGAGTTTTTTTTCATGATGCACGAGCTGTATATCGACTCTTTTCCTCAGATTCTCCATCGTCTTCCCGAACACCGAGTTGTTCATGAGTTTATAAAAGTCCTTTTCAAACTCGTTCCTGGCACTTTTTCTCATGTTGGTGTTAAACTCGATATAAGGTTTCAACCAAGGACTCTGTTTAAAGGTGAGAACACGGTGGATTCCGGTTAATTTCATCCCCAGCGAGAGATAAAGTTGTAAATTCCTGTAATGTACCACGTAATTTTTCTTATCGTACAGATTTGGTACTAGTTTATGACACTCTGTAGATTTCATGCCTAGTTTTTCCAGCAAGTTGCGTTGATATGATGATAACATTTCCGGTGTGATGGTGTAGGCTTCGGGAGCTAGAGGATAGTCGTTGTGTAAGTCGTGAAGTTCCGTAGGATATTGTAAATCAACTTCTAGTATATATCCATCTTCTCCGTCTTCTGACACTTGAGTGACATCAAATTCATGGATGTCGTCGTCAGACAACCATTCGAAATCGTGAGTAGGTAGAGCTTGACTCATTCCCCAACCATACAAATTATTGGCATCTAGATAAATCAAGCTTTGATCTTCCTTATCGGCATCATAATCATCCAGATAAGGATTGTTTGCCTCGGCATGGCGCTGTGTGATCATCGCTACTCCACCCCGCAGTCCTTTCTCGATGAAAAGGTGCATGTCGGGGTCGGTAAATAATTCTAACTCTACACCAGTCATCTTAAGTGCGGCCTGCCATGCCAGTCCCGGGGATGTATAAAAATGAGCCGGGTCCAATTTATAAATACCTAGGCAGAGTGATCTGAAATTTTCAAACACATCTGCCAAGAGATGTACGTCAGTCTCCATGTACAAGTCGTGATACTCCCCCAGATTCTCGATGTTTAGGACGTCCCACACTAATTGGGCATGGAAGTAATCCTCCTCAGTGATGTGACTTTCATCCAGATCGTTGTAGAAGGCTTGCTTTGGGGGGAGTTCCCGTTCCTCGAATTTCTGGAAAGTGTTCATGTAACGATATGGGTACACCCCTTTCCGACTCAGTAACTTCATTTTCATGTTGGCATTCCCCGGTCGACTTTTCTTAACGTATGACTGTAGGTGTTTGAATTGGGTTAAACCATCTTGGCCTAAATTGTTGACCAATTTCTCGAGTGATGTAGAGAGAAATTGAAAGGTGTCGACAAACTCTAATTTTCCCAAAGAAAAAGATATATATTTCTCGTGGTTTTGTGGGATACAGTTGATCTTTTTATGCTTCATCTTGCCGATGGCTTCCATGATCAAGTGAGCGTCGTATCCTCTTAGGTTATGAAAGAAGACGGGAATACGTTCACGCTGTTTGTAGTTTAGGTTGCATTCATTGTGCGCTGCACCTCTATATTTGCCTGTGATGTGGCAATGATCACGAACGACCTCTACACCGAGCTCCCCTCCACAGATGCTGCAATGTGTTGCCGATTGGAAATCTTGAAAATCTTCGTCTGTCATCTCCATACGTTTTGGGTTACGTAATATATTTAACAAACGTTCCTCCAGGGCCACCATGTGTTCTACGAATACGTCTGCAGCATTGGGACCGCGGTATGTTACGTGATCTTCCGTTAATTCATCGGTGATACCTACTACTTTATAGGTGAAACCGGAAGGTACATGCTTTGCTAATTTGATGGTGGATGAGTGTTTTGGGTCGGGTTGACAACCATACATCCGCTCTAATACACATTCGAAATCTGCGTAAACCACCAGAGGGGATTTAAGCTGTTTGGATACATCGGTGTAACTCAACCATTTATCATCCTCGGAGGGCATCTCCGTCCGTTGCGCTCCATGGACTTGGCAGTAAGGTAGATGTTGATTAAGGAGTCGTTCTTTGGTGAACCCGTGAAGACAATAGTGACAGTAATGGTATTGATAATTACATGAATGCTGATCGCTGAGAAGCCGATTGAAATTCTTTATCCAACAGTAATGGCTTTTCTCCCCTTTGCTGATGACCAGGAGATTGACGTGCCGTATTCCTCTTTCCTTGGTGAGATGTAGAGGGTAGATCTCACTCTTCTCATAGGCAAAGACGTTGACAGAAATATCGTTTTGTTTTTCAAATTTGGTAACGTCACACACACGCACCGGAAACGGGATACCGCTGAAATCCAGCTCGTCTATGTATTGTGCATACTTTGCGACTCTGTTTGGATGTTGATGTTGTCCTTGTGTAGGGTGTAAAGCTGCCAATACCGACCACATAAAGCATTTCTCGTCTGTGTTCCTGACGTTGACAATGGCTTTCTTGTTGGCTAATTTTGCTGGGAGGGGCAGATAACTTGAACCTCTCGTCGGGCGATATGTGGCTATATGAATGTTGATGCCGCGAACTTGATCTAGTGTCCAGTTGCTGCCTTCCCGCTGATATTCGATGAAAGACGAAAATATTTTTTTCATGCTTTCACGCATGACTTCATCGATATCTTCTGCTTTTAGTAATATATGGCATCTCCCATGGAAATGGGGTTCCACGATTTCTACTTGATCTCCTTTGGTCTTGGAGAATCTAACCTGCATCGTGATGTAGAATTTCATACTTCGTCTTTTCGTCAACTCCTGTTTAAGTATCTGTCTGATCTTTTCTTCCTTTTCTTTCAAAAAGGTCATCGGGTCATATTTGGTCTGACCTCTGGCTTCCAATGAAACTTTTTTTAAATTCCCATCTATGGCTTCTTCTGTTGAAATACAATCAGGGTCACTGTTTGTATCTGCTGTCTCACCACCTCCTGCTTGATCATTTTGTACTATTGGTGAATGCAGGTTGTCGAGAGGATTTGAACAGCTCAACATTTCTCCACCCTTTTGACTTCCCATTCCTTCATCGGTCTCCATAGGCTCGTGATGATGCCCTTGATCCATTGATTTAGACTGGTGTGGATGATGGTTTCTAACATGACGGAGATAGTTATCTCTACGTGAGAACTGCATTCCACATCTCTCACATGTCATCTGTTGGCGGTCGTGTACCGTTCTAAAGTGCCTTTGTAAACCGTATTTTCGAGTAAAAGTCTTTCTGCAGACGTCACATTCATACTTGATTGGGCCCATGGTGTGCTGTAAAGTAACATTATACTACCATTTATAAGTGAATTCTTTCCCACGTAGTAAAACCATTTACTCTAGCGTGAAATGACGTGTTCCTACTTGTCTATAACTCACAATGAATATGTGTAAACACCTTATGATAACAATGATAATAAAGGTACATTAGTTGACAATACAGTGAAAGAACTGTAGAATCTATTTAACGCTTAGGTTACGATTAACTGGTTCTAAGGTTTTGAGTTTATTCTAAACACTGTATGTTTTAATATTTTGATATCAATCAACAATAATATTATCATCATCCATACGAAGCAATATCGAAATAGCGAAATCGCGTCTATTATCAATTAATATATTGTGTAAGGGGGTTAAAACGTAGATTGTAGATAAAGCAAAGTAGAATAATTCACTAGGATCATTCTTCATTGTAGACAGGGAAACTGACAATGTTTGAAAGTCATTAAACTACATCCACATTGTGATCATGTCTATACTTGTGTATTTAATTTCGTATGCCATTCAAACTCAGTCACCGGTAACGGTGATTCAAAATCAGTCACCGGTAACGGCAGCTTTATCTAAAAGATTAAAAGGGACACTGGTATAAGGACAGCTATATTTGATTGATAGGTGGGAGGAGGAGTCATATTAATGATTGAAGGCTTATGACGTGGGCCTACCTTTTTAAGAGCTCTCTCTCCGTCGGCTGTCTACAGCAGAATGAGAATATGTGAATGATTTTGACTTTTTATATCCTGTGTGACGTTACGGGAAAACCGAATTATCGGACAATAGCCAAGGCATTCCAGACATTGTATGTCTGTATAGGGGCCACATTTCTTTTGAATATTCCGAATGATAGTTGTGTGTATAGCAGCAATACGTTATAATTCTATTGAAAAATACACAATGCTTTTGCTGCTATAATTTTCTATAAACGACAGGGGCTTGTGAGAAAGAGAGAGAGAGAGAGAGGGGGGGGGGGTTTAAACAATCAATTATAGTACTTTATTCGAGTTGTACTGTACACACTGACAACGGGTTGGTCAGACACTAGACAAGTCAAATCAGGTGAAACATTGGTAAATATTTAAAGAGCTATGAATGATATCAATAGGTGTGGTGAAGATGGCTAATGTTTTGATAGTAAAAGTAGATACTCCATACAATTTTAAATACCTACCTGGATGACCAATTTCTAAATCATGAATGAGATGAATAGGTTCACTGAACACATGTATCGTCGTCTTAGATAGTATCTTTATGTTTATTTTAGTCCCCCCCCTTGCGTTGTGATATGAAGCGTTGTATATCTTTATGTTATAAGAAATGAACAGTATTTAATAGACGTGTTTCATAGATATCGCTTTTCTCAACTCCCCGTTAATCCCAACCCGCCAATGATTTAGATTGGAAATACTATATTTGTCATATATTCATGAGGCCATTTCTTTAAGTAAAGAAACCTATCTTGCTAATATTTGAACTCGATGTCCCACCCCCACCCAAATGGGTTGAAAATATTATTTTTGAAATGTATTCATCATGACATTTCCTTACACATATCACATGCTTACTTTCTGAACACTTTAGATTGTTGTACATAGTGACCCCTACCCCCACAGGTTGGGTCAAGCATATCATTTTCAAAATGTACTCATCGAGACAATTGATTAGATATATCACAACCCTACTTTATTAACACTTTTGGTGTTTTTACCCCCATTGACCCCCACCCCGAAGGATAAAAAAAAATATCATTTTCGAAATGTACTCATCGAGACCTTTCTATAGATATATCACAACCCTATTTTATCAAGAGTTTGATTTTTGTACTTATAAATGACCCCTCCCCGCCCCAAGGGTAAAAAATATCGTTTTTCGAAATGTACTCAACGATACCTTTCTTTAGATATATCACAAGCCTACTTTACTAAAACGTTTAATTTTAACACCTAACGACCCCCTCCCCACCCTGTCGATTGAAAATATCATTTTCGAAATGTACTCCTCCAGACATTTCTTTGGATATATCACAAGCCTATATTCCTTTAATTTTATATTTTCACTCATCCAACTGTAATTAAGCTAATTAATTCATATAATAAGATGCAAGGACCTACCTTAAAGAGATGTTTCGTTGGCCATCCTCGGCAAAATGAGGGGAAAGTGGAGAACGGGCCTTTTTATACTAGTCATTACGTCACGAATGATTTCATGTCTATTGGAACAATAGAGCTCACTCTAAACATTTCTCATCAAAAAGTGCTGACTCATTTCGTCTTTGGATGCCGAGGTGTTCACATCGTTGATTCCTTACTGTCTTAATACTAAACATAGGAAGACCCATAAAGGTAACTTCCACATCTTAGACTCCATTATGGGTAGGTCACGAGAGGGTCAATGAAGAGGTTGAAGGGTTAGTGAAGAGGTCGAAGGGGGTAACATGAAAGTCAAGGGGTCATGTCACGGGGTCAATGTTGACGTCATTTACTCCCTGAACATATCATAAGATTAAAGCTTACTTTGCACTAGATGACCCGACTCGACCCTTCGGAGGTCAGTAGAGGTCATGAGGTCGGAGGAGGGGTGGTAGGGGTCACCACGGAGGTCAAAGGGTCACCCCTTTCGGGTCGGAGGTCATGTCACGGGGTCATCGATGACGTCATTTGCGCCTCCCGATTAGGGAGGCGCTACGCCTCTTCCCATGTTAAAGTATGTGGCGTAGAACCCTTACTTTTCCACTACTTGTAGTGATGGTTACCTATATGTATACACCAGAGATACGTGTAGTGATGGTAACCTACATGTATACACCAGAAACACGTGTATTGATGGTTACCTATATGTATACACCAGAGACACGTGTAGTGATGGTTACCTACATGTATACACCAGAGATACGTGTAGTGATGGTTACCTTCATCTATACACCAGAGATACGTGTAGTGATGGTTACCTAAATGTATACACCAAAGATACGTGTAGTGATAGTAACCTGCATGTATACACCAGAGACACGTGTAGTGATGGTAACCTACACTTATATGCCAGAGACACGTGCAGTGATGGTTACCTATACGTATACGCCAGAGATACGTGTAGTGATGGTTATCTACATGTATATACCAGAGACACGTGTAGTGATGGTTACCTACATGTATACACCAGAGATACGTGTAGTGATGGTTACCTATATGTATACACCAGAGACACGTGTAGTGATGGTTACCTACATGTATACACCAGAGATACGTGTAGTGATGGTTACCTATATGTATACACCAGAGACACGTGTAGTGATGGTTACCTACATGTATACACCAGAGATACGTGCCGTGATGGTAACCTACATGTATACACCAGAGATACGTGTAGTGATGGTAACCTACATGTATACACCAGAGACACGTGTAGTGATGGTTAAATACATGTATACACCAGAGATATGTGTAGTGACGGTTACCTATATATATACACCAGAAACACGTGTAGTGATGGTTACCTACATGTATACACCAGAGACACCTTAAAGTAGAGCAGTCCTAAATGGACAAATACCCCCCCCCCCCTCCCGCGACAACAAAGTGGAGACATGCATTAATTCATCCCTTTAAGACAACCCATGAGGCATCTATAGAACATGTATAATAAGGTTTAACCCCTTGTGTCTATTGTAACCTTGACCTATGACCTTGGTTCAAGGTCATGACACACCTTTGGATCGTAAGCAACAATTCTGTGAAATTTTACTGAAATCCGTGCATATGGGAAGAAGTTATGGCATGGACAAGGTTATAACAATTGTGTCTATTGTGACCTTGACCTTTGACCTTGGTTTAAGGTCATGGTACACCCTTGGATCCTTAGCAACAATTTTGTGAAATAGTATTGAAATCTTTCTACAGGATGAGAAGTTATGGCCCGGACAACGTGTTACTTATTGTGTCTATTATGACCTTGACCTTTGAACTATGACCTTTGTTTAAGGTCGTTACATACTCTTGGATCCTAAGCAACAATTGTGTGAAATATTATTGAAATCTGTGCACAGGGCGAGAAGTTATAGCCGGTACAATATTTCTCTTTTTGTATCTATAATGACCTTGATCTTTGACCTATGACCTTGGTTTAAAGTCATGACACTTTCTTTGATCCTAAGCAAATACTCTGTGAAGTATTATTGAAATCTGTTTACAGAGGAAGAAGTTATGGCCCGGATAATGTTTTATTTATTGTGTCTATCATAGCCTTGACCTTTGACCTATGACCTTAAATCAAGGTCATGACACACCCTTGGATCCTAAGCAACAATTTTGTGAAATATTATTGAAATCCGTGCACAGAGTGAGAAGTTATTGCCCGGACAAAGTTTGGTGGACAGACGGACAGACAAGACAGACAGAACAGACAGGGTGATTCTTATATACTTCCCCCCAAGGACCCCCCCCCCCCCAAAAACAAAAAAAACCCTTTGTTTGGGGGGTGGGGTGGGGTTATAATAATGGTTACCTATATGTACACACCAGAGACAAATGTAACGGTGGGTACCTACATGTATACACCAAAGACACGTGTAGTGATGGCATTAGTTGTGTATATACAAATGGCGTAGCTCAATAATAAAGGGTCAGATCATGATCCTAATATTTTTGGTCCGAATCCTTCGAGAATCTGATGAGTTTTATGACATTCGGAAGATACCGGAACGATTTGAGATTCCATGCTAGAATCTGCAGTAATACGAGAAAAACCCCTTACCGTCCCATTAGGCCCAGTGTATAGGTCACCATATAACGAGTTACAGAATCGTCAGGTAATCAAAGTGTGGAAGACTAGTAGTAATACTATAAATGACTTCTACTTGGCGTGATTTCTATTTGTCGTGACTCTATTTTCACGACTCACTTTGGATAATTTCGCCAAACGTAGACATGATAATGGGATTCATTCTCAAATGCTGAGATGGTCCAGCCAAGTAACTTTGCATGGGGTATACAATTATTGCCTTAAGTGAGAAAATAATTAAGAATAGTTTATTTTTGTGTAGTTCTCCAGTGAATTAAAAAAAAACTAATATTCATATACTTACAATACTATTAGTCATATATTAGTACGACTGAAAATTTGCATTATCGTTTACAATAAAACCAAAGTCATGTCGCATAATTCATTTGGAATGTTTCAGGTCTCATGAAAAAATGGTTGGAAACATGATATGAATTTTAAACAGTCAAATCAAGAGAAGAGAGGACTTAATTCTCGCGTGGAGTCAAACTCACAAAACAGCGCAAAAATAGATATCTCGCTATCGCAAAGTAGCAAGTAGTATGATATCTGCATAATGGAGACGTCAACAACTACACACTCGTTGATTCAACTATTTCATTCACTTTTCTCAGACAATGAAACGAAGATTATGTAATCCTATAATCTTCTTACTATATAATGTATCATTACAAATGCAAGTAGTCAATTTGTTTTAAGTGACTTTTAAGCGAGTAGTCATTTGAGGCAGATGGCCTTTTAATACTGGTTGATTCTGTATAGTAAATTTTATTGTGGGAGTAAGAAACAAAAAGAGGTGGTTGTTAAAGACAGGTGAATGCTTTATACAGATGGTCTTTATTGCAGGTTGACTGTAAATACTTTACTTATTTCTTGTTTCTTTGTTTTGTTTTTTTTTTAAGTTTTAAAATTAGAAATTAAAATGGGTTATCTCAGAGGCCAAAATTGTCTACTCACCTATTCCATGTTTTTTGCTCAGAGTCCAAGTCTTCGTCCTTCCCCGACACTGACCAGTACTCCTTGTAAATGGTAGTGGACAGTGCTTGACCTATGAGGTCACTACACATGTACATAGATCCCATTTTTATAATCAGATCTCCCTCGAGTCAAAAACTTTAATGTTTCCATTTAGTCCTCAAGTGTAACATTTTTCTTTGTTATTAAAATCACATTATAAATTCATTCTCCTTCAAGTCCAATAGCGCTCCGTAGCGCAAATAATATGAACTATAAAACTAATGTTTCTCTTCATATACTCTTATTTGATTGTTCGCAAATTTTCAAACAAAGCATTTTTAAAGTCAATCACAGCTAAAGCACTTAAAATTGCATATACTCAAATAAACCGGCGACCTTCTTCTCCTATAAGAAAAGTTAAACAAACAAAGACTTCTTAACGATATACAAATTAAATCAGAATAACCCTATATCCGTAATGATAATATTTCGTTAAGGCAGATTCAGCGAAGAATACAATATAGTAACGCAAATTGCTGAGCGCATATGTAAATAATACCTATCGATACAAACAATAAGATAATGGCAGAATTGTCCAATAGCATGCCCCATTCCTTGAGTTTAAAATAGCTTACTTCCATAAAAATTGTCATCGATAAGTGATTGATTCCGCATGAACGTTTATCAGGTCGTGGCCAATGCAGATAATCGATAATTCACGATGAGTTCCAATTACATCGGAATCCAATTGCGTCATTGCTCCATGAAAGAAAGCATAGTTTTTTTATTATCTAAATTAACTTCTGCTCGTAATCGCTTTTTAATTAAATGATGGAATCAGTTAAGTTCAGGCATAATATCTGTCATAATCACTTCGCTTTGTTCCAGCAAGCTAGGGCTCTATGGCTGAGATATGTGTTGTATGAAAGATACGAAAGACAAACCTTACTCACATAGAGCATTGGTGCTAAATCCCTTACTGAATTTTACGACATCACTTTCCCATCATGCAACACATTTTCATCCCTTTATTTGAAAATCTTGAGGCACTTTATTCCGGACGTCTAACAAGTGAAGAGAGAGTGGCTTCGATTGGCATATAAAACAATATAATTTCCCTTAAATACAATTGAAAGCACGAACGAGCACTTCATAACTCTTATAAATTTCCCGTAGTTCAGCAAAACACAACGGACTCCTCTGAAACAAGAAACCAAGCGTTCGTCACTGACGCCTCCTAACGATATATGTATAAAAACCTTGAAAGATAAGTATACTAATTGCCTCCCGTATATTTTATGAATAATCCCGGAGAATTACGTAAATACCCGAACACCTAATCCGGGATTAGTTTGATTTATATGAAGTTAAATGATGTATTGAAATCGACATGTATAAGTCAATTCAATCGATGATCAGGATTAGAGAATTTTTGTTGTGAAGGGTAAATACCTCCAAATCTCCCAACAGAAAATCGTTTTACGTCTGAGATAAGTCTCCTCATTAAAATAGGCATGGGGCATCATCCCAAACCGGATAAAGAGGCGAATAGGGCATCATCCCAAACCGGATAAAGAGGCGAATGAACTAAAGGAATCCAAATGCGATTGTCTGGTCATAGGATATGGCGATTTATCTCCTTTGTTGCTAAAATGTTCAGAGTTGAACTGAATTGTCTTTCTGAAGCAGAAGTTCTGATTTATTTCATCCATTCCTTTTCCTTATCACGCGTGTGCTATCAGTTTTGCTATTCTTTGTCACGCACCACAATTGTTCAGTCACGCATTTGCGTACCCGCTCTACTGTCTACCATTGTCTGCTGCGGTTTCCTAAAATTGTGCCCAGATTCGTTTTTGTGTGTGACGCATTTTGACTGATTTGCCGTGTGACTTCTAGAGCTCAGTTTCGCTGTTTTATGTTGTATACATCAGAGTTAGGTCTTCTTTAATGTCACGAACAATTTTTCATAATTGGATTACACTTCATCTTCATCATTTACATCATTGACATCATCCTTATCATCGACGTCATCTTTATCATCTACGTCATCTACATTACCTGAATTCTATCACTCTCATCATTGCATCAAACCGCCAGGCTTCAATTCGAATGTCGTGTCTCATGCGTTTGAATTCAATACTTGCCTACTGCTACCAAGCTGTTGTAGCCGTACGTTGTCCATGAAGTCCAGAATTACATTCTTGTACTACAGAAGTTATCATTTCCTCCATTGCAATGCTATCCTTCAAAACCTATACGTATCACGTTTGTAACTCTAATAATGTGAGATTGGTATTATTTAAATGGTTAATCCCAGCCCAGACTGCGATGTAGATTTCCTCAATATCAGTGCATGATTTACTACTTTCCTCCCAGTACAAACAATAATGCTATTCACCATATTTGAACGGCCATATCAGATCGGTAAGAACAATTAATGATGTATAAATCGACTGAATCTTTACGATTAAATTGTAAGATAAAAAAACCCGACAAGATTTTTTGTTAAAGTATTGCAAAACCTGTGGAACACTTTATGTCATAAATGTAGTGAAAAAGTAATCTTTTCGGTAAAAGGAAGTCGCCAATGTCAGTATTAATTTAGAAATAGAACGTTCGATCGTACTTTTAAGTTTCAGGCAAATCCCTTTCCTTGTTGAATATTTGTGGATTGAAAATAGGTCATATGTATTTGTGATAAATACACTCTCTTTTAACCATGCGTTTTATTCTCTTTTTTTCATCTGTATTGTAGAATCCGTTAAGCACAGCGTGTGTGATCTGCCAGTAGGAGAAGCTTACAGGAGAAGCTTACGTAATATAGAAATTCTGTCTTAACATCATATAATGATCTGTGATTCTATTTACCGTATCTGACTTTCTGTGTGATATCAATCTTACTCTTTTGTTAATCAGAAGTGACATACAAGTCATGTTAACCTCTGGTTTGTTACCCACTAAGTTGTAACTCTTTGGGGTTTTTTTTTTTTATTGAATTGAATTTTATAAACCGTCAGGTTTGTACACAATTAAGAGGATGGTATGTTTGACTGGTTTTCTTTGGTTGCAGTAATGTTTACTACTGACCTTGATGTATAATTTACAAGCATCGGTGCAAGAAAATTTAAAG
Organism: Pteria penguin; assembly: GCA_035048485.1. Lineage (NCBI taxonomy): Eukaryota > Metazoa > Mollusca > Bivalvia > Pterioida > Pteriidae > Pteria > Pteria penguin. The sequence continues at coordinate 30,806,550 of CM068582.1, read as the reverse complement.
TACATTGTATCATTGACGGAAAACACATCCCGAAGGTTTCAGGTGAATCACCATTTAGGCAAGTGCTACAACTATAAAAGAAAAAGCAAACTTTATTCCCTGTAACTATTATTTTCAGTGGTTGTTCCTCTGTAATTTACTTCAATTCTTAGCGAAATAAATAAATTGCACTTTCTTCAGGGGAAATAACTATCATATTATTTTATTTAATGTAGATCTGTATGGAACGCCATAACTGTCTTAAGTTTGCATTATTAACTATAAACAGTCATTCAACAATAATATTACGTCAAAACAGTATGCCATTAAATATATTTTATATCATATGAAGTCGAACAAATATGATGTGAAATCGAAATAGTCCTTTATGAGGTCAAAATATTACGTTAAGTCACAAAAGCATGTAATGGAGTCAAAATAGTATGTTATGAAGTCAAAACATTACGTTATGAAGTCACAAAAATACGTGATGGAGTCAAAATAATATGTTATGAAGTCAAAACATTATGTTATGAAGTCACCCAATACGTTAAGGAGTCAACATAGTATGTTATGAAGTCATCAAAGTTCGTTATGAAGTAACAACATTACGTTAGGAAGTCACAGAATTACGCTATGCAGTCAAAACAGTATGTTATGAAGTCAAAACATTACGTTATGAAGTCACAAAAATACGTTATGGACTCAAAATAGTATGTATTGAAGTCATATAAGTAGCACTGAGGTATGGACTGCCTTAATATGCATACCATATTAGATGCGTTGGCTCTTCCGTGTTTTGATAAGAAACAAGAATCGGAAAGGCCTATCCATGACACACGATGATGTTAAGTTCTGTTAACACTAGGTACACAGTGGTCCCTTTGTTATACTTTCCCTCTTACTGATACATGCTAACACAAAGCATATCAATATACATTAATCTTGCATTCCTTGCTCGAGTAGCAGCAATACTCGGCCCGAATGGTCTCTGTCGTGACAATACATTGATCGTGGCTTATCATATGAATTCATGGGAACAAGCTGATATATCATGTGTGACTTGGACAGCCTAATCTGTGGGTATACATACAATCAATTCAGACAAGTACGCGCGTACTTTAGCATGCCACCCACCTTAGTTGGGTATAAATCATATGCACCCAGCCTGAGTGGTTTGCAATCCTAGACAAGGGTACGCCAATATCAGATTAAGACACTTCAAACGTGATGTAAAAAATCACACCACTGTTAAATATTTCTCTGTCATTTACCTCATTTATTATCCCGAAGCAAATTCATTCCTCAAGAGAGAGAGAGAGAGAGAGAGAGAGAGAGAGAGAGAGCTAGAGTTCAAATCAAAAATATTCTATCTGAAAATAACGATTATCGTAGTTCAGTCCAATGTTAGTTTTCGAATTGACCGATGTTTGAAAATGTCAGGAAGAATAAAAATCATACCTCTAATCATTCAAATAAATTCATGACCAAATTATTGGCAGCTCGACGGCGCACTTATTGGTTGCAATAGGGTGCATGCAGACCGAAGCGGTTTGTATACAAACCTTGATCTTGTTTCAAAAAATGATAAAACGTCAAAACACATTTAGCAGAAAACTATTTCTAAACATTATTTTCACGAAGTTTCTTTAACGATTTTCAGTGAGTATAATTTATTTCTTTTGTTTCAGAGAATATTTCATCAAAAATATATGAAAATGATATGTAACTATGACACGAGTAATGTAATACAAATTTTCAATTGTATCAGTTGAACATTTATATCTCAGCTATCCAAGGAGTTCCTATTGAGTGATTGGTATGAATTCGGAAAAATACTCATAACTTTTACATTAGAGGAGTTTTTAGCCAAAGCTTGTTAGAAAAAAAAATATGTTAGTATGAAACATCAGTAATATGTATGGACAAGAGGGATAACTCAATAGTAAGTATTTATCGACTACGCACGCTTGGTCTCTTGTTCTTTGGAGTAATATGCTTCAATGCTTTGTTTAAATTGTTTTTCAGCTACATAATGGATTTTTTAATTATTATTTTTGCACATGCTATGCAGTACATGCTTCATTGAATATACTATAATCACCGTTCTTGACTGATTAGTTGGTTCGGCTTGTTACTGATAGGTCACAGAAGTTATGGAATCTAGTTAGCCATAGACCGATGGCTATATCCAGTATACGTCCAATATTCAATAGTTGAGATTTTTAAAAAGTCGGATTTAAGGACGGGTCTAGCACGTGTAACATACATCAGAGGAGAATAAAGTAGGAGGGAGGTGAGAAGAGGGTGGAGGAGAAAATGGTGGCATGGGGGACATGGATGGAAGAGATGAAGCAGGCAAAGGGCAAAATTCAACCTCCATCCCCTCCCACCCCACTGCCTTGGCCCATCATCTTTCATGCTCTAGTAAGGGTATCCGTGCATTGATATTTTAATCCCAATGATGGAATATACCTTAACTGAAAACAGCGGATCCTTGACCCATTAGATTTCAGTCTGAGAATTTCGTTTGAATCTTTGATGCATAATTAACAAGTAGATATAAAGCAACGATTCATATGAAACAAAAAGTACCTCTCTGTTACATTATAATTTGAGTTTTTCCTACACAAAAAGAAAACGACGGACAAGTGAAGTAATCTAAATCTTCCAGTCCTTAGTTTTTCAATATAATACGGTTTTTCATTTTTATTCATATTCCACTTTACCTTTTCAAAATTCATTGTTTCCATTAAAACTTTGTTGAAAGTGATTTATAAAACACATCGATTACATAATGAATCTTAAACAAGATAAACTGGGCTATAGTGACCATAAATAATGACTATACCCTTTCCCATGCAATACTGGTTAATAATAAACTGAACTACGGACTCCTTGGCATTTATCATAATGTCATCATTGATTACTGTCATCAAGGCATGATGGATAAAGTCCGACATTTACATATATGTGTCATTCTAATATTTCTTTAGAAATGAAATAATTGAAAGTGAATTATTTGAAAATGAGAGCCAAAAATGACTTAAATATACGTATGTAGATGCACTTTAAAGATTATGAAGGAGAGGGGAAAGTGTTGTGGTTACCCACCACTCCGAATTAAAAGTTCGTGCTCTATCTCTTTGTATAGTATTAATTAACATAGAACGAAACTCAAAACATGAAATTGTAAAACTTTGAATGTACATGTATAGGTAAAAGAGTATTTTTCACAGAAAACGTTTGGGAAGTGTTTTGCCATTTGAACACAAGTAATACCTTGTTTGTAGACTAATACATGCGTATACATGCATTGTGGAAGAAGAGGGAACCTACAAGATTGGAATGTTACAATTTATTGATTTCTGAAAAAACAAAACTTAAAAGAAAATCTATGTAAAGTACACTCAAGTTGACATCAACTACAAATAGTGATAGGGGACCTGACATGCTAAATCTCTCACTATTGATCTATAGATAGGCATAGTTCAATTTTATTCAAATGGTGATCTTGTTATTCTAATGATCTTTTCTGATATGTTTGTCGTTAGTGATACTCAAATTAAAAAGCCATTTTAAAGTAAACGTCAAATTATTGGTATTATTATTTATTTTATTTTGGTCTTCCATGATCCTAAATCTGGGAATCCCCTAGGAATATGATAAACTCAGTATATATCATAGCTACGTATTTGTGGAGAGCTGTTCTGAAACTGCTTCTATTACTGATCGATTTTCTTGATTTTGATCAAAATCTATCAATCGATTCTTCAGACGACGGTGTTGGCAGAATAACCCCCAATCAAAATCCCCAGTGTTTCAATAGATATTGATTAAACCAAAAACCCAGTGATTTTCTGAAAAACAAAGCTAGTGAAAACTTGTTTGGATTGTTGTCCCCATACCTATAAAAGCTTTATCAGAACTCGTGCCAATGGATTATGAAATATAAAATGTAATACAAAAATCAAAACATACAAATGTAAATGTCGCATTCTCTCAACAAACCTTTACAAAATATACCATCTTATGTCAGATCAAAGAAATCAGGAAGAAATTTATTTAACTATTTTCTCATAAGATTAATCTTTCAAATCGTGCAATCAATCCTTGATTGTCAATTAAGATTAGATGACAGGACAAACGTTCCCGTGACCCTGATCGGTCTTACACGATATATAGGGGACACCACAAAACGTTTCGTTACTTTATTTCATGTCAATAGTATACTTATCATGATATCATTGTATCTTTTTAAGTGATAAGATCTTTCATTGATTTTTTGGACACGGCTGAGCATTATCTGATCATTTTTCGCATCAGGTATATAGCCTGTGTTTTTCGATTCATTTTAGTTTGATTTATAATAGCAAAGCTATTTTGACTTTTCGTTGGGTAAAGTCGAAATAAAAATTAAATGTGAGTGCGTAAAATCGGATGAGGTAAAACCTTATTATCTGCTCTCGGTAGCCAATTTTCTTTTTGTTTTAGGTCCATTTAATCGTGCCCCCCCCCTTTCTCTTTCATCTTTTGTTCCTACATCTTTCTGGATACATGTTCTCGATGTTAAATTCGATTTTCACCTATTTAGTTCGCTGGGACAAAGGTCCGGAGAGCTAGTGTCATATACCTAGTGTCGGCGTCGACGGCGTAGACAAAAACTTTTACCTTGGCCATACCTTCAAAACTATTAAAGATATGGTTTTCATATTTCACATATACATTTCTTGAGACAAGACCTTGCCATTGATACCATCATTTTGACTGTGCGACCTTGACTCTGACCTGTTTTCCAAAACCTTAAACTTTGCCGATAACTTTTCAACTACCAGTGATAGAGCTTCACATATGTCTTCATTATGACTAAACCTTTCTGTGTCTATCAAAATTTTTGGCCACACGACCTTGACGTTGAAGTTTGACCTACTTTTAAACTTCAACCTTGCCCGTGACTTGTCAACTACTAGGGGTAGGGCTTTCATGTTTCACACGGGTGTTTATCGTGGCTAGACCTTTTGTCCGTACCAAACTGTTTGGCCTTGCGACTATGACATTGAATAAGGAAACATTGAAAATACACGTTTTTCCTCTAAAAATGCCCCGCCGGGGAGAGAGAGAGAGAGTCAAGCAAGCAGACAGACAGTCAGACAGAGAGGGGGATAGAGCGAGAGAGAAAGGGGGATAGAGAAAAAGAGACAGACAGAACTTTGAAATCTTTATGAAACTACAATGTATAAATACTTTAAATGCACATGACAAACCGTTTGTTACAGTAAAATCTCTTTGCTTTTGTTGATCTTTCAAATAAGTATATATGTTGTTATAACTTCGCAACACAGAGAGAAGTAAATTGCTACCTTTACACACATATATATTAATAAATACCGCATTCAACATTATCGTTAGTCAAGTAACATGCAACACTTTGTTTGCATGAAATTAGTACATGTAGTACAAATAAACACTAGTAAATGAAAAGAAATTAGATTTAACCCAAATATTAAAACTTATCTTCATTTTTAAAGCTAAAAATCTTTCCACATAGTAAAAATGTTTCACTTGCCTTCAGTTCCCAATATCTATTTTCAAATGAGCTTGGCATACAAATCTCCTGTACAATGGGCAGAATACACCTTTTTATGCTATCTTAATACCTTCACTATTAAGTATAATATCATATATCCTTGTGTGGCTGAAAATAACACAATTAATTTCAGAGTAAAGTGCCGGATCTCTATGTTTCTTGTTATGGCTTTTAAAGTCAATACCCGATATTTTAAACAGTTAAATCATGTGGGTCAGCCAGCACTTAACTTATAAGGGTGGAAATGGTCCCATATCTCGGAACGTTTTTAATTAAGCGTGAGACAAACATTTAACACTGTATAACATTAAAAGACATGGATTTGTATCGTTGATATTCAAATAATTGGCTTTATTTTTAAAAGATATAACTTTTTGGCAGAGGTAACATATTTATATTGAGATATAAGACATAGTTATGAGCTATATTTAGCTATTATATAGAGACAAGCATTCATAAGTTCAACCTTGCACAACTCTAAATCTACCGGATCCAAGACAATACTCAATCCCTATCTCTTACTTTATATAACTAATGACCAAGTTTGAAGTTTTGTTGTAAGTAGAATAATCTTTAAGGTCAAGGTCAAAACGTAAAATAATTTATGGGTAATGAAAAGTTTTCTCAAAAGGATTATACACATGAAATATTTAAGCCCTATCTCTTACTGTTCATACGTTATGACCATGTTTTAAATTTTTTTGTAGAGTAGGTCAAACTTCAAGGTCATGGTCACAAGGACAAATATTTTGGTACCCAATGAAAGGTATTTGCACAAGGAATACACATGTGAAATATTAAAGCCGTTTCTAATGATCCTAAAATTCCAGGTTAAAGTTTTGTCTATATAGGTCAATCTACGAAGTCAAAGTCACATGCAAAAAAAAAAAATGATACGGAATACACATGAGAAATATCAAAGCCGTTTCTAATGATTCTAAATTTCCAGGTTAAAGTTTTGTCTATATAGGTCAATATTCATGGTCAAGGTCACATGCAAAACAAAAATGCTACGTTATGAAAGGTCTGGCCAAAAGGAATACACACAAGAAATATCTAAGCCCTATCGCTTTCTGTTCATAAGTTATGGCCAAGGTTATACTTTTTTGAAAGTAGATCAAACTTAAAAGTCAAGTTGAAAAATTTTGGTACCCAATGAAAGGCCTTACACAAGGAATACACATGTGAAATAGTGTAAACCTGTCTCTAATGGTTCTAAAATTATGATCTAGGTTATAGTGTTTGTCTACGGACGATAACGACGACGACAACAACGACGACGACGCCGACGATATCAGTGGTATGACAATAGGTCTCCGTACAAGCTAGAAAACCATTGATAAAAATTGTATCCCTCATAACGTTCGCGATGTAGCAAAAGTTGAGAAAACAACGTAGGTAGGCCTTCACTATATTTTCATAAAAACATGCCTAAAACATTATAAGATGACCGAATTGACCTCCGCAATATTGATGCGTTGCCACAATGGCGTCTTGTCTCTCTGACGAGACAGTGATAACCGATGTTCTGTGTTACGGTACGTGTAAATACGTGAAATCGTGTGGTGCCGGTAAAAACCCCCAATAATTAATCAATAATCAACAGAATTTCTGTGTAAGTAAACCATCCAACATATAATATTTACTCGTCAAAATATTAGAAACATTTGGAAGATCCTAATTTTGTATTAAATGTTAATATTTCTTGGAAAGAAAGAATAATCGGTTTTTACTTTGAAAATAACAAAATGAAAACATGCAGTTGCTCAGTAATATTATTTCTTGTGTTGCCCTAAAATATTTAATATAAAATGGTGTTTTGCAGGCTTGATAACCTACAAGAAAAAGGGTATGATATTCAACTTCATTCAAAGAAATGTATGAAATTTTGGTATGAAGTACATGTACTGATATGCATACTTGAAATTATATAGTATGTTATACATTGTATGCACTATGCTATGGTTTTAAATAATAATGTTATGATATATCCTGTCCCGGGTTATATCAAATTTGTATATATGGGTACAAGTATATTCAATAAAATTTAAAAAAAAATATAAGAGAAAAGAAAAAACCACTATTGTGATAGCAGCGAGTCCACTTAGTAAATAGAGTCATTTCACTCAGTCTCTTTTATACTAATAAGAAAAACCAAACAAACTCCCTAAAAACCCAAACCTCAAGCCAAGCCCCCGGCGGCAAAAAAAAAGTCCAAAAAGTTATCTTTAGCGTGAAGGTCATTCTCAAGGTCAAAAGTCATCGATCTTGGTGTCATTTGAAAGGGTTTCATTATCTGAGTACGCATGTCAAATATAAAGTCTCTATCCCTCGCGTTTCAAAAGTAATAGCCAATGTTATAGATGACAACAGACAAACAAACAAACAAACAGACAGGACAAAAACAATTTGGCCCCAATCTATCGATCCGGGAGCATAAAGAAATGTTGGGGCATCTTTTACGGCGGTGTATACCAAAGAGCATTACACATTTTGGGCTTCTTCATGACGCCAAATTTTACATCTCGGAAATTTCTGGATTTATTTATGAGTTTCAAGCGACAATGGGATAATGACAATAGGGAATTATATTTTTACTAGTCTCTTTTCTCTTTATTGAAATCAAAGGTATCAAATATTGCATATATAATGATTCATTTGTTGCTTTGTATATTGTTCAGAGTCACTTCAAGATATTTTACCCCTGTTATGACTAAACTTAAAATCGAAGTGTTTTATGTGCAACATTATCGGCATGGGAATATATAAAGATATTATAATAAAATTTATATTTTGTATAATTCGTTTGTACCATTTAAAGATTTACAAAATGATGTTTAATAAGATTTTTAAGAATGTTTTCAAACTATTATCTATAACATTTATTATACGTTTTAAGAACATTTTTGTGTTAACTTGGTACGGCGATGACAGATTTTCATTGAAAGAATTAAATCGAGAATAACTTTGTAATAGGCAAAATGCTATATTAAGGATAAAATTCCAGTATCAACCGCACCCCTCTGGCTAGACGATTGTATACTGGTTACCGACAGGGGATACATATACAGACGTGAGAAGTTTAGCAACAGGAAATTTAATTCTGTATGTATTGATTATTAAAACAAGAGAGTTAATAGTGAAACTATGTAAAAGACACGTTCAATTTGTTTAATAAGATAAATGTCCGCACACAAGAGTGATATATTTCATTTATAATTGATTAAAGTCGGTATCCATACGTTACAGGTCACTTAAGAGTTAGGAATCAAAATGGGCATGGATTGCTCACCTGGCATGGGTGTACAAGCATTTAATTACAAGTGAATTCTTTAGTTTTTGAACGTTTTTTGACTGGAATGAAGAACAATAAGACAAATACTCGAATACTTAATTGTAACAAGTAACGTGAATTAATTTTGTTATGCCACGAATTGTTAAAGATTGTGCGATACTGCTGTCTGTAGAGTCGCATATTTAATTGTCGAAACTAGCTATATACATGTACATAGCGGGCGGGGATATCATAACATGCCTACATGTCAAAGTTCGTCAGAACATCAGTTCTTCATATTCTTTAAGACGTTTTGGTTAATGTAACGTGTGTATTAACACCGTTTTAAAAGTAATAATGTAAGAGGATAGCCTTTCTCTCCTCCGTATTTTCTTAAGCCGATGTGGCCTGGTGGATAAGGTGCACGGCTCGTGACCGAGAGGTCCCGGGTTCGACTCCCGCCCTGGACACAGGTCTAAATTTGTGTGCAATGCATCAGGCAGATGCCGTCACCATATACGTGAAATGATCATGGAGTGACGTCAATCGATCAATCAGTCTGTATCTTCTTTTTTATTTTTATTTTTATTTCAATCTATTTATTGATTATTATTATGTATTATTATTATTTTTTAATTTTGAAACTTTAAATTCAGTTTAAATTCAGCCGGCACATTCGCTACAGAACCATCTTTGGGATATAGTACAAGTTCATGAATATGAATGGACTTCCACAAGCTGCGCATTCATTCTTTGACTGCTGGTATAAAATGCGTACTACAAAGAGACGTTCAAGCAGGTCGGTCGATAACGTGCTAAGCTGTGGGTCGAATGGTCCGACAGCTTTTCCATGCCCTATCTTTCGGATGAAATCGTATTAACCGATGCCCCTTGTCACGGTCGACGTCGGAACGTTCGTCGTTTTAGTAGAATCCAGTAGGTTCTTTATTTCTCGGTACTGCATCAGGCAGATACCACGACCACAAAATGAATAAAATTGGTGTGATGTAAAACATTTAAAAATTAAGAAGACACCCCCTTCACCTATTACTGTGAGTGCTATGAGACACTGAATTGTTTAACTGAAGCATCGATTTATAAGATATCACGCTATCACCTATCTAATAATTTTAGTTTTTGAATGGAATAGAACTATCCGCTGAGGTATTGAATTAAAGTAAATTGAGGTGGTCAGTTCAGGACCAGTAGAACCGGGGTAAGAATGTCGGACTCCTGTCTACCAGATGGAACTGTAAAGCCAGCATAAATGATATGTAAATAAATAGTATTGTTTCGGGTAGGGCCATGTTATAGGTCTGCACCAGACTGGAGCCGCCACCATATAGCGGAGATATTCTGTCGTGGTGTTATACAATCAATCAATATGCAACGTTGTTGAAGGCAGCCTTGTCTTATCACTTCTGGTTCTCGAGATAAAACACCATCAATTGGCGATTAAATCATAAATTGCAGATACTTCCTTCCTTATCGATTGAATGGAGACGTCGTTTGCTTTGGTGAAAGAGAATAGGGTGTAACCTGTATTGTTTCCGGGTCTCAAGATAGCATACTCAGGGGCAAAGGACAAAAAAAAGGGGGCAAGAGGGCGCTGATTTCAAAATTGGGGTGCACATATGGACACAACCCACTTGCCCCTCCCTAACTTTTCACAGAAAAGTTGTATGAAAAAAAAATGAATGTTTATCATAATTTTATAAAAATTACCAAAAAAGTACGATAATTTTACATACATATATAAATACAAACATTCAATATTATCGTTATTATTATTATTATTATTATTATTATTATTATCATTACTTTTATTTGGCTTCTCATTCTTCAGTTTCTGATGTTACAGTTTTAGACTCAGCATCGTCACTAATATTATCACAATGATAAGGCTTTCGCCTCGTTCCTCCCGGCCCTTTCTGCCATGATATCAATCATAGGGAAAGGTCGAGTCGAAAGCTTTTGTCACAATGTACACAATCGCAGTTTACTATCACTTCTTACTATATTCTTTAACCGGCTTTGGTACTGGTTTCTGTAAACTGAATGATCAAGTTATTTTGTCCAGTTTTTTCAATACAATTGTTTTATATGCGAAATCCAACTTTTCAAGAATACCCATTCTTTATTTCTGCAATTTCATTGTATTAGTTATCATTGGTTGGTTTGTATACGAATGCATGAATCTATCTACTTACATGAGGTAGCCGTATGGTGTGTATGAGTACCGTTTTTAAATCAGCCCTTCAACTTTTTTCACAAATTCCTGTTGCAGAAAATGTAGAAATTCTAGGCCTAGATAATTCTTGTCTTTGGAAATAAGCGAACTTACCTGGAAAGATGTGACCCGTTCTCCCTTGTATTAACAACTTTTCTCGAAATGATCATAACTCACACAGAAGGAAGTTATATAAATTATTGGTGAAAATATGTCAATTTCATCTTATCGTTTAATATATATTTGCTTTCTACAGAAATGTCAACAAGCAGGTTTTAATATCCACATCCATATCTTTGCTACATGTTGTAAAGGCCCTTCGTATGTCATAATTTCACCTTAAGTTTTCAATATTTGCTGCCATTTATATCGCTTGTCCGTCTTCCCATCATAATTCTGTCATTTATCCCGCATGTTTCGATACGCATCGCACTTTACTATAGAAATCCGTGGCAATTAAGATTCCGAAGTGAGAATTAAATCAATCATGCTGCGTCTTTCAGAAATTTCAAAATTAAAATCAATTACTTAGAAATAATAACGTTTATGTAGCAATTTCTATAGGAAGATTAAAGAGAATTTCTTTCTGTGCTGCATTCCTCTTTCATCACAGAAATGCTGTGAATTTGACGTAAATGAAAAAACAAACATGCTATATGTGTTTAGATAGAATTATATAACCGTAAGGAAATACAAGTACCACGCGATATCGCAACATGATATCTAAACAAGTCGACGGGGGGAACCAGGAGAAAATCAATCATGCAATGCAATGGTTAATGTCGTTTTCAACAATTTCATAATAATATCAAGAGGAGATTTGACCTCAATTATGTCCACCTCAACAGGATTCGAACACGTAGGACATGTACCGTGAACCCCAATCTGATTAAAACCATTTCTTTATTCCGTTTCTCTATTTGTCCCATCCGCAATGGGACAAACAGAGAAGCGGAATAAAGATATGGTTTTAATCAGATTGCGTGAACCCGTGATTATTATAATCTAAATATGCAATCTGAAAAAGTGTCGCGAAAGAGTTGTCGGGACACAAAAATGTTAATGACGATGAAAACAAGAACAGATCGATTGACGAATAGCAATTGTGTCTCACTAGAATCCCTCCCTTCAAACAAACATATGATATATAGTTAGTGAAATATTTGATCTGAGTAATTGCAGTGTAGTTGAATTTTTTGTCCATTTCCCCTCTTTTCCTGTACAAATTACACATGAACATTTCATAGTATCTAGTTAATTAAGAGCAATGGCGAACCTTAATTGGTTGGAAAGAGAATGTGGTAAGATCAAACGTATTCATCAAGATCTCTGATTCTGAATCAATCACAACGTATGCGGATCCAGAAATTTTGTTCAGAAGGGTTCATCCTAAATAATATTTTGAAGGTTCCAAAAATAGTGTTAGGTATAAAGTCATCTGATTCATAGTATAGGATAAATCGCTGTGCCGAACCTCGGACTGGGTTCGGTCTCACGGTCACTCGCATTGGAACCGGCTTTCATTAGGGATTCTGGGGAAGTGAAAAGTGTGACAAGTTTACGACGGACGGATCGACGACATGCTACATGACAATACTTGTAGCTCACTGAAGCTAAAATACATTTATAGAAATAATTATTAAAAAACATTCAAACTGTTAGAAGTTGGATTATTTACCAAATTTACAAAAAGATGAAGGAAAATCAGTACGAAAGTTTGAATACATGTGTATCATTTGCTGCACAGGGCATTCGGCTCGTTGGTCCCCTCCCGAAAAAAATCTTATATTGGTATAATTTTAGGGTAGAGGAACAACGAGCCGAACGCCTTGTGATGTGCAGCATGATATTGAAGACAGAAAACCAACACTAAACCCAAAACAGACATCACACAGCAATTCACAGAGACTCCGAAACTACACATGTAAAGAGCTACAGCGACACTTGTCTAGGACAACCATCCAAAACAGTGTACTCGAATGTACGAGTGCTATATAACCCCAATGCATCCCACTTATTGTTTAACTATACACCCTCGCCCCCACAATAAAGTAAATAAATTGAAAAAAGAAAACTATTTTCGTCAGAGGTGACCTTGACCTTGGGATCCCAAAATCAATTGTGCTCACCTCTCTTGATAAGCATGTATCCAATTTTGGTTTGAATATGTCGAAAGGTACTCGAGTTATCATCCGGAAACCAATATTTGACGGAAGGACGGACAAAGCCAACACCTGGGGGCATAAAAACCGTACCCCAATCCCCTCGGCACTAAAGATAAGTAAAACTGACAACTGTCCTCATAGTCCCTACCACCACGCAGCAACTGAATACGGTCATCAACCAAATACAACACTTATTTTGGGGTCATCCCCTCCTTTATAAATTGTACTAGATCCTGACTCTTTATGACTTGTACGTGGTTATCAATTAGCAATAAAGCATGAAATATGCATGTAAAGTATATCAATAGCCATGGATGCATATGACGTAATCGTGTGAGAATATTTGTGTTTCTATTCTCTTCAACTGTCTCCCCCAAACCTGATTATTGAATTTCATAAAACGAGTTACGTGGCCAAGATATTAAACATCCAATATGATACATACTCAATAAATATGATAAATCACTTGTTAGATAAGTTCACAGGAGGATAAAGTGGGTATATACAGTTCAATGTTCACTCTTTAAACGCATTGCTTATTTTCCTTAAGATATTAATCGTTGTAATGATAATGTTAAAGCAAGAGGCATAGAAAGGGCACTGACGTTCACTCAAGTATGTAAACGTAAGCCGTCCGAAATAAATTTCAAACGAGAAACCCTTTTGCATCCCATTCATTGGATCCGCCAAATATCAGCGTGTAGAAGGTAAGCAGTACTAAAACACATACCCTGCCCAAATCATCACCTATTCAACAGTTCTGAAAATATGACTATAAGTACTAATAGTTATATTACTATAAAGTACGATCTCTTGCCTCGGTGTGTCACTAAATTAGCCAAAAGGCATTACCTTAACAATAAATTAGCTTCAGAACTTCATTAAAAAAAAATAATATATATATATCCATATATATATATATTTATATATATACACTGTAAATAAAAACACCACACAAGCCAGAAAACGTCCGAAATAATCAAAATCCTACTTCTGGTTCTTAAAAAGTTGAAGATGTGAATTTTCCAGCTTCGCAAGCCAAAGCTCCGTTTCGTTCTACAGTAGAGCAGTAGAACGAAATGGAGCCTTGGCTTGCGAAGATGGAATTTTCATGAACAATAAATGCATTGATCTAAAATATGAAACACAAAATCTTCTACCAAATGTTTGCACCAAAGTTATAGCAAGTTACAATCGCAACAAATCTTCAGTTTTGGTGTAGGGCTCAAACCAATCGATTAACACGTCACAGTTGTTCCTTTATAACCAGGACTCGGTCAGAATCGACAAGAATTTTAGATGACCAAGAATTATGTCTACATGTTGTTACAACTCGCCGCAAAACTTTGGGTACCGTGAAGGACTTAAACTAAAGGCTTTATATTTCGTAAAATCGTTAAGTGAGGAGAAAATCGTGCACATTGTCAAAACTAACGTCTTTAAAAGGTCTTGAATTTCGGTTGTTGAGAAAGTGTCGTACAAAATCCTACAGATGTTGTTGAAATTCGCCTTTAACCAAAGATCATTGTACTGGTCGCGCATCAGTGTGGAAGAGAACTCGAACAATGTTGAAGAGAACTTGAAAAACGAATATTCCAATCATCAGAAGTCGCAGTTTTCGGCGAGTTGAATTTGTCAGCTCTCGTAGACGGAGATCGAGAATAAGCAAAACATTGTGTGCATGTGTGTACTTGATTTGTTTTGTGGTTTTGCTTTTTTATTTTCATTTTTTGGCTGGTTTTGTTTGTTTGGTTGGGGTTTTTTTGCCTGAGAAATGAACATACAAAAGTGAGAATTTAACAACATACACCAAAAAGATTTAATTTGCCCTGTTCTCGTCTGGCGTGGCTTCAACTAGTTCAAGGGGTTTAACAATATGAATTAACGTCAAAATGAGTCATAAATACCATCTGTTCTCGCTAAAGTAACAATTTGCACATAGTCAGCGAACCAAGGATATCAAATTATTGATCGACAATTCAAATAAAAAAGGGGATTTTTGTTATTTTGATTTTATAACATATATAGTGACATCTATTTGATAAAAATGGTGTTTTAATACATGCTGCCATGCATATTGCTCGTATAATAACAATAATAGCCGAACCGAGAGATGCGCAAAACGATCAATTGTGTTCTAATTTATGTGACGATTTTTGTGTGATTCTTATTTTACCTCACACCTAGAGAACTGTGCTTTTATGGTGACGACATCTGTCTGACGCAGTGTATAGAGGTTTAGGCCTATGTCACGGACCAGCCCGAAGCCGTGATTATTTACGTGTCACGGGAACAAGACTTCTCATCCGAAAGACAGAACAATAGCAGGACTCTAACCCGTTACCTCTCTCAGTCAGAGCAAAGCACGTAACCTATCTAATACAATGATGGTTCAATACAGAATACATGTGTGACGAATCCTAACAGGCCAGATTTTCATACAAAATATTTGATCATTGGCTCACTCAATCTGATTAAAACCTTATCTTTATTCCGCTTCTCTGTTTGTCCCATTGCGTAAATGGGAAAAAGAGAAGCAGAATAAAGATATGGTTTTAATCAGATTGTGGTTTAGTGACCTTGTGCTTCGCGATATGACCTTGGGTATAGGTCATGACACTTGTGTCATTGATAACAATTGTGTTTAGCATGACACAGCTATGGTTTCATGCACTGGACACTATTTTGGTCAGTGACCTATCGTCGTAAAACTATGGTCCTGACCGTGGTTTTACAACGATGCTGTGACCTTGAAGTTATGACTCGAGTCAAGGTCATAACACATCTTTATGCCATTGGTAAACTGAGTTAGTACTGCATCGATAATAAGGCAGTAATATTTACATCTACAATTAAAAACTTTTAGTAGTGGGTATAATCGAAGACATTGACTGAAAGCGATTGTATCTCTGGTATAGATATGAGAATAATGGGAAAATAAATCAAGAACTTGTAAACCATTAGGAATGACAATTATGAATATTAAATCTGTTTCTATAGTCACTATATCCGAAGTGAAACCGTAAAATAGCTATCTACACACCGAGTTAATAAATATTTCAAATCTGAACTGAAAAGTTCTGAAATACTGATTTTCATCAAAGGACAGTAACTCCTGTAAAATAAGGTCAGTAGTGACAAAAGCCGAACATAACAAGAGTTGTTAGAAGAAAACAAAGTTCGCAAGTAATGGCTGGATGGTAGATTGGTGTTTTATGTCGCTTACAACAATTTTTCAGTTAGATCATAACATGGAAGCAGGAGATAACCAACCTTTTAAACACAGTGGCGCAATCCGGGAATCGAACCTGGATGGTCGGCATCGCAAGCCAAGTACTGAACAACTAAACCAAGCCTGGTGTTAATTTTCAAAGAGAATAAATATAAGAAGCAGATCATTCAGGAAATTGTGTTTCTTTACCTCAAAGAGATATCAGAAAAGAAGTTACCTGACCAAAATATCTCAGGCATGAAATTCAATAGGGTTCATCATCTTACCATGCCCAAAATTTGTGTCAGGTTTAGTGAAAAGGTTTTCTTCTATAGTATTAACAAACTTTTTCATATATTGTCCACTGTGACCTTGACCTTGATATACAGTCAATTTTTTCAGGCTTAAACTTTAACTCGGAACAGTCAATGGCATGAGGAATTCTTTAGTTATTCATAATGTAAAAAATTGGTTTAAGTTTTTGAAAAGTAGGTCAAAGTCCAAGGTCAAGAACACTAGGTCAAAAGTCATGGTATCAATTGAAAGCCCTGGTCATGAGGAATCAGCATTTGTAAAATATCAAAGCTGTATCTTTTTCGCTTCAAAATATATCCCATGTTAAAGTTTTTAAAAATCAAAGGTCAATGTCACTAGGTCAAAATCATGTTACCAAATGAAAGCTCTGGTCATAAGGAATCCATATGAAATATGTTCAAAAGATATAGCCGAGGCAAAAAACCCCAACAAAACACCAAAAAAACCCCCCCCAAAAACAGGTCAAAGTCCAAAGGCTAGGTCAAGTCATGGTACTAAATGAAAGCCCTGGTCATGAGGTATCCATACGTGGAATACCGAAACTGTATCATTTCTGGCTCAAAGGTTAAAGTTTTAAAAACAGGTCCAATTCCAAGGTCACTAGGTCAAAAGTCAAGCTCCTCTTGAAATCTCTGGTCATGAGGAACATCAAAACTATATCTTTCTCAGTTCAAAAGATATTGCCCAAGTTAAAGTTTTGCCTATGGACGATGATGATGACAACCCTAGCAGTATGACATTAGTTATCCAGACTTTCATCCTGGCCAGATAAATAGTAGGACCTCTCACTTTGCATACCAAATATCAAAATCTCTAGGCATGGAAAATGTTTTCCATAATATTGATTTTCATTAAAGCGCAACAGCTTATGCATAACGAAGTCAACTGCAATTTCAAGAATAGGACCTCATACTAAATATACACACCAACTATCACTTCAATATTCTAAAGCACTACCTAAAATCTTCCATGGTAAAATGGTTGTAGATGGATGGAGAGCATCATTACATCCCGTCAAATGACAGAGGTAAATACAATTTTAAATGTTATCATACGAGTCCTATTGAATAATCGAAATGGCAAGTGCTGAATGTTGATGACCTTTGAGATATGACCTTGAGGAAACATAGCCAGAGATTGGGTCATATGTAAGAGCTTTATTTAGTATGAACAGATTATGATTTCTTGGTAAAGATACACCTACATGTGTAGATGAGGCAAAGATCTTGAAAACTGGAAGGACAGACAGACAGAACTATTACTATATACCTTATATCATTTTGATGGGGTGCAAGTAACCGAGTTGTTACTGATGATTGGAGTATTACTGGATCTCATTGTATAGTGGACAG
Source organism: Pteria penguin (assembly GCA_035048485.1). Taxonomy (NCBI): domain Eukaryota; kingdom Metazoa; phylum Mollusca; class Bivalvia; order Pterioida; family Pteriidae; genus Pteria; species Pteria penguin. Next base: position 30,788,437 of record CM068582.1, on the reverse strand, counting down.
TGGCTAATGTGTTACACATGTATGTAAACAGAAGACTACTGATTTCGGCTTCACCCCATCCACTAGATTTCAAGTTGTATTATTTGCCTTGGACTACCTAGCTAAAAAATGGGTAACAGTGTCAGCTGGGAATTGTCTTCCATTTAAGGAAAGTCTGAATGCCATCTGATAGTATCATAGAAACTGGGTATATGCTCCTGCCTTAAAAGCCTTATTGGCTTATTGACTTTATTATATAAGGTTAAATGAAATGTATATGTACATAATGACTGAACAAAACTAATTGTTGGAATTGATGTCACAAATTTAATCAGATTCTACAAAACCATGCCATCCTAGATAACAATGACATTAAACTTCAGTTCCAATTCGATCTCTCAACCAGTTAAAGGACACCATGTGTTTATTAGCTTTACGATAGAATCTTTGTTCTTTATAATCTGCATAGACCATCTCTCTCCACTTGCCTTCTGTGTAATCGTCTTTATACACTTTATGCTTACTAACTTTCAAAACTTGTTTATGCTTAGCCTTACTGGTACAGTCAACATGAAGAACACCATGGCGTGTGACAAAGAAACAGTTTGGACATCGCTTTTTCAATATTACTTTCCTTTGAAGGTATCGCACAGGTACAATATTATAGACTGCTTGAGACTGAAGAGGCAGATTTTGAGCAGTGCTTTGATCTTTGACACGATGGTGACTATCTAGTAAATCATTCTGTTTACATAAGACTGCTGGTGTAAACACTGTATGAAGGTTACGCCATGTTGTCTCCCAGACATGTCTCGGAGTACATGTAAAACATCGGGTTAAGACACCTCCTAAATGACGTAAAGGTAACATATCTCTTCTTATCCTTCTTGTAATTCCAATTGTAATCTTCTTGTTATCTTCTTCCTGTAGTGAAATATATCTAAATGAATATCAATATATTTTCACAAACACATACATGTAATACATTTCATTTTATTTGCTAAAATAACTAATCTTCTTGTAATCTTCTTCCTGTAGTGAAATATATCTAAATGAATTTCAATATATTTTCACAAACACATATATGTAATACATTTCATTTTATTTGCTAAAATAACATCAAAGTACAGTCTGTCAACACTTAGTGGAATATAACCATGTCTAAATCTATCTGTCATTTGAAAAACGGTCCAAATTTACACCCCCTTTGCAACATTTGTTATAACCTTGACCTAAAGAGTTATTCAATTTACTGCTTTGGGGTGGAGCTATAATATACCCTTTCACTGTGGGAAAACAATTCTGCAAAGTATGATGCAAATACTAGTGAGTCATAGGAAAAGTTTTATGGACAGGACCAGATTTTCAGGGAGAAAATTTCTGTAGGCTTGACCTAGCACTGTGCCACATATGACTTTGGGTCCACAACATGATAGGGCCTGGTATAATAAGCAACAGGTTTAAGAAGTATGTTTAATAAGTGTTAATGCTAAGGACTTTTGAGCCAGAGAACACTTTTTAATCCCCTGCCGGTGAAACCGAAGGGAATATGGTGTTTGTCGTTGTCTGTCTGCCTGTCTGTTGTGTTTGGGGTCAAAAAGTCAAATATATGGGTCACTGATGCTAAAAATAGATTTTTCGTTTCCAAATGATTACTCGAGCTAGAATTGACCAATATTGTTTAAACTTTACACAGTGATAGTTTATGGAGAGTGCTTGCATAAGGTTGTGTTTGAGGGCAAAAGGTAAAATGTGCAGGTCACTGTTGCTTAAAATAGTAAGACTGTTGCCTTAACACACTGATGACAGCATGGGATGAGTGTTGCATGCAATACTGACTGTAAACTTGTTGTCATTGGTTCACTTTCCTTGTAGAAATAAATTTTTTTCAAGGGTGATCAGTCTGAAGTTTTTGACTGACAAAATTTCATTCGGTCTGACAAAATTCGGAAATTGTTTCTATATATTTCTCTGTCCTATCAGAAAAAATTTCAAAATCACTGAAATGATTGATGTGTTGGAAAACTTTTAACCATCTCTGGATCAAAGTCAAGACACTCTTGTTACACACTCTTATAGTTGTGCTAATCACCTGTATCAACTTGGTTAAAACAAGTATAAATGTTTTATAGACCATCAGGAATTTCAGTCATGGCTCACTGTGACTTTGACCTTGGACAAAGTAGATTGGAAGAACACATGAACACACAGATGTACTATATCCCCTTCAAAATAAATTGTGCATGGGGATAATAAAGTTGCTTCCTGCCTCTTGACTAATTTGTTTTCATACCTGCAGACCCTTTAACAATTTATGTAATTCTATCATAATAAATCAATGAGAGAATTTTATCAAATCTTGTGTTCTGTGATACTGTCTCATCTATGCTCATTTTTATACACGTACAGTACAGTCAAGGTGTTTTGGATAAACTGCAGATAACACAGTGGAAAAAAAACACTCAAAATCATAGTGGTAACCCAGGTGGAAATTTACCTGTGCTTATTGACACCTTTGTTAATTACACAGTGTATTGTGTAATTCTTGAAATTAGTACATCTGGATGTGGTCCACTGTGGCAGGTGGAAAAATTACAAAATACCTGGACTGTATTGTACTGATGTAGCTACTTTCTGCCTTTACATATTCAGTAAGTTTTACATGAAAATTAGGGCCAAAATTCTCCCTTTTTCCAAAGCAAAATTTCCTCCATTTTACCCCCAAAACTGACCAAAAATTCACAAAATGCTCCAGTGGTTTTTACCAATAAATTGCCTTTTGCCTTATGTGGTAGAGTGAGATTTATATGTATTGTAAATGATTAAATAAATGAATTATATGAATTCAATAACATTGTCTTATTTAATCATTTACAATACATATAAATCTCACTCTACCACAGAACAAACTATTGTTTGCTTATTGCAAGAGAATATGAAGTTGTTGTCTCTCTCACAACTGAATTCTATTGTATACATCATAATGTCTGTGATAGAATATAAAGCTTCCTGACTGATATGTCAACTTGTCAATTTGTTGTTTATATTGTCATACAAAAACTGTACATCAGACCCCATCAACCAGCAAACAAAACATTCTTGTGCAACTAGATGTCAGATTGATAGAACTTGACCATATCCTGAAGTACTAGAAAAGAACTAGTCATGTGAGTATGAATAGTTATAGTTTGTTTTACAAACTCAATTACAAATATGCGAATTTCAAACTGTAATAAAGTAAAACTTATCAGCTTTATTCCTCAAGGTTTACTGAACTAATAGGAGTGTAATAGGCAGGGTGAAAAATTGTTGCCGGACCCGGGAATCAAATCCAGAATCTTTCACTATCAAGGTGGATGCTCTTACCACTGAGCTATCCGGGCTAATACCAACATCTACATGTATCACACTTTTCCCCTGCAAGAGGTTTCCAAACCTCAAAACTCAAGAGAGAAATTACCCCGGTTCTCCCTCACATGAGGGTCACTCTCACAGTACCAAATACTGTAACAGGCAAGGTGAAAAATTGTGGCCGGGCCAAGGAGTCGAACCCAGAACCTTCCGCTATCAAAATGGATGCTCTCATCATTGAGCTATCTAGACTGATTTTGGCATTTGTCACAGGAGTAAACAATTTTAGTGCACAGAATACTCTGATTCAAGAATAATAATTTCCCAACTTCGTTACTGAGATTGTAAAACAGACTATAACTATTCATATTCAGGTGACTACATTGTAGTTCTGTCCTGATAGAACATGGTGGCGATCAAAGCCAAGATTTGTGTTGTTGTTTTCACCTAGACATTTACATTTGTTGAAATGTAGAGGACATATGCTGGAAAATTTGCACAAGCAGGAAGGGAAAAATGTCTGGATATTATCTGAAGGAAATATGGCTTGTACAGTATTTTTGATTGTTGATCCTCAGGCGGTGTAAAATCATGAAAACCCAAATAGTGTAAAGAAAGGTTGAAGGGCTATCATTTTCCCTCTACAACACTGATAAGTGTCCAGGTGAAAACCCTTCATCACATGCCTTACTTCCTTCATTTGAAAATTTTTGCCTTTTATTGCTAAGATTAGTCCCATTGATGCCATGCAACTTTTGAGTAGAAGTAAAAAACTGTTTTACTATTTTCCACTGGCGTACAGGTGAGCATATTAAATTGTACAGTGGATAGGTGTTAAATGTATTGCCTGTAGAACAAACAGTGAATAGGGGTTACTGGTAATTAAAGACCTCACTGTATGTGTAACTGTTATTATGTTCTCTTTACCCTGGCTTACCATTGTCTAATCTGCACACGCTGGACAATAGGAATTTTACTGCCTCTACCTGAGTGAATGTTGCGACATTTCAAGGCCATTTACACAAGACAATTTTATGAGTTATAGATGATATGGGGGTCTAAAGAATTTCTGACTGTGCTAGCTTTTGAATGATACCGGTTATAATTTATAGTATATATATGTATATATATATATATATGTATACAGTACAATCTGGGTGGAACTTAATTTGCCCACTGGTCACAGTGGGCATTTTTAGAGTGGGCATTAAAAATGTCTATTGGACACAGTGGACATTCTTGCAAGAGTCAGCTAGAATAGACCACTTGCCGATCTTGATAATGGCAGTCTTTTTGTCCGATCTAACATCTTTTGGCGTTGTTTTTCGTTGTGACGTTACAATGAATTTATGTCACGTATTATGACGTCACTGTGAAAAACAACGCCAAAAGGTGTTAGCTCGGACAAAAAGACAGCCATTAACAAGATCGGCAAGTGGTTTATTAACATACAGGTAAATGGACAGCTTGATAGCTCAGGTAAATGTCCACTCCCAATGCCCACTGAAATTTCAGGTGGACTACCAACTGTGGACAGTGGGCATTCAAAGTTCCACCAGGACTGTACTGTATTACATTTTGTATATATATTATAAAACATATACATACATATATATATTAACTGCAATATTTAATGATAATAAAGACGTACAAACAGTTGCGATTATTTATAAGGATGGTAGTCATGTTAAAAAATAATCATTATTGCCATGTTTGCAGTTTGGTCTATACGCTTTAATTAACTTAAATCGTTTCTTCCATTTATGAAACGGAAAGTCGGAATGATTATTGTCGGAAAAAAAGAAGAGATTTCTGAATAACAAAGATGAATTACCAGTAATATATACATTATCTGTTATAATGATTGATCTATACTACAAAATGCGATTCTTGGAAGCTAGTCATGTAATAATAATAAATAATTTCAGATGACATAAACTTGTACATTATGCCCTATTAATGAATGCGCTCACTCTGACTTCTGCCAATTGGCTGCATTGTTATTTAATCAAGAGGAGTGTATACATGTAGATCTGTAGTGACCACGCTCAAACGACCACACTGTCCAATGAATGACGGCTGAATTTCTCATCACAGTAAATTTTCAGCTGATAAAGCATGGAAATGTACAACTAAATTTATTGCCCATGAGCCTATGATGCCGCTCTTTCTTCATGGTAAAATTAAGTTCCAAGAGGACCATACTGTACCACTTACGACATTTTTAGGCTTTTAAAGCATGTTTACCCCTGATTTCTCAAAACTATTAGGAATTTGGTAACAAAATTATATCATCAGGTGAAGTGACATAAATTATTTGTAAATAGAATAATCGTCAAAGGTCGTAACTATCGCTTACGACCTTATATTTCCACGGCGTCGCAATAATGATAGGGTGGTCAACCCAAAAAATCAACTTTTTGCTAGCATGATAATATTACATTCATTTGAAAGGTCTCCAAATTTGCAATTCAATGGTGAAAAATTTATCAAAATCGGTCAAGGGTTTCAAAAGTTACGGCCATTTAAAGGTCCAATTTTTGACCCCTTTTTGGGCACACCGGAAAACCCCTAATTTCATACTATTTTTGGACTCCTGTATAACCCTACCTATAAATTTTGCATGTATTTTGTTTATGTCAAGATATTGAGCATATCTTAAACTTTGTTTTGACATATAATACTCTTGGGTATACATTTTCACTAAAGCCAGGCAAGCAACCGAAACTTGGGAAAAATTGCATTTTTTCGACGTTCAGAAAATCTCTGTCAACGCATTTTTATGTTTTCAGGCATATTTAGAGCCTTACAGATTTTTTAATGATAAGAATAGAAAGCTGATTTTACAGTTTCTCTTTAAGATCCACCCACACTTTAAAAGAAACATCAAATTTGCTATATTATATGTAATGTTACGAAGATATGGATACTCAAACTTTGAAAAAAAGCCCTCGGAAAAATTTCCTGTTTTTTTAATGATTTTTTTTCAATTTTTGCATATAAATGGCCAGGAAAAATCAGAAAAAAATCATAAAAGTTTTTCAATGGCATTTTTTCAAAGATTGGTTATTCCTTTAGCTATTTAAATACATTATGACCTCAGAAAACAAACTTTCAATATATTTTTTTCAATTTTAATAAATTCAACCCTCCTTAATTTTCAGGTTTGCATAATACAAAAGTCCATGTTTTCAAAGGGTAGATCAGAAGTGTAGGACTTAAATTGGCATTTAAGCACCTATTAACATAAATTACCATTAGATTTTAAAGAAAATTTGTACTTTAATGTATTTTCTGAGTTAAAATTGTGAAAAATATGAATTTTTAGGGTTCCGAAGGCATCACAGAATGAGTAAGAATTCCTATAATTTGACTTAAATTTTTTGTAGTAGTCATAAGAAATTATGCATGTTTGGTATCAATGTTTTTGTTAGGATATAATAAAAGAGAAAAAGAGGTCAAATATGTTTTTAAAATGTTTGTTAAGATTTTATATACAATTTATTACCCTTACCCCCTATCATTTTGATTAAAATCAAAGGAAAAACGGGAGAAAACATTCGTTTGACATCCGATATTATAAACAATATGGCACTTTTACACAATTTTGATGGTTTTTTATACTGTGATGTCAATTAATAAATTTAAAAGCTATTTATGTGTTTGTCGAGAGTAAAATAAGAGATTTATGGTATTAAAAACCTTCATTTTACTCCTTACGAATGAATTATCATAGCACTGGACATTAAATTCCATGACGTGCCAATTTTCAATTATCTACATGTATACATTTATGATATGGAATTACAACAACTATGTTGTTATGTTTCACAGATGTTTATTTGCTGTAAATACATGTGCACATTTGCAAAAAAGAGAACACATGAATCAATTAAGTTTTAAAGTGACTACTGTTTGACCTACTTTAATTAATTTATAAAGCATGAGAATTGGAGTCAGTTGTCTAAATAATGCCCCTACTTTATTTTAAGCAGTGTAATTTAGTTCTAATAAAGTAATAATGTGTTAAATTTTTATTTATTTTATAATCTAAATTATATAAGTTCTAAGATGACACCATGTTTTGAAGTTTTGACCTATACTACAGACCCACCCGAAGCATTATAAGGGATCTTTAATGTGCCATGCTTACCATGGCACGGGACATTGGTTTTTACTGTCTCATCCAAAAGACAGTCCTGGAAATAAATTCATTAACATTTAATTAATATCAAAAGTAAATTTAGTAAATTGAAATTATTCTTATAGAGTTTCATTTATTCCCGAGTCTGAAAGAAAAAATCTTACATTAATGAATCTAAAAGAAAATAAATTTTAATCTGAAATTAATACCATTATGAAGTGAATTTATCTGAAAAAAAAAACTATTTCTGAAACTACAAAATTCAGCAATCTTAAAATGGTCAAACAAAAGTTATAGTCATATTTTACATAAATGATATATAAATGCATGCAGAATGGTCACCAAGAGGGATAGAAAGGAAGACAGAATAAAAAGAATGATTCATGGGCAGATTTCACTTATCCCAATGAAATCTCTCATTCTTTTTGCTAGATACATGTACATATTTTTATTAACAAGAGGCCCAAGTGGGCCTATATCGCTCACCTGAGTACCTAGATTATCAGTCATGCATGAAGGAAGAATTCATTTATTTTTGCATTAATGTGACTAAGTCAAAACAGATGTTGAAAATATGTCAAATTTTATTTCAGGCTAGAATAAAAAACAACACTTTTTTGCACATCCATTCAGGTGATTTTGATATTAAGCATTTCCTTTGTCTCTGCAAGAAGTCATTCAGGGCAACAAGTTAGTCATTTTCTTTAGGTGGGGCCTTTTGTTGACTGATTTCAAGTCTGGGTCATGAACAACAATTGTTTCAAATATTGTCCAGATCTAACTTAAAATTGCCTAATTTCATATGTTGAGTGTTGAGAAACATCTAAAAACTTATTTAGATGTGTAAAGAAATGAAAAAAAAATTTTGACCACAGCTGGATTTGAACCGCTACTCTCCATATTTCAATTACCAAGTGGTATATGTACTATTGTGAGAACTGCTTTTTAGACATGGTGGCATTATCTGTTAACCAATTTGGATGAAATTTACCAAATTGATAGAGGACTTTTAGTACTTCATGTATTCCATGTTTCATTAAAATCTTTCATGTAGTATAACAGCAGAAGTGAAAAATGTGATTGAATTGTTCCTATACACCCTCATTTGGAAGTCTTAAAAAATTCATAGAAAATCTAAAAATTGAGATATTGACAAAATTCTTTCAAAGTAACAATCCTTACCATAATTATGATCACAATAGTCCATAAGAAATCATCATTATCAATTAAATAGGAAATATGACACTTTTTTCTGCATTGAATCACCAAGTCCAAAGAAATGTCGAAAAAAATTCTAAAATTTGATTTTGGAAGGGAACCAAAATGAAAATACATCTTCACTCATCCCTCTAGATCATTTCTATGCATTCTGTTTGTCTCTGTATACAGCCCGTATGAAAAAGAATATTGTTAAACGAGGGAACTCTTATGTGACCTACTCTTGACTATGGTGGCGCCACCTGTAAAGAGGTCTGGACAAAAACAACAGAATTTGAAGAGGATCATAAGTGACTTATTTCTACCAAGATTTATTAAAATCCTTCAAACAGTTTTGTAGAAAAAGTTGAAAATGTGAAAAATGGCCAACCCCCCCCCCCCCCCTCCCCCCTTTTTTTTTTTGGAAGTCTTAAACGTAAAATTCCTAATTTCATATGTTGAGTGTTGAGAAACATCTAAAAACTTATCTAGATGTGTAAAAAAAAAAAAAAAAATTTTTTTGACCACAGCTGGATTTGAACCGCTACTCTCCATATTTCAATTACCAAGTGGTATATGTACCATTGTGAGACCTACTTTTAGACATGGTGGCATTATCTGTTAACCAATTTGGATGATCCGCACAAAAAACAAAACCTTTGAAAAGGACTATGAGTACTTGCATCCTACCCAGTTTTATCACAATCCTTCAAGTTGTTCTTTAGATCAAGTTGAAGATATGAAAAATTGTCCCCCCCCCCCCTTTTCTTGGAAGTCTTAAAAAATTCATAAAAAATTCAAAAATCGAGATATTGAAAAAATTGCTTCGCACCAGCATTCCTTACCATAGAAATGATTAAATGAAACCAAATGAATGCATCAATGTTTACTAAAAGAAAATAATAACTCTTTAATGCATTAAAATAACAAAGTCCAAAATAAAAATGAAAAAACGTCAAAAATTTGATTTCGGAATGGAACCAAAAATATCAACACTTCTTCCCATATGCCTCTAAATCATTCCTATGCAGTCGGTTTGTCGCTGTATGCACCCGATCTGAATAAGAAGTTTGTCAAAGGAGGGTACCCTCTGTGACCTACTTTTGTCTGTGGTGGTGCCACCTGTTCATGGATCCTGACAAAGATGACCACATTTGTCGGGGACCTTGAGTATTTGATGCATGCCAAGTTTCATTGAATTCCAGCAAGTGGTTCCGAAGAAAAAGTTCAAATTGTGAAATGTTTACACCAATTATCCCACCCCCCTTTTTCTTGAAAGTCTTAAAAAATTCATAAAAAATCCAAAACATAAAATATTGAAAAATTTTCTTCGCAGTAGTATTTCTTACCATCAAAATGATCAAATTAAACCAAATTAATGTATCAATGTTTACTAAAAGAAAAAAATACCTCTTTTCTGCATTAAAACTACCAAGTACAAAAAAACGTCAAAAATTTGATTTCGGAACGGAACCAAAAATAACAACACTTCTTCACACATCCCTCTAGATCATTCCTATGCATTCGGTTTGTCTCTGTATGCCCCCGGTCTGAAGAAGAAGTTTGTCAAAGGAGGGTACCCTCTTTGACCTACTTTTGCCTGTGGTGGCGCCACCTGTTGATGAATCCGGACGAAAAACAACAACACTTGTAGGGGACCATGAGTACTACATGCTTATCAAGTTTCATCAAATTCTGTTCAGTGGTTCTGGAGAAGAAGTCGAAAATGTGAAAAGTTAACGACGGACGACGGACGACGATTGATCACAATAGCTCACTTGAGCCTTTGGCTCAGGTGAGCTAATAAAAGCATAATATAGGCCAATGAAAAATAGTAAGAAGACAGAAAAAGAATGATTGGGCAGATTCTACTTATCCTGAGATCTTTCATTCTTTTTTGCTAGATAGGTTTTTATATAAATATAAAAATGGAGGCCATTGAAAGATGGTAAGAAGACAGGAAAAAGAATGGTTGGGCAGATTTCACTTATCCTAATGAAATCTCTCATTCTTTTTGCTAGATAGATTTTTACCTTGTCATACTATAAAATCTTCAGTTAGCGTGGCTTGACTTTCTATTTCAGGAATTTGTCATTTATTTGAATTTACCAAGTTCAAAGCCACAAATTAATGTATTTTTAAACATAGATTGGGTCAATCAAAACTACAAAAGGCAATAAGGAGATAGAGAAAATAGAATAGTTGGTAGATTTCACTTATTCTAATGAAATATCTCATCCTTTTAACTAGATAGATAATTAAAATTAAATGCACTACTTGAAATGAGCTGGGGAAAAGGGGGGGGGGGGGTTACATACTAACATAGTGGGCTAAAGTCTGTAAGATAATACAATATTTCTACATTAGAAATTACATATTTCTTTTTGGAAAAGTAACATTTCAAAAAATAAATTGCTCAAGTACATTTTACATATCTATATATGTTTATTTTTCACGTGGAAAACACTTGGTACAAAACCGTATAATAACCGAAGGTTAACTCCAAAGGGTTACCGAAAATCTTCAAAAGTAATGGGAAAAAGCAGAGGCAGCTTATGGACTTGCTACGAGAGTGAGAAACTATTATAATTCGGACATTTTTAAGTATTACAATGAGTGATAGCCCTCCTAGTTGACAGTTCTTCAATCCGAGGCACAAAACTAGCAAAAAATCGTCCGAGAAAGCTATAAATTAGTGTCGATAGCTTTGGTAACTATGGAGACAAAAACAACATCGGTGCTACGAACGATAACTCGTACGGCGTGACGTATGTACAAAATCCACGCCCCAAAGAGGTGAACATCCAATCGTTTCCGCAAGCTATTATTACATGTACGACCATGACCTTTTTATGAAATGGAAGTAGAGGGTTTAGACTAACGATATCCGAGTGAAACGACTTTAAAGCGGACCGAAATCGATTTTTTCTAACTCTCTCTTTCAAATAAATATTTTTCTTTTACAGATTTAGATATGCTGCAAAACTGTTTAACTCGGATTTTAAAACTTTAAGATTTTCTGCAACTTTTGGTATATAAATCACCATTCTACGTTCAGTAATAGCGTGCGGAATCGATTTTGAAAACGGTACACACGTTGACACAGAGATTTGACGACCGCCATTTTTTCGCGAACGACCGCATTTCGGACACCGTATTTATGCTTCCTTGGTCTTCAAAATGATTTTTAATAACATTGTATAGAAAGAACAAATCTTAAAGTTGCCATACATATAATTTTTATTTTTTTTTACTCCACATTTAACACATTTTCTGATAAGTTGAAAAAGACGAAAAATGTGACTTTTTGGCCAAATGCCCAAAATGAACGACGTTACGGGCGACCACCCTAATAATGAAAATACAGACTGAGGAAATTCGAGGAAAATAATGTTAACGCAAACAGGGTTAGAGTCAGATGAATAATCTCATATCTAAGTAATTAGTGAATAAAGTGTACTAACACACAGTAAACTAAATTATTCGTTGACTTCGCATAATCACTTGCTCGTTATTGTTGTAGAATTGTTGTAGGTCTTTGGTGAAAACGAAAATAAAATAATGCTCATATTGATCCCGAATTTTATTTCTACCTGGCATGTTCTCTGCTAATCTAACACATGTAATCGTCATTTTAATCTGTAACGTTGTTATTAAGAAAAGAATTAACATACATACATACATTTATTGTCTTGAAATATTTGTAATAAGTTTATAAATTTTATTTTCGGGCACGTTCTTTTAATAAACGCGCCAAATTCAGAAAGTGGTAAACAGAACAGAAGCAAGTCAAGTGTATTTGAACGGAAGTGGTATGAAGTATCAGTTGGTTTTAGCCTCCCCTGATGGTCAGTTTCTTGGAGGATTATTTTTATTTCCAATCGTGATATTTTATGATTTTAACAAGATCGGGGTTTTTTATTTTCCAGGAACAGTTATGAGACATTCTGTCCAGTATAATATATAATGGACAAGTCGTCACCAAGACAACTCGTACCAATACATGTATCACACTTTAGTTGTCAAATTAAAAAAAAAACCCCAAAACAAAAAACATGTATCTCCGGTGGCACAGAGGTGACATACACTACTTTTTTTTTATCTCGGGGGAACAATTTTATATCTTGAGGTAACAACTTTCTTATCTTGAGGGAACGACTTTTTATTTCGAGGGAACAACATAATGAACCAGGGTAATCACATTTTGTATATCTATAATAAAACATATATATATATATATAAAGCACAAATAGAATCAGTGAAACACCTGGGAGTACTATGGACCTTGGATCTCTGAAGAAATACCTGTAGAAAATAAAGACAAATTAGACAAACATATAAAGCACAAAGACACAACAGTTAACAAGGCACCCTATATTTCACTTATATTTGTTCCCCGTCTGGGACTTGAACCCACGACCTGTGGTACCGAATCACCTAGCTGTCATGCATCCGACCCTCTAACTGACTGAGCTACTCGATTTCTCTGTCAGTGTTGTATTCTCTCAGAGGATCCGCCTGCGTTTACGTCGGGTAAATTCCTTCACTTTTCGCGGCCGTGTTGTCATGCATGCGATTTGCTAATGATTGACCATTAAAGCTCCATTTTGTGGAGCTCGGGTAGCTCAGTCGGTTAGAGGGTCGGATGCATGACAGCTAGGTGATTCGGTACCATAGGTCGTGGGTTCGAGTCCCAGACGGGGAACGAATATAAGTGAAATATAGGGTGCCTTGTTAACTGTAGTGTCTTTGTGCTTTATATATATATATATATATATATATATATAAATATATATATATATATATATATATATATATATATATATATGAATGTTGATCAGTGGGGGATAATCTGATTTAGAGGTGGGCCTGAGTGCCCCCCCCTCCCCTTTTCCACCACATATCTGCAAGTAAACCTCCAGATTTGGTACCCAAAATGGTTGAGCAGTTTTGCTAATATTTGACTTTCACATGTGTTCCCCCTTTTTTTCGGAAATCCTTGATCCGCCGCTGTAGTTTTACTGAGTGAGTACTGTATATAGAAAAGCAAGCAACAACACTGTCAACAGTGGACCAAATAAGGCTGATTTATCTATATGGTTTCATTACCTGTTACCTACTTACCTATCTGCTTCGTGCCAGGTGGCACATAAGGCCTCCACACTCTTTCGCCACGTATCCCTGTTGCTGGCAGCTCTCTTGACTTCTCCCCAGGTGTTCCATCCTGCTGCTGTACGTTCCTTTTCAACAGTCCTTCTCCATGTTGTCTTCGATCTGCCACGTTTCCTTTTTCCTTCCGGACACCAAGTCAACGCTGTTACACAGTCATCTTCTGGATCTTTCCTGAGAATGTGCCCTATGTACTTCCACCTCCTTTGCCTTAGATCGTCACTCAGTCTTTCTATTCTTGCTCTTTCAAGGACCTCTCTATTGCTGATATGGTCTTGCCATTTGATGTTAAGGATTCTCCGTAGACATTTGTGATGAAATGTGTCTATTCTTTTTTCATCTCCCATATTCATCTTCCAAGTCTCGCATCCATACATTAAAACTGGTATTACTAATGATTTGTAGAGTCTTAGTTTGGTGTTTCTACTGATGTTACATGAGTTCCATATCTTTTTCAATCTTATAAATGATGTTCTTGCTTTCGTTAATCTGTTGTTGATGTCTACTGTACTTCCACCTTCTTTTGAAACATATGCTCCCAGGTATTCAAAACTTTCTACCTCTTCTATCTCTATGTTGTTCATTTTTATTTTTTCTTCACTTCTGTTGTTCATTCTCAGGATTTTGCATTTATTGATGTTTGCTTTGAGACCAGTACTTTCTGCATAATATGGTTTCATTACACAAATAAAATTTTGTGTTGTATGTTGTGTTTAATGTTTAAAGTATAAACAATTATTATTCAAATATATCTGGCAGTCTGGCTACTCTGAATTTAAGAAATATGCAGCATTTTGTCTTCCACTGGTGACAAGGGATACATTGGTCGGTTACATATTATAGAATTTTCTTTCACAATATATATACATGTATGTAGATTTGTAAGTTGCTGATACATTGTACTAGACACAAATGCGTATGTAAGAGTGCAGTGCAGCATATCTAAAAATAACCATCTATTACATTTTATTATGTCACGGATTCACAGTCATTCCATGATAAATAAATGACAAATAATACAAACAATTTGATTGGTTGATTATCTCGACGGAACAAATTGATAAGTTGTTCCCTCGGGATAAAAAGAAAGTTGTTCCCTCAAGATAAAAACAGTTGTTCCCTCAAGATAAAAAAGTTGTTCTCTTTAGATAAAAAAATTTGTTCCCTTGACTCGGCTTGAGATGAATAAAGTCGTTCTTTGAGATAAAAAGTTGTTCCCTCGAAATAAAAAGTTGTTTCCTCGAGGTAAAAAAAGAGTAGTGTATGTCACTTGTGTGTCACTGTATGTATCTCAAGACTTAAATTTTTTCACAACTTTTACAAGGCCTTCGAACCAAACATTTCACAAAGTAAATCATCACCAAATCTTAGAATTCTTACTCGGTGACTTTTGTTTGTAAGATATGTCATTACTTTATTATTGTACTGGTATATATGACTTAGAAATGCATGTTCCTCATCTGTATTGTGATGTAATTACAGAATGTTTATATGACCTAGAAAAAAAGTTTTTCCTATATGAAAATTTATTCAGTTAAAACATTGTCAATGAGTATCTTGTATTTTTATCGAAAGGATGAATGATGCTGATTAGGGATTGCTGATCTATATATATATATATATATTTGTTGACTTTGTTGATCCATGTGATCAATTTCAGTTTTTGTCTACAACAGTTTTACACTTTGGGCAAAATTGCAGTTAATGGTGGTAGAATTCTCGAAGTCAGTGTGACATCACACTAAGATCTAAATAAAGATAATCCCCCAAAACATTCCGAGAATGACATGGGGAATAAACTCAGCATACATGTACATGTGTATATGTATTTTATAAAATGGAATGCAACTTTGCAGAATTATATTTTAAGCACAACAGCTATACGAGTCCAAAAAATACCAAAAGTCATCAAGGAATCTTACGAAGATTGACCTCCTTTTTAATTTAAATTTGATTATGATATGAAATTTGATTTAAATTTAAATTATATTTGATATGACCACAGTTTGAAATAATGAGATTTCAAAATATTGGATTCTTTGTGCAATGTGACGATAAATCTCCAAACAAATATGGCACATATTGGGTCATACATGTATGACCAATTGACTTTGAGTATACAAAATGTATGAATCTTGAAATCTGAGTAGATATACATGTACAGCAACATGTTCAACTTTATTTTGAATATGATTGTGGAACATGAGTGTTTTCAATTTAGGGTTTGATGCGGTAACAGACCTCATTCAGACCACCTTGAGCAAGCATGTCGGAGAATTGTGCCATCTATCATTTTCTTGCCAGGAACAACAGGTACATGTATTAATAATTGTTTACTTTAATACTAATTTATATTGTGAATATCTCTAGTTTGTTTGAAACTGATTACTATAAAAAAAATTATTGTTCTTGACCGTATCTCATCCTGGTGTAAAGTGATTTCTGGGATATATGCAAGTTAGTTTTTAAATCTTCCCTCCCAGTAAAGTTGTAGAGGCTTACTGATTTCATTATGTCTGTTCATCCATTGAGAATTTCTAGACTGTAACTCAGATGACTTTTACATGTACACTGTATTAAAATATTGATACTTAATGTGCAAGATTTAGTTTAAAATTCTCCTTCACTAATACCGGTATATGTAACTCAAATACATGTATTTTAAGAACACATGACTGATTCACCCTCTTAATGTATTATTTGTCCACAGGTTTTATGCACACATAACAGTGGATGGCTTACAGGTCCAACCCCAGACAATAAGTAAGTTGAAGATAATATATGTATTCAGCTAAAGAAGTGACAGGTGGTTTCTTGATATCTCTTACATTGTAATTAATGTGTTTTAATATTATTGATATTTAGAAAAAAAAACTATACATGGTTACTGGCAAGTGGAAAGTAGGTAAATACATGTATGAAGGTTAAGGGTTATATTTACAATCTCAAATACATTATCACACTAGGCAGAGTTATCATGTTGATGCCTATGTGACAAAAATTGAAAGACATAATTTTGACATGATGCTATCATGTTTGCACTAGAGCTGTTGCCCATGTTACAGAAACTGAAATACAAGAGGCTTGTTTCAGAGCTTTTGCCCATGTTACAAAAATTGAAACACATTAGGCTTGTACCAGCGCTGTTGTCCATGTTACAGAAGCTGAAACACATGCTTGCACCAAAGTTTGTTTCTGTGTAACAGAAACTCAAACTTATGAGGCTTGCAGCAGAGCTGGTGCTTATGTTACAGGAAGTCAAACTAATGAGGCTTGCACCAGAGCTTGTGTCCATGTTCAATGTTGCAGAACTGAAAAACATCTTAAACCTTGGACTAGAATAGACCCGTGTTACAGAAATTCGAACACACGATGCTTGCTGTAGCATGACTGCCATTGGTGTTCAATACACTACCTGTTTAAGTAAATAATATATGTATAAGTGCTCTTTTGTTTTTCAAATATTTGACCAATTTGTCTTGAAAAGAGTTCATTTTATATGTGAATTCTTCCTTTTTGTTTATCATCAAATTCATCTTTCTTATTACACAAATTTTCATAAAATTTCAACTTTTTTAGCAGTAACCCTCCACATGACTGTTGGCCATTAGCAGATGTGTTACAGGATATTGCTGATACACTGCCTTTCACTGGTAATGTTTGATATGGTATTCTGGGATGGTGATTGCTTTATTGGGCTTCTGTGCTTTATTGGAGCTCACTATAGCCTCCCATCTATTCCTAGTTATGTGTTGATCCTTGGTTGGGATAAGTTAGAAAATCTACAAGAATATCTCATAAATTGAAGCAGTTTTTTAGACCTCCACCTTAAGCGTTAAAAAATCGGTTTTAATTGAAAAACTTATCAATATTTAAGAATAAAAACAAAATTAAAATAACCCCCCCCCCAAAAAAAAAAAAAAACAAACAAACAAACAAAAAACAAAAAAAAAAAAAACTGGTATGAGTTTTTTGTTTGCAATTGTATTTCATGCATACTAATATTAGCACACCCAAATCTTAGAGCAAAATGTTACAAGTAGAAGTTTGTGATATATTAGCTTACTCATAAATTAGCATAACCTTTGACAGTTCTCTTTCATATTGTTGAATACATTTTTGTCGAAATGGTCATGAGTTGGGGTATTAAGATTGGGCAAGATTGAGTAAGATACGAATTCTTGTACAATACATCTAAGTACACATACAGTAGTTGATTAATAATTGTAAAGCAATTCTGACTCTTCATACATGTGTCACCAGTGAATATAGCATATTCAATGAGCTAAAGGTCACCAGTTCGATTCCCAACAGAAATTGACAATTTTTTTTGATATTGATATTAACCTCTATTACACATGTACTTAGTGTGTAAACATTTTTTTTTTAATTATTTTTGTAGGAAATATACTAGATTTTGTGTTTGTGGTACAAGGACAATGTATTGGGTAAGTTTCTATAGGTTTGTTATCTACAAATAATTCAAATCTCATTGGATATTATTTATAAAGTACTTGTAATTATTTGCTGGGACATTATGCTAATGTCAGTGGAGTGGCTAAATCCTTTGTTGCCATGAAAAAGTTACTCCTCAAAAGTTAGCACTATAGTTTGTGTTGCCCTGGTATTATTCATGAATAAGAGTTAAAAGATGAAGAAAATGTCCAATTCCAACATGTGTTTGAGGCCCTCTATGAAGTCTAATAATCAATTTGAAGGTTTTCTTGACAGTCATATTAAGAGTTTACTCTCTGGGTTTTATTACTTCAAGTCATCTGCCTTCATAAAATTTGTGAATATTGATGTCTTTTTAAGAAAGTAAACCCTTGTTCAAGGATGAAAATTCGATGAAATTTTTAGGGGCCAAGTGGGCCCTCAAGTAAAAAATTTTAGGCGCCCACACTGATAACAATTAGCCCACATGGAAATTGACATTTTTAATTTCAGTTGTTAAACCGATTTAAAGAATTAACATACCAGAGTAGTTACAATTGCTCTCTTTCAATTTCATGCTCAGTCTCTCTCTACCTTTCATACAACACATGTTCTTCATCCTCAGTCATCTCACTCAGACTCTCATCACTTCAGTGTTGGATCCATGATTTCCGAAAAAAGGAGGGGGGGGGGGCACATGTGTATTAGTCCAACAACTCTGCCATTTTTGTGCCAAATCTGGGTTTTTACTTGTAAATATAAGGCAAAAAATGGGGTGGGCCCCCCTCTAAATTTGCCACTGCACTTTCATTCGCATATTTACTCTCCTCACTCACATCTAAATCTTCAAAATAAATGACCGTGTCCTCTTTTTATTGTACTCTTCCAGATACGAATTTCGATCATCGTATTTGCGCTTTGGGGCCCCTGGTTTAGAGACATCTTGGATGTGTCTCCACATTTCCTCTGTTATCGTTCAATATGAAACTCCTCGTGTGTTTACTCAGCTGAGGAGTTCTGATTAATGATGACATTGACAACAAGGTCAAGAGAGCGCTTTTAGTTGACTGAAATTTTAACTGCAGTAAGAGTGTCTCAATGACATCGATCACATAGGAGGGGACTAAACCGTGAAATTTACGGTCACCAAGTGGGCGATCAGAATTAGATTTTCAGGAGTCCCCAGACAAAATTTGGTCGCATTGGCGAGTGGGCGAATGCTTATTTCTATCCCTGTTGTTTATTATATGTTGCGTATAATGAAGACCAAGATCTATTTCGTTTTTTCTATTTCATACATATATTTGTTAACTACTGGTAAATAATTTCAACTTTCAAAAATACCAACGTAGATTAGTGGATTAAGTGCTCCACTCATGATTTAGAGGACCCTGGTGCACACTGGTGTCATGCCTTTTGGATGAGACAATGAAAACCAAGGTTCCATGTCACAGTAGGTGTGGCATGTAAAAGATCCCTCACTGCTTTGGTTAGGTTTGTTGGAAAGGTATTATTTTCTATGTAGTGCATCAGGTAGATGCTGTCACCTTATACTTAGAATAAATATGCAATGTCATAAAACAATAATAATTCAGGAAAAAAAAAATATTCAATAATATTTAGATTTACAGACACATAAAAAAGTGACAGATTTTGCATATTATTATACACTATCTATCAAACCTGATAGAAGAGTTGGAAATAAGTAAAACCCATTCATGCATTTACTTCAAAGGAATGTTCTCATATTTTTTCATTACACGTAGAAATAGATGGGAAAGAATGTCATATAACTGATATAATTCATATAATTAGCTATTTGGTGACTTTGCTCTATATACAGGGAATCCTACTTCACATTACTGGTAGGGGCTCTACGAAGACTCAAAGATTGGCACAATGCCAATATCACAGTCCTGCATGTCAGCCCAGGGACTGTTATAAAGTCACAGGGAAATGGAGACCAGGAATCCATGGACACCAATCCTGTTACCATGGATATGACAGATCTGCTGCAGAAGTTTATTGGTGTCAGTGTTCTTCACTCCATGGCTGCCTTCCATCAAATTCACACTAGTGTTTGGAGAGGAAAATGTGCCATAGTGGATAAAACAGTATGTCTATAAAGTTGCAGTATCTAACACCATCATGAAAGGAACACATTCTTATGACACACAAATTAAAAAGAGGCTTTACAGAATTCCTTTTTAACTACTGACTAAAATTTTGTGTCAGATTTATTGTGAATAATCATTGTTTTTTATGTATTTTAGGTTAACAGAGGATTTATTTTGCCTGGTTTTCAGCTAGATATGCATTCCAATACATGCACAGGGGTACCGTTTCCTGCCAAGCATACTGCTAAGGTATATTTGTAGTTATAAATGAAAATATAAACAATGAGTTGTATGTATAATAGAAATTTGTAGCCTGCAAAACTGATGACCAGTTTTAATGTTTGTGCAGGCTTCTTTCTGAAAATGCTTGAAAATATTCGCTTTCAAATCTATCTCCTTTCTTGAGATTATCCATATACCTTGACAGAATAAGGTACTTCAAAATCGACTGGATAATCTGGGGGTAGTGTCAGAGTTCCATCTGTTTGGTACATGCAGTCTTAATGTTTGAAGTAAATGGAATTAGAGTTTGAATTATGCTGTTATCTCTAGATAGGTTCCTACAATGTATGGTTGAAAAATGTAAAAGTTTGTAAATCTTGTGTTTCTGTTTGGAGAAATGACTAGTTATATGGGTAAGTATGTAAAACTAGATAATCTTGTTGTATTATAACCAGTATTTAAAAAATCAATATATTGCGTTTATGGAAATAATGTGTAAGAAAAGATAAATCTGTACCTCAATCTGTTGTAATGTATAAGATCTTTTCCTCATAAATTTCAGTTGGAGACAACAGCAATTCTTGGCAGGATGCTTGAAGTATTAGATGAAGTTACCTTAGCAACGATTCCAAGGTTTGTGTTCAAGGGACTGAAGTTCAAGTTGTATCCTTCACATTATACCTGTCGCAAAAGAACCTGATACACAATATTTTCCTTGCCTGGCTATCCTTTAGTTTACCAATTTATATGTTAGTTCATGTTCATATGTCTCTAGCGATCGAATCTTCAAGTCCAAAGTCACTCTGGCTTAAGACAGCCAGATAGCATGTGTGCAATACCTCTGAATTTCTTTTGAGTTCATTGATATCAAACTTTGAAGGTTAAGTTGTTCATGGTCTAAGAAGTGTTGGGTGGTTGGTTGATTGACGATTTATTTCATTTTCAGTAATTTTTCAGTTATGTAGCAAAGGGGAAGCAGGAGGTAACCAACCTCTTAAATATAGTGGCTAAATCCAGGAATTGAACCCAGATCGTTGGTGCCACAAGATGAGTTTCTCTTCAAATATGTTTTTTTTTTTGAAGAATTGAGAGATTCATATAACTTTAAATTTTTAAATCTAGAGGTGAAGTGAGAGAGACATTGAATTTAGCATTATTTACATTTTTGTGTTGTCTCAAGCAACATATCATAAAGAGATAATTGTTTTGAACAAATGTCCATCTGTTTGTCCAAAAAATTGGGAGCACATGACAAATGTTCTTTTGATGGTCCTAGTAATATTAAACGTTTTTTTAGAATAAATTAAGTCAATTTACGCATGGAAAACTTGATTCAAAAATTGTACATGTAATTATATTTTTGTATGATTAATGTTAACATGTAAGATTAGTATTATGAACCATGTGGCTTTATTTCCTGAATTCTATAGATCTTTATACGACAATCATCCTCATTCCAAAGCTTTCCTGGAAGAAATGTCATCATTGGAGGTAAGAAGTCAATCACTCTGAGTTGCAGAAGGTTTAAGTTAATGGGTAGCATCATTGGCTTGTGACAAGAAGGTCCCTTGTTTGAAAAGCCCCACTGGTGACATACTGGTGTCTATTTTTCAGAAGAAACCAGAGAAACTGAGGTTACTTATCACAAGATACGTTGCCATGTGAAGGTTTCCTTACTGTGTTTGGTAAATCAGTTTTTTTAGGTCAAAATATCAGTGTGATCTGCAGGGCCCTTGCAGGTAAATTGCAGGTGCCCTTGCAGTAAGAACCAGTACAGATGAAATTATGTTGGTATGAACTAGAAACTAGAAACAAACAAATTATTACAGATGAGACATTGGAAATTTCCTGATGTTATATCTGAAAAAATAATGAAAACACTTTAAACAATAAGTGCAGATTTTAACAAATGTCTCTGTGATCTGGTGGTCATTCGGACCGGCAAAACAGCAATTTTTGCTAGTCCGAATTATTTTTTGATGGACTGAAACTTTTTTTGCAAAAAAATGCTTAAATATAAACATAAAATCATTTATTTCTTTCATTTCATTAATTATTAATTGTAACCATCCCCTCCCCTTTTTCTATAGCTGGTTAAAACTCCTTTTCTTCCTTTGCGCCTCATATATATTTTTGTTCTTTTGAATCACCCCCTCTCCCCTCTGAACACTTTCTTTTCTGGCCGGGGATAGCGGTCAATGAATACCTAATGGGCCAGGACGCCGCCATTGTTGTTGTTGTGTACACGTAACTTCCTAATCTGGGTCAACACACCTGACTTTGTCAAAAGATTCTGATTTGCCGACAAAAATATTGTACCCAATCAGTATTCTCAATTTATTACTCGGTGCATTAACAAGTGACAGCAGTTTCAGAGAATTTGATTCTCCAAAAAAAATTAGATTTTATCCAATGGGCATTATCAACACGTTTTTGACTTCCTTCAATGTCAATGTAAACAGTGCAGAAATGTGTGTGGGACATTTGAACTGGCAAAATGCGGATTTTTGTCGGTCCTTGTAGAATCCTGACCTGATGACCGGCTGGACCGGGACTTTTGCTAAACTCTGTAAGGGAACAAGAAGAAAATCATAAAATGTTGTAACAGTGTACACAGCCAGTTGTGGAGATGGTCAAGTTGTAAGGGTTTTGTCTTGTTTTGCAGTTCTGACTTCAGTCCTCTAGATATCTCACATTGTTAAAATTTGTTCAAGAATTTCTCAGTTGTGGACCTATTGTCTGGTAGAATGTGAATGAGAATGTTATATTTTAGACAGGTCTAGTGATGTGTTTAGCATGTTACCCACAATCCTCTGTGATACCACCATGCAGTGAGAAGTATCTGAATACAGTGAGAATGTTATATTTTAGACAGGTATAGTGATGCGTTTAGCATGTTACCCACAATCCTCTGTGATACCACCATGCAGGAAGAAGTATCTGAATACAGTGAGAATGTTATATTTTAGACAGGTCTAGTGATGTGTTTAGCATGTTACCCACAATCCTCTGTGATACCACCATGCAGGAAGAAGTATCTGAATACAGTGAGAATGTTATATTTTAGACAGGTCTAGTGATGTGTTTAGCATGTTACCCACAATCCAATTTGATACCACCATGCAGGAAGAAGTATCTGAATACAGTGAGAATGTTATATTTTAGACAGGTCTAGTGATACGTTTAGCATGTTACCCACAATCCTCTGTGATACCACCATGCAGGGAGAAGTATCTGAATACAGATTCTTGGAAGGAGAGTGTCTTGGCCGATATCACTTACGTTCAAGGTACATGTAAAGGTTTGAAATTTGTCAACACATTATTGACTGGATTGCAAAGCAAAGTCTGTCTGTCTGTCTGTCCAACATCAACAATTTGTGTTTAGCTTGACCTTGATTTTACACCTTAATGAACACAGTCTGATTTTACTTTGCAATCCAGTCAGAAATTTCTGTTTCACAGCTTGGCTAACGCCTCGCAGTGAAACTCAATTTATGACAGGGTATTCATCGATACCCTGTCAGTTTTTGTAAAACACTCGCATTGTGGCCTCTAATTCCGATCTTGTATTTGATATGATTACATGTATTCATCAGGACTTCAAATTCCACTTGCTTAGAAATGCTGCAATCTTTTCTTTCATTTTCTACTGGAGAGATTATAAAGGACACTGTTTTGCCAGCATGTAGCTTCTAGCAGTAATGTCATTTTTGTTGGACTAGTAGCTAGTATTTTTAATGCATCTCTGGTTAAATCTGTGATTATATATGGTTCATGGATGTGTAACAGGGTTGATTGCTTGGATTGCCACAGTCACAGAACACCAGGTACTTTCCTAATTCACAGAAAATGTTATGCATACATGTATTCATACTTATCATAAAGAATTAATTTTATTTCACTTATTCACTGTAGAACCGGAGGAAGAAGTTTTGGATACACATGAGTACATTTATTTCGTTGTAACGGCAGACAAAGAAAATTTGAACTATGTAACAGCACATCTTCTTAGATCTCCATCAGAACTGAATGGCAAAATAATAGCTGATTTACATGACCAAAGCTTGTTGCCAAGGAAACCATCTAGTATTAGACAAGATGATATTGCCAAGCAGTTGTCACATATTCCATGCTTAAGTATGGAAACATTAGATTGGCTTAATCGAACAGTAAAAGAAATCCAATTAAAAATTCTCAAAGAATGGCTCGGCAAGTATAAAAAATAATTGTTACTTAATTTTCATTTTATTAATATTTGATGAGAATATCATATTGGATGGCAGTGGCAATGCTACAATTAACATAAATTATGTGCTTAGATGCTGCAGCACAGAACACACATGAAGTAGACCATTGTTATATAAGTTTGGCCCAGATCTCCACATTTTAGTTTATGTCTGATATGCACCTAGCTATGCTGCCATTTGATGGTATATGCATATTTCTCTCATAGAAAATAACATTTTTCATTATTTTTGCTCTTTTCATCTGAAGATCCTATTAAAGTAAGAGTTGTATAAGATAAGTTTGATCCATAGTTTGATGTAATGCAATGTTTAATCCTTCGAATTCTTAAATGGTCATTGTTTTAGTGTATTCTTAAAGGAACCTTTGTGATGATTTTTTAGGCAATATTGATGAAGTGATTTAAGTGCTCAACTTTCACTTTAAATAACCTATGTTTATTCTCTGGATCATGCTATTACTTTTAAGATGTTGCTAACATACTCCAATATCCTGAAAAATTGTTGAAGACAATGTGTTCAGCTCTAAAATATGAAAACTAAGCTTTATGTGTATGTCTTAGAGTACAACACTAAAATCTGATGGCCATAATGTGGCCAGAACTAGTATATCGGTCAATTGTAAGTGTAAGAAATTAATTACTGAGCTACTTGCTTCTCATGCGTTTTTTCTTGATATTTGCATAAAACAGATTCACAGAAAGTGAACCAAGTAGAAGTGTCACCAGGAGATATCTTGAAGTTGCTGACCGATGTCCAATCTCTGGTGATGGAGAAACTTGCCCCTCATTTCAGCACTGTATCATTAAAGCCAGCCACTGCATTAGATTACTCGGCCTTTCGTACAGGTAAACATACTTCTCCTACTAAACACAAATTTCTCCTTATTCTGAAGCTTTCATCATGTCTTGTCACTCGTAATAGATTTCACTATAGTTTTTAAATACAATAAAACATGTCATTACATATGTAGACTGCATTTTACTTTATTTCAGAACTAGATGCATGTCCTTCTGAATGGCCAGAAAAACATTCTCTAATACATCATGAATGTCAGAGAAAGGGTCTGTCGCGCATCCAGTCCACTGAGAGTCTGGCACTGTCGTCTCCTATTCAGGCTAAAGAAGGTAAAAAATGAGACCCTGATTGTCAAAAAGACATGTATTTTATTTTTGAAGCTTTAAACTGCCAAGACCTCATAGAAAATATGAAAAATTAAAGATCTATAGCGAGATAAATGTAAATGCAGGTACAAAGATATAAGCCTGATAGATTTTAATGAATACAAAATGCTATGATGCAAGTAGGAAATACCTTTTAGATAAAATTGTCAAACTTGGTTCAAAGCTAGTTCTTATCATATCTGTTTGCTTTTCTTAGAGTGGTCTGTCCTGTGATAGAGACCTCGGACTTACCTGATATTTGAAATGTATGAGTAGACTTTTTCTTCCATACTTCCTATGTATACAGTTCTGAGATACAGCCATCACTAATATTGGATATATGTTTATACAGCTGGCTGATGTTGTAGATAAAAGCGCTGAATAAAGACACAAGTTTTTATGAAGATGGGATAGTATGGGGCTGGACTCAGATTGGGATCAGGTCCAAAATTGGGACTTTAGGATTGGGTCTTGAATAGAGTTTAGGGTTAGATAATAGTCAAATTATGACATAGGAGTTTGATATTCATAATCAGATTCTGAAATCCTTTATAATTAAAGTTAACATTAGGATAAGTTGCCATGTGACCTCGATTGAAATAAAAATATCTGGTGTCAGGGTTATTGATTTTTTTTTCACAAATGAAATACATTGTATTATTTTCATATTACAGATATTCCATCCACTATAGATATTAAGAATTTTACAATTCTTTTTAAAGAGGATGGTACAGCAGCCTCAGATAATTTAAGTCCTGTCCGTAGAAAAGTAAGTATGGGATTACCTTTTGCAAGTTGGTAATGTGTTACAGGACTAATGGCTCTTAACACTGGAAGAAGGTTTAGAAAGTGCTGCTTGTACTTGCTGTACATTATTCAGATTGTGTCATACTTGTCAGTCAACTTCAACTGAACCAAAGTCATTCAGCTTGTGTTTCAAACCCCAAGGACATACATGTAAATAAATTGTTAAAATATCAGATAGTTGCACAGTAAAACCTTATAGAAAATCTATCAGTTTAATTGTGTGATTACTATATACATTTATGTATTTAGTTTGAGTGGTTTTTTTTGAATGATTCATAAAAAGACATTCTTTACATTTCTAATGTAGTGCAGATGTGGATAAGGGTATATAATGTTTGCTGCAATTTATGAATTGTTGGCTTTATTTATGCCCCCAGGTCGATAAATTCGGGACATATTGTTTTGACATGTCTTTCTGTTTGTTTGTTTGTCTGTCTGCCGTCAGAATTAACCTTCATCATAGGTTTATAATCGTGAGATTTAGAGAATTCATACTTGGCAAACATAATTCACTAATAAAGCCTTTAAAAAGTTCACCAACGTCATCGACCTCGTGAACTTGACCATGACCATCGACCTGCATTTCATAATTTGCCTTATTTCTACTATGTTGCTTTCACAGACACATTTTGTTTTCCTCTAGCAATCCAGTAGAACTGGTGGGAGTTTACTTACATCGCTCGATCGTAGAGTATCTACAGACCTATCCTGGCCAGAATGTAAAGATTTACGAGCGCCTGATGTGTAGTAAGTCACCATGTTTATGTAAATTTTTAAACTTTGAATCTATACAGCTTTTACAGTCTCCATGTTGTTGGAAGATATTTTCAATGCAATGGACATTTTATGTTGACAGACATGGGGTTGAAATTCTGAGGATGTAGTGTTGAAGGCTCATGTTGTCATTAGTCTTCCAAATGTCTGTGGCAAATCATGGGTCTCTGTACCTTTAGAAATGTACAGCTTCCATTTACTGGTCGGTGAAAATATTTGTTTGATGTAAATAAATAAATGGATAAACAAATAAAAAGTTAAAGGTACATGTACCTCTATTTTCAAGCATCTGTGTTTGTTTCTGAAAATGTTTTTTGTAACTTTAAACTGAATTGGTGGAATTCATATATCAAGTTGACAACTGAATTTAGATATAGGATACTGGTGTTGTTCATACAAATGAAATACATGGCACCTCGTTGTTTCAGTTACAATAGAAACAAAAAGTGTGAAAGGATAGCAGACCAGTGTAACAAGATCCGAGATCGTTATGTCACTGAGGAAACCTATAGTTCCTGTTCATCACCCGTTTTCTTTGTCAATAAAAATGTGAACAAGAAACGAAAGAGTGCTGAAGAGTCACATTTACGACGCTCTCCAAGAAAATCAGTTTCAAAATATACAAGTCCATCACACAAAGGTGCTTTTTTTATTTTTCTGATCAAGTATTGAGTTGTTTTAGATTTACTCAAAGTATGTTTATTATGGGCAAGATACATGTATGTCTGGAATGTTTTCATAAGATGAAAGTCGAGATCACTAGGTAGAAAATATTAGGTGTCAATGAAAAGGTCTAGTCACAAAGAATACATATTTAATATATCAAAGCCTTATCTTTAACCCTTATAACCTATGACCAGTGTGAAGGTTTACAAATAGACAGCACGAAACTGTATGCCAAATATCTAGTTTTGAAGGATTAAAATGATAGGTGTATTGAAGATTACTTTTTAATCTGAAAAGAAGACAGTCTATGCAGCAAAAGTCAAAGTGTAACTTTATGTTGCACTCTGAAATCTTTTCCCAGTGTGTTTATCGCTGTGCTCATTGCTAGCAGCTAGTTTAGTTTTTGGATGAAAAAAAAAACCCAAGAAAACTGAGAGGAATATTTAAGAGTTGAATGGTCATCTGATTTCCTTACTTAAATAGGCATGCTAGAAATCTTTTGCTGCCTTTGGCAAAGGGTTTCATCAGCAGGTCAAAGTTGACATTTGAACCATTACTGATACATTTTGTGATTGATCATTATTGTTTTGTTGTCTCAGGTAACAGAAGTAAATTAAAATCCCCTCAGAAATCTAAGGGAAATATATTGAAGTCTCCGCTGAAACAGGTCAGCATGCAGTTAAAATCTCCAAGAAGGGCTCATACAACTAAACAACAAGTAGTGCCAGGTGAATTTCAACGACACAGATTACACTCAACAAATGTGGGCTCTTCAGATGTTAGGCGTTCTCCCAGGAAAAAAGTCTCGGAACAATTTACAAGGTTATTAGCTTTATATTTGATCTTCAGCTATCCCCTTATTAAATAAAATTTTTGGTGTTTGAAGAGGTACAAAATACGGGACTTTGATATACGCATACACTTTGAATTTTACACACTTTTTCATGAAATGTTCGGCATGGTATAAAAAGGGTTCAATCATGACAACAAACTTTTATAAAAGGAGGTTGAAGAGAACATCTGTTTGTACAATAATATTTATGAACACATTTTAATCATTTAAATTGAAAATCACAGCATGACAATTCTTACTTTCATTACTTTGAAGAATCTCGGTAAGGGTTGTTGGTCCTCGTTGTACCCGTTTATATAATACTTGACATAGAATGCCCTACATTTCACCTAAATCTAATCACTGATGCATAACTCGGATATCTCCCGTATTAACAATTATGTTTTATAAGAACACAAACCCAACTTTCAGTAGAAATAGTGCAGCTTAGAAAACTGCGTAGACAGTACCAGTTATATTGCCATAACATGAACATTTATTTTTCCAATTACAGGGTTATGCAATCGAAAGAAAGAAGGCAATCCTTACCTGTCCCAAGTAAAGGACAGGATCTCAAACAAACTTCATCACGTCGACTGTCTGCAGTAGAGAGACCAGAGGGAAAATCCAAAGAATCTCGCTCAGAGCGACATAAAAGAGTAGGTAAACTACATAGGTTTGGAGTGATAACTAGTTAAACATTACTGTGAAAACATTTCATGATATGAGGTCAGAAAATAAAGAAATCTAATTTTGATACAAATCTTTTTGTAGAAATCTTTTTTTGATAGTTAT
Source organism: Pteria penguin (assembly GCA_035048485.1). Lineage (NCBI taxonomy): Eukaryota > Metazoa > Mollusca > Bivalvia > Pterioida > Pteriidae > Pteria > Pteria penguin. The sequence continues at coordinate 30,758,541 of CM068582.1, read as the reverse complement.
AAAATTGGACAAACATTGTGAATCTAGAACGGCAAAGCTCATTTAACTTAACCACTGACAATATACATTTATGATTTGCAGAAACTGGAAGAAATTGTTTCAGATGTTCTTCATCAACATGGAATAGGTCCTGATGATGTCATACATGGTCCCTGTGTCCAAAGACTGTATAAAGTTACAAAGCTTTTTGTTATGGTATGATCATTTACATAGTTTTTGCATAAAGAAATTGTATTGAAGTCAAAAAAGAAATGATGAGAAGTCCTCTGAAGGGAAGTGTGAATTAAATAAGAAGACTGCATGTTATGGCATGATCTGTTATAAAGTCTTTGTGTCTCAAGATTATATATACTGAATATATACAATTTGTAGTCCTTAAATAGCGTAACAAAGCCCTTAGTATGATCTTATACATAGTCCATGTATAGAGTAACAAAGTCCTTAGGTATAGTATAATCTTGTACATAGTCCATGTATAGAGTAACAAAGTCCTTAGGTATAGTATAATCTTGTACATAGTCCTTGTATAGAGTAACAAAGTCCGTAATATAATCTTATACATAGTCCTTGTATAGAGTTACAAAGTCCTTAGTATAATCTTTTACATAGTCCTTGTATAGAGTTACAAAGTCCTTAGTATAATCTTATACATAGTCCCTGTATAGAGTTACAAAGTCCTTAGTATATCTTATATATAGTCCTCGTATAGAGTAACAAAGTCCTTAGGTATAGTATAATCTTATACATAGTCCTTGTATAGAGTAACAAGTCCTTAGTATATCTTATACATAGTCCATGTATAGAGTTACAAAGTCCTTAGTATATCTTATATATAGTCCTTGTATAGAGTAACAAAGTCCTTAGGTATAGTATAATCTTGTACATAGTCCTTGTATAGAGTAACAAAGTCCGTAATATAATCTTATACATAGTCCTTGTATAGGATAACAAAGTCCTTAGTATAATCTTATACATAGTCCTTGTATAGAGTTACAAAGTCCTTAGTATAATCTTATACATAGTCCCTGTATAGAGTTACAAAGTTCTTAGTATATCTTATATATAGTCCTTGTATAGAGTAACAAAGTCCTTAGGTATAGTATAATCTTATACATAGTCCTTGTATAGAGTAACAAGTCCTTAGTATATCTTATACATAGTCCATGTATAGAGTTACAAAATGCTTAGTATAATTTTATACATAGTCCTTGTATAGAGTAACAAAGTCCTTAGTATATCTTATACATAGTCCATGTATAGAGTTACAAAGTCCTTAGTATAATCTTATACATAGTCCTTGTATAGAGTAACAAAGTCCTTAGTATATCTTATACATAGTCCATGTATAGAGTAACAAGTCCTAAGTATATCTTATAATAGTCCTTGTATAGAGTTACAAAGTGCTTAGTATAATTTTATACATAGTCCTTGTATAGAGTAACAAAGTCCTTAGTATATCTTATACATAGTCCATGTATAGAGTTACAAAGTCCTTAGTATAATCTTATACATAGTCCTTGTATAGAGTAACAAGTCCTTAGTATATCTTATAATAGTCCATGTATAGAGTTACGAAGTCCTAAGTATATCTTGTACATAGTCCTTGTATAAAGTAATAAGTCCTTAGTATATCTTATATAGTCCTTGTATAGAGTAACAAAGTCCTTAGGTATAGTATAATCTTATACATAGTCCATGTATGGAGTAACAAAGTCCTTAGTTACAGTATAATGTTATACATAGTCCTTGTATAGAGTAACAAAGTCCTTAGGTATAGTATAATCTTGTACATAGTCCTTGTGTAGAGTAACAAAGTCCTTAGTATAATCTTATACATAGTCCTTGTATAGGATAACAAAGTCCTTAGTATAATCTTATACATAGTCCATGTATAGAGTTACAAAGTCCTTAGTATAATCTTATACATAGTCCTTGAATAGAGTAACAAAGTCCTTAGTATATCTTATACATAGTCCATGTATAGAGTAACAAGTCCTAAGTATATCTTATAATAGTCCTTGTATAGAGTTACAAAGTGCTTAGTATAATTTTATACATAGTCCTTGTATAGAGTAACAAAGTCCTTAGTATATCTTATACATAGTCCATGTATAGAGTTACAAAGTCCTTAGTATAATCTTATACATAGTCCTTGTATAGAGTAACAAGTCCTTAGTATATCTTATAGTCCATGTATAGAGTAACAAAGTCCTAAGTATATCTTGTACATAGTCCTTGTATAGAGTAATAAGTCCTTAGTATATCTTATATAGTCCTTGTATAGAGTAACAAAGTCCTTAGGTATAGTATAATCTTATACATAGTCCATGTATAGAGTAACAAAGTCCTTAGTTACAGTATAATGTTATACATAGTCCTTGTATAGAGTAACAAAGTCCTTAGGTATAGTATAATCTTGTACATAGTCCTTGTATAGAGTAACAAAGTCCTTAGGTATAGTATAATCTTATACATAGTCCTTGTATAGAGTAACAAAGTCCTTAGTATAATTTTATACATATTCCTTGTATAGAGTAACAAAGTTCTTAGGTATAGTATAATCTTGTACATAGTCCTTGTGTAGAGTAACAAAGTCCTTAGTATAATCTTATACATTGTCCTTGTATAGGATAACAAAGTCCTTAGTATAATCTTATACATAGTCCTTGTATAGAGTAACAAAGTCCTTAGTATAATTTTATACATAGTCCTTGTATAGAGTAACAAAGTCAGTATATCTTATACATAGTCCATGTATAGAGTTACAAATTCCTTAGTATAATCTTATACATGGTCCTTGTATATAGTAACAAGTCCTTAGTATATCTTATACATAGTCCATGTATAAAGTTACAAAGTCCTTAGTATAATCTTGTACATAGTCCTTGTATAGAGTAACAAGTCTTTAGTATATCTTATACATAGTCCTTGTATAGCGTAACAAAACCCTTAGTATGATCTTATACATAGTCCTTGTATAGAGTAACAAGTCCTTAGTATATCTTATACATAGTCCTTGTATAGAGTAACAAAGTCCTTAGTATGATCTTATACATAGTCCTTGTATAGAGTAACAAAGTCCTTAGTATGATCTTATACATAGTCCTTGTGTAGAGTAACAAAGTCCTTAGTTACAGTATAATGTTATACATAGTCCTTGTATAGAGTAACAAAGTCCTTAATTACAGTATAATGTTATACATAGTCCTTGTATAGAGTAACAAAGTCCTTAGTTACAGTATAATGTTATACATAGTCCTTGTATAGAGTAACAAGGTCCTTAGTATGATCTTATTCATAAATCTTGGATTATCTAGAGATTGTATAGAGTAACAATGATTTTTATTATTGTAAAATCATGTACCGGGTAAATAATTCTTGTGACTGCAGATATTGTTTGTGTTCAAAGATTGTATAGAGTAACAAATGTTTGTACTTGTATCATATACTTATGACCTCAAGAAATTTTTTGTTATGGTATGATCTTATACATAGTTCCAGAATTTAGATAGACACAAAACTCTTTGTTATGGTATGATCTTGTACATAGTTCCAGAATTTTGATAGACACAAAACTCTTTGTTATGGTATGATCTTGTACATAGTTCCAGAATTTAGATAGACACAAAACTCTTTGTTATGGTATGATCTTGTACATAGTTCCAGAATTTTGATAGACACAAAACTCTTTGTTATGGTATGATCTTGTACATAGTTCCAGAATTTTGATAGACACAAAACTCTTTGTTATGGTATGATCTTGTACATAGTTACAGAATTTAGATAGACACAAAACTCTTTGTTATGGCATGATCTTATATGATACATAGTGTCGGTGTCCAGAGATTTTGTACAATCAAAACGCTCATTGATTGGTATGATCTTACATAAACGAAGCCCCTAATGTCCAGAGACTGTATAATTTTAAAAGACATAATTGGATAATGATCTTAAACTTGTTCCAGTATCCTGTATCAAGACTATTTGTAAATTTACATAACTTTTTGTGCTAGTTTGCCTCTAAAATGTATTGAGTTCAGTTCATTATCAAGTGGTTAAGGGTTGGAATCTTACTAGATTCATGATTGGGACAGAAAACTGGAGCCTACGTTATGAATGGTTGTGGCATATTGTAGGTCAATATGTGTACATATCAACATAGAAGGTGCTTGGTTCTTGCTATCTGGATAGCAAGAGAAAGTGTTAAGTAGTATGTCAATATTTTGACCTTAGACTAAAAGTGCTGCCATGATATTAGCAAAGTTATTCGTTAAAAGTGGCACAAAATATGAAAGTAAAACAAAAAGTATATAAAGCTCATTGAGACTGTTAGGTATAACATAGTATGGGGGTATTATAGGCTTTTGTATTTTTTGTGACATTTGTTTGGGAATACATAATTCAGAATTTTATTGAAACCCAATTTGTAAATGCAAATAAAAACAGCTTAACAGCATAAAACTTTTTAAGGGCAGGTTGAGAAGTTAACCAATTTTTATTGAATTCATGGTTAGATATCCATGACTACTTTGTATACATCTGTAAATCGGCAGTATGTCGTAATTTCAGGACCTTCCAACATCCCAGAATCTGAAGCAAGAAATGCGAGACATTGCAGAGGGACAAGTGAAACAAGTGGTAGACTTGGAAAGAAAGCGACATTCAAAATGAAAAACAGCACAAAGTAGAGACCGACTCAAAACCATGTACCTTGATAAACAGTTGGCAAGGAAAGTAATACTAAGTGCAAGGACATAAAGTAAAATAGAATTAGGGCTTTCTAACAATGATTTCAACAGTTATTCATGTTCATTGAATTCATCCATGAAAATGCAGTAAGTTGAAACACAAATTAGTCCTGTGTTTGATTATACATCAGAATTTCATGGGGCATTGTTTTTATTGCCATTCATCCATCTGTCCAGCATGAACCTTAAGATTTTACCAGTGATGGAGGACATAAATTAAGACCCATTTGAAGGAATATAGCTAAGTTTTATTGTTGTTATGGATGACATGCTTTTAGCAGTTACTGCCATTTGCAGAAATTGGTTTTTCAGATCTTTCTGTATTTTTCAAAGTATTTGAGTAAAACATGCTGTAGAGATTTATGTTAACAAATAGCTGCCTCAGATGACCTATTTCAGCATAGTAACCTCTCTTTAAGAAAGTGGAAGTACAGCGCTAGCGATAGAGACTAGTGGAACCAAAAATGTTTCAGCAAAATACACTATGGTTCATCAGTTCAACACACAAAACAACAACCAAACATATGTAATAAATATTCTGTATTAAACACATTCATTAGAAAGTTGATACAATGCATAATATTCATATAAATAAAAGTAACCTCTCAAGAACAAAAACATTCAGAAAATATTAAATCAGTTTAAGTAAATAATTTCAGTAATTCTGATAATAAAGTTTTGAGAGATTCTTGGTACATGTATATAAAATTTATAAATAAAATCATAAGGATCAGGTACAACACAGAATGCAGAAGTGATATGATTCCCTTCACACACACCAAATTTGGATTTCTATATTATTTTGAAAATCAAATAAAAGAAATTAATTGTTTTCAGAATTAGTTTTCATCCATATAAGGTTAGACTGATCATTGTCATCATCATCATCATGATACTCCTCTATAAAATCATCGGAGTCATCGTCTAATATGAGTGTGGACGTGGCCGTTAGTGGGATATGCTCGTCATACGAGTCATAGTTCCCTTCTACGCTGTTCCTGATGCCATACGTAAAATACAGGATAAAACCTGAAATCAAAGTCACCGTACTGCTTTACAAATGTATATATTAAGGAATGAAAGGTCAATATGTGTGTGAATAAGATTTTACATGTATATACATACTGATTATAATGTCAGAAGCTGATAGGAGATAAGCAAGTAGCCTCTGACTCTACACACTAGTAACCAAATAATGGCAATAACTTTACCTGGCAAAGCGAGTACCAGTAAATTCTTTTGTTATAGCTCACAGAGCATACCCAACAGTCATCCCTCACCACTGACACTAAAACATCATACGTGTATTGCCTCCATAGGAGGAATTCAGACCCAAGTCTTACCCTTGGGTCTGACATTTTGGACTATTATTACTTAGGACTAAGTATCCAATGCAGGTTTATAAATAGCAAAATGTGATCATGGATTTTAGTGCACCACGTATGGACAGTTTGGTCATTGATTATGTAGTACACATATAGGAGTTACAAACTTATACACATAAGCATTTGTTCTACTATGTGAAATCTCTTGTACACACAATTTATACTCAGGTTCTTATCTCATTTAAATCAATTAAGAAACTGCTTGTAGTTTTACTGATTCTATATTTAGCAGGAGTAAGATTGACTGATTGATTATTGTTTTACATCAATCCATGATTATTTCACATATATACTTGTTGTGATGGCATCTGTATGATGTGTGGCATGAAAATTTATACCTTTGCAACAGACCTTTCCGAAGCAGTGGAGGATCTTTTACATGCCACGCCTACAATTACACAGTACCTCGATTTTTACAGTCTCCTCCCAAAGACCAGATATCGAAGTGCTCATGGTGGGAGTCGAACCTGTGTGGCCGGAACCTTTCAGTCATCAGCTCAACCACTGAGCCACACCAGCTTTCAGTGGGAGTAGGAGAATGAACAGTACACTATAGTATTTAATCTGCTCTACTGAAAAGCATGATTTATCACACATTTCTACTAATTCTATTTGTTCATCAATCATTCTCAACATTTTACCTATTATCATCCATACGCCAAATCTGATCCATGTAGCAGGTGGCAACTTTAACATGAGGTAAATATTGACAAATATGCTGATTATGGGTAGAAAGGGTAAACCAGGCACCTGAAAAAAAAATGAGACATGCTATATTTTACAGCTGAAATTACAAAATAGTATAAATGTGGTTACATGTACCAAACAAGGCCTTCATAACAAACTTGAGCAGTCAATATGATAAATCATATCGATAAAATTTCTATGTATATTGCTTCATGCTTAACGTCATGCTAATGCAAGTTTATTGCATTTATATAGTGACAGCATCAGCTTTATGCATAGATAGGACTGTTGTGACTCAGGACCTCAGTTTTCACTGTCTCATCCTGTAGATATGACAAAATCCAGTCAGAGATGGGAATCAAACCAAAGAGCTCTTGGCCATGACTCGGCAAGAGCCAGGCATGTTTCTGTCTAAGGTATGCCAGCTCAGTATTCCAATATTGACCTTAGTTTTACTATAAAAAAAGGTGTCAAACATCAAATTTATGAAAAATCATCATGACTTGGTATAAATATGGATCACTTACTTTAAAATTAATTTCGTCTTTATTTTGTGGTTGCAGCCATGTTGAAATAAGAAGAATTAAAATCACAAAGACTAAAATGAAAACCATTATAATGGTCCACCATTCTCCTTCGGATAGCTGGTTTGACAAGAAAATCAACACTACTGACTTGAATATTATGAGTATACCTGCAATGAACAATATAAAATACTTATGCCTTCATTAAAAATGTCAATATAAGGTTTATGATGATTAGGTATCCACAATCACTATCTCAGTTAACTTGAAACTATTGCTGTTCTAACAAGACAAGAACTCATGGCATTCTAAGATGAATGTTCATACAAAGACTGCATGGCAACGTATTGTACACGACGTAATAGTAGTAAATACACTAAGATCAACCCCCCTTCCCCTCCCAACAACAATTGTTGAATTTATCCTGCCTACCAAATTTCATTAATTCATATAGTTATTGGTAGGTGTAAAGCACTTATGCATAACATTTACTGCAACATGCTATAAAGTATGCCCATGGAATCCTTTTTTCATTATAAAATGATGAAGAAATAGAAAAAAAAACAAAATAAAGAAAATTAAAAACTGGAATCACATTGTGATATTAGTAACTCTTCCTCCAAACTTCATTTGTGGAAGTATAGTATAATGTTACCATTTCTAAACAAAGTGGGCCAGATATTACAATGTAGGCCAGATTTTGCATCCTTTAGCAATTTGTCCTTAAACTGATATAGACCCTTTCATGTTAAATGCAGGAATATTTCTTTTTTTTTTTTTTTTTTTTTTGAAAAATATATGTTCCTGTAAAATATTTGATGTCATAATAAAATAGTGTTTGTGTCTTCATCAGGAGCATTGATGATTCTATCCCTCAAAATTTCAGTCGTGTACTGAAGGTGAAAAGGTCTATAGATATTTTCTGGTGTCAAACATAAAAATATTAGTATTAATTAGTGATGGCAAAAAGTCCAAAAATCTCAAGGGACATATAAACAAATCCTTAAACTTACATATAACAGTGATATTTTTGGCTGCTATTAATTCAGTTCTCGGAGAAGGTGACTCTGAGTTTCTGCTAAACATTTGTCTGATATAATTTTGATTCTCAGAAGTTGCCCTGTTGAATTAAAAGTAAAATTTTGTAATGTTTACAACCTTGATATCAGAAGAATATATGTAGTATATGAATTAACCATCAAATAAAAACACTCGCACAGATTGAAGCAAGGATTACAGAATGTAACTGGTACGATTTCCTTGTAAAATGGCATGAGCAGCAAGTCATGTGACATAGTAGGTATACATTAATCACAAACTACAGATCATGTATTTTCGGCCATTTATAATTAGTAGCGAAGAAATCACATGTGGGTCAGTGTCGATATCTATATACTTAGTTTTAGCATAATCAAAAAAGTTTGTGTTTTATTTGTGTAGTAGTGAATCGGGGGAAATTTAGTATTAACTTGGGAAACTCAGTAAGTTCCTTTTTTCTTATCTTTGAGTATATCTGTATTGGTGTGGTAATGAATTAGTGTACCAAAACTTTTGCTAGCTTCGCTAAAGTATGAAGACTGTTAAGTAAGTAAACATACAGTATGTAATTAAAATGATTGAATTTAATGTATTGTGTGCAGCTAGTTACTGTGTATGTGTACTCGTGTAACATATATATAATGTATCGTAACACTATTAATAGTTTGAAAGCATTACAATGTATCTTACTTTAGAAACATCCATGCATATTCCTACAATTGTGACAAGACAGGATGTTTTGAACTGATATTATTTATTAGGTGTAACTACTTGTGGGTAATTTTTTGGCATCTGTTTTCATGAAAATATGATTGTTAAATTTGTTTTAATCATGTCAGAACATCCTATGAGTATTAGCCAAAAACAGACATATTTTAACTTCATTATCATCACTGTAACGTGATGATACAAACTTACTCGTGGTTTGTATGGTCTTCTGTATTTCCTCTTTCATCTAATGTATTAACCTGATATCTGAAAAGTGGGAAAAATATCAAACATACTTTTAAGGAAATGTTTTTGTGAATTTCAATTTTTTCTAAATATAGAAAATTTTAAAAGTATACATCCAAAACTATTGAAATACATGTACAAAAGATACTTTACTTTAAAATCCTCCATAAGGGAATTCAGCAATGATATAATAATGAAATAATAAACGATTATAGAGAATTTTCATTATTGTATACCCATGTAGAAATTCCACAAACAAATAATAGCACACATGCAGAAAAACAAGAGAACACTGCAATGTATATTTACCTAAGTAGTAAAACACAGAATGCGACTAGAGTGTAAGCCAATAATGTACCGATAGACATCATGTCCACTAACTCCTTCAAGTCAAATAACATGGCCATCAAACCTAGAATTTTATGAATATTATGCATATTATACAATGCACTTTTTTCTTCTCACTACCTTGGGTTTTATGAGACCAAGAAAATATTTGGAGTTATCAAGAGTTTTATGTGTATCCTATATGCCTGTGGAATCGAAGATTCAACAGCATAAAATTTTTGGCAAAATCTGTCTCTCTGTTTGTTGGTCTGTCTGTCTGTCAGTGGCAAAAAAATTAAGCTTGGCTGTAATTTTTAAAATGTCAAGTGACAAGACTTTCACGTTTATTCCTGGTGACAATACATTTCTGTTGACATCAAAATTTTTAACTTGACCTACTTTTCAAAAACTTTTGAATTGGCTGAAATCTGGGCCATCAGTGTTTCATAAATACATCTTGTACATTAATAAAATGATACTTCAAAATACTTGAATCAAGACTTTGTACATTTAATTTAGTTTGACTTAAATGTAAGTTCAAGTTACACACATTCATAAAAGCCTGTATGAAATGTTTTTAGAATACTTTTATTTACTGATTTTCATAAATGAGATTTTTAAAATAGACATATCATTGAAAACATTTCTGCAGATCACTCTCACATGTGTAAATCAAAGTAACCTTTACTTTTATGAGAATACATACATACACACATATATTGATTGATCAATTGAATATTGTTTAACGTCACTCCACGATTATTTCACGTATATGGTGACAGCATCTGCCTGATGCATTGCATACAATTTAGATTTTTGTAACGGACCCACCTGAAACAGTGAGGGATCTTTTACATGCCATGCCTACTGCGACACTGGACCTCAGTTTTTACTGTCTCATGTGAAAGACAGAACACTGGTGCACCCAAGGCGGGAGTCAAACCTGGGAACTCTCGATCACGACGCGAGCAACTTATCCACTACATGTAGTCCACACCGGCTTCATATATACATATTACATTTTAACTAAAATTATAATTACCGTATATACTCGCATATAAGTCGGTATTTTGGGAGTAAAAAATTGTGGTCGAAAAGCACTACCAACTTATATGCAAGATACTGACGGAGAGAAAAAAATCTGACCTTGGACTGAAGCCAAACTTTCCCGTTTATTATCAGACAATGAAGACATTAGACATGATAGATAACGTAGGTGAAATTCCCGGTCTATACTGCTTTAAAATATGATTTTATGACAATAAAATGTATATTTTGTGACTAACAGATTCTGTACTTAAAGTCGTAATATATCGCTTATTTGTTATTGAAATACCCATTACAAAAGGTAAAACAAATCCGCTACAGTACGTCTACAGGTTTAGTGAGCCGTGACTTGATGGCCATTGATTAAATAACGGTCCGGCGTTGTTACATGACACTAGAAGTATGTTAATGATACTGGTAGGTTTGTTGGTGTGCCCTCTATTGAATAGGTCAATTAAATTCCTGTAGTGTGATTACGCACGATTTCCGACTGACTTATATGCGGGTCAATGGCAAATCCAAGAATTTGAGCTCGAAAACGTATCTCCCGACTTATACGCGGGTAGACTTATATGCAAGTATATACGGTATAGTAAATATCCTTCCATTAAAAGGTTTTCTTTAAGAGAATTAATAATCTCTGTTGAATTAAAGTGTTGAATGTAGACATTTAACACTGTACCATTTTTTTTTAATTTGCTTTACCAACGATCAGCTCATAATGATTTGGATCAATGTGTATCACCAGGATTGGCATGATTCATTACACGATACATGGGTCATGATATTATAGATATCACAAAATCTTTTACATAAACTACATAAAATTCATTTGCAATGAAACTATAAGGGAAATGACTCTATTAAGATAAAGGATTTAATTTTATGTCTTGTACTGCCTTCCCAATCCAAAAATTGTAGATTCTATTAAGGACCTTTTAATCTGATGTATTAATGTATCAATGAGTCATTACACCTCTAGCTGTGACAATGACACATCTCAAAGAAGAATTATTGAACCTAAACATTGTTTGCAGAGGGTATATTAACTTTAAAGTGAATAAGCTTACCTGCCAATAACCCAGATATAACAGTTCCCAACAGTGGTGTATGAAATCTCTTACTTATAATGGACAAACATTTGAAAAGAAGTCCATCACTAGCCATGGCATATATTACTCTTGGAAGGGGAAACATAGCACCTAAAAGGCTAAAACAAATATCAAATATCAAAGTAAATGAGGTGTAGAAAGTTACAAAGTTGAACTTGTCTTAATCTTACAGATGTTCTTGATTTTGTATAAATCCAAAAAAGACTTCTCGTTTGATTTTCTTGCTATAGTTTAACACCACACTACAGTTGTTTCAGCCACTTTGTGGCGGTCCGTGTTTAGTTTTAGTGACAGAGGATGCTGGAGTACATGGAGTACACAACCTTTTACTAGTATTAGCAGGTACCCCAATATATCTAACTGATTTAGAATCATATACTAGGTTGACAAAAAGAATTTTCTGTGCAAGGCTTGATTTGAGTTCCTCATTAAAAGGCCCCTGTTTGAGTATACATGAAATTTTCTTTACGACTACTGCTAAATAGGACTTCAGTTCAAATTTAGATGTACATCTGACCCAAAGCAGTGTATCTATTCCAATCTTGATCCATGTAAGCTTCTCAATGAAAATGGCCGCTTAAAATATGTTAACTCTGACTGCGCATTAGTTTTTTTCATTTGAAAAAGAATATGAGGGAGCATACAGCATATTCAAAACTACCCATCTGTGAATGAGCAATACATCAGTTTCGAAATATAATTAGGACTGTCAATATTTGGTTTTTATTTGCTCCTTGAACTATAAGGTGGGACACTGCTGGCCATTATAGTAAGGGATATCTCGGTAATTGTGAATTATAAGCAATTTTTCTGCCAAACTACCAACACTAATCTGTTCAGCATTGTCAAAACTAAGTATCCTTGAAGTTCATGTATTAAACTTTCCCTAATAATTTTTATAATTCTTTGTAGAAACCAACTTTCCACTGGGATCCGGTGTACTGAAAATCTAAACCGCTCCAAGAAGATAAAGAAAGTGCACCCATGAAACCAATAGTTCTTGGTTTTATTTTTTAAATCTATTTGACCAAACAAAAATTGTTATTCTTCATTATTTTCATGCGTTTTTTATTTATTGCAACTTTACAAAGAGACGGATGTAAAATGTCCGACCTTTGCCACAAGGAGTGTGTAAAATGAAAAATGTTGATCCGGATCGGTGTCTCGAAACTCGTGTTTTGCAAAACTTTGAGGTACACACTATAAACTATGACATAAGTAATATAAATGCAGTCAAATACCTGGTAGACAGACCACAAACTGCCCCTACAGCTATTGCATATCTGGCCCATTCCCATCCCACATACTGAAACACTCCTGGCAGTGGGGCATCATGGTCTAACATGAAATAAGGTGCCATCAGAGTGAGAACGGCTGACACCCCAAAGTATGCCAGGAAACATGCCACAAGAGAAAGGACAATGCTGATGGGAATTGCTTTCTGTGGGTTCTGTACTTCTTCACCTTAATAAAAGAAAAGTATACAGCGTATAGTTTTTAGAAATTTAAATGAAACGGGGAAAACTTACCATTAAGGTAAAGATAATACTTTTATTTTTGACAATCTCATCATCCAAAAATTTGGTAAAGTCTAAATTGCTTTCCTAAGTAGCTTTTGTAAAATATCTTATGAAATTTACAAAAATCACTAATATAGGCATCCAAGAAAAATCAGTCCCTTGTGAAGTTAGTGAAACAGTGGTACAGCTGATCGACAGATGATAACCAGTGTGATGGTCATGTATTGCCATCCCATCCAGCACTTACATAATTTTCTGACCTACTGACTCTTCTCTATTTTGTTATGTTATCCTAAATAAACAATAAGGAGTTTGGTCTCCAAGAAATACCTGTTGTTGCAATGCAGTCAAAACCAACAAAAGCATAGAAACAGGTAGCAGCACCTGACATCATCCCAGAGAATCCAAAAGGGAAAAATCCCCCATCACCAACTGCCACAGTAGAGTTTGAGATCTGTAAAAATAAACCTAGCATTTAACCACAATACTGAAAATAGTGTGAATATTTAAATATAATATACTTATAACACTATTGTATAGTACACCAGTTCTGTGTGGCCAAAAAATCACAATAATTATTTTGATTCATTGAATTGTGAGAGAAGTAAACTTTGTTCTTACAGACTGTTCATAGCTGTAATTAGAAAAAAGTTCAAATAATCTACATACACTGGTATTCTTCTTAAAATGTGGAAAATCTCCTATCATAAATCAAAACTGGCTTTATCTGGAAGAAAAACAGTGAATGTAGCTTATTTGAACTATTTTATTGCACGAATTGACGAAAATTATTGTGATTTTTCAGGTGTATGAAACCGGTGACTTGGACAGTTGTACAACACAACAGAATGTTAAGCTACAAGTGCTTCAAGCCACTAAGTAATTATACAAAACTCAGAGTCACTGATAAGACTGTAGCTCCCACTAGTCATAATTTTATCATGTTTCCTTCACTTTACTATGCAAATTAGCAGGAAATACATGTTTAAGATTTTCAATACTTACCACACAGTATTATATCACACTGAAAGAGTTGTGGTATTGGAACTTGCAAACAAATATTTGTCATTTGATAAAATAAATAATAATTTCGATACTTAGTCTTATGGAAAACAAAAATCACCTTGGTGTCATTTGCAGACAATTTCCAGTTTTTTATATCAGATTTAAAGAGGCCACAAATGACTACAAAAGCTACAACAACGAGATTAACTGCTGTGAAAATGTTATTGAACCTTGAAGATTCTTTGACTCCAACTGCTAAAATACCTGAAATTATAAAAAAAGAATGCATTTTTTAATTTACCATAATTGTTTACTTAATAGTAACTTTCAGTTTTGATGACAATGAAGTAAGGAAAGAATACTTGTTTGGAATAGTTTATATGCTACATTGCTTGTTGTTTAATGTCACAATCTACATGTATTACATATTTACACTTTTGTCCCCTTATAAACTTCAGAGATTTCCATGACATTTACAGATTCCATAACCTACTTCTATATGTAACTCATTAAGATGTCACACTTAATAGAGTAAACAAATAAGACATTGCTGCTATGATTAATGTATACAAGCCATTCTAGAACAGCTATTTCGGAAGAAATCAAATAATTTTCTCCATGTTTCATGACAACTTTTTACATATTTTGATATTATTCCCAAAGATTTCATAAAGAGTTTCTAGGCTTTAGCTTTACAGTAAAAGCTAATATGTAAAATCCTGGAGACTACTTCCTTATGTTTATGACATCATGATGTCACATTTGTCGTTAATCAGGGTGGCCATGAGGAACGAATTTTTCTGCTACAAATTCAAGTCACTGCTCATATCTTAAACATGTAGTAAAAATAGAATAGAAAATAAGGAAGAAAATATTGTTAACATAAAAAATCATATAAAACATTCATTGAAAAATCAATATTACGCTTTATCTAAAACTTCATGCAAGCAAAATGTATGTATATTCAACAAATTATCCAACAAACTGTAAAAGGAAAACATGATACACATGTATGACTTAATCTGTATGAAATTTATTTATATATGTATAATTAGAATATATTTTTGGTAAAAATATAAAGAATTGTATATATATGTACGTGTGTGTATGTATATGCATATTTGTATGTGTGTATATGTACATGTGTGTGTATGTATTTGTATGTATATGTATATATATGTTTGTGTATATCTTGATATGAACTTAATTTTGTCTTACTTAAAAACTGACATATCTTTGTTTTGTTATCGATTCATCCCGACCTGGGATATTTTCGATTTTGTAAATGGGTTTATATAGTAAATAAATAATATTTAAAAAAAAAACAAAAAAAAACCCAAAAAAAGCATGTACATGTAGTAAAAATGCTAAACTTATTGATAAAGCCGGTGTGGCCTAGTGGATAAGGTGCTCGAAACTTATTGATAGAATATCAGGATATACATCCACAAGAGGTCTGTGCTATATAAATCAGATAAATCTTGGGCAAGCATATTTCCAGATATACAAGCAATATACTTTAAATACTTATTTTACGAATATAATCAGCCCTTAAGCCTCTTTCATAATCAACATAGTCATATATCTAGAGAATAAAGCTGTAAGAGTCATACATGTCAGGAAAAGAGTTATTCCAAAGGCAAAGAAATCTGGATAAGGAGACAGCCCTGTGACATCCATTGGTAAATTATCATGAAAGAAGTTCTGGATGGTCTTGTTGATAAGAGAATCGAAGTATGTACTCCACGCTCGAGCTACACTGGCAGTGCCTATTAAAAATAAATCATGGAACTTCCATTTGTTAATGTAAAAGAGAATTAAAGAGTTGGTAAGCTATGTAATTAAGTTCGGTACATTTTATTTAAGCAATTAGGTGGTGAAGTTGACTCGCCACTTAAATGCTTGTGCCTGCCTTTCTTTCCTATAAACTTTTTAAAATATGTAATTTTAAACATAGAACTGTATTTTTTTGTATAACTATGCAAACTACTGAAAAATGTTCGAAATGCACCATATCAACTATTATGATTTATATTCATGCTCACTTAAATTTAGTAACTTTAATTCAATCTGTTTAATTTTACTGTTGAAAAAGTTTTAAAATATTGCTAATTATGTTATCATGTACTACAAAATATGTCTATGCATGACTGAATCATGAATGCCCTCGTGTAAGATTTATAATATTCAAAAAGTTATATATTTCGATCTTGTCAAAATTATGGAGGGATCAATTTTCAGATGACAACTGCATAAAAAACAGGGACATTCTTAATCATGATACTGAGGGTCCCTTTTGTAGCTTTTCAAACTATCAAAAGTTTGCTTTGAAGTTAGTACTGTCTTTGTTAAAGGTGGTGTTACAACAACAAAACACATATAACAAAATATTCAATAAGGCCAATTAAAATTAATTGGTAGATTTTCATCCCCGTCCACCCCTAAAAAATTGACCAGCCCCAGAATTATTTATTTTTCAAACAAATCCGGCGCGTCTGAATTCCGGTATTTTAATTCGGATCCGCAATCGATGTACGTTTCAGTTTACATACATATCGCTATTTCTGGTAGTTGACAAAATGATTTTTTCGCTGTCGTGAGAGTTGTTGCCGGCAAAACCGAAAAGAAAAGCTGGTTTGCTTCGAATTTTAACGATTCAAAGACAATATTTAACACCTACAATGTTACAGAATAGTACAGCTATTGCTTTTATGACACACATTTTTATACAAGAAAAATAAATTATAAAAAATAAATGCCACCCACCCGCCCCATATATTTTCACGAGGTTGGATGAAAATCTACCTATTTTAAGTTTAATTGGCCTAACATTCATAACATTATACCGATTACATATTCTAGGATGAGATTCCAGCCAATGATAAAAGCAATCAGTTCCCCTACTGTGACATAGCTATAAACATAAGCAGATCCTGTCTTAGGAACTCTAGCCCCAAATTCAGCATAACATAGTCCTGAAAAGATCAATGAATATTACGAAAAATTTATATATCCATAAACTAGAACGCAAAAAAAATTGTATGGGTGACCAGCTTTGTTATCAGCAGTCACCTGTAATCCTTGAGTATCTTAAACTGGTGTGTGAATGCATTTTTGTTACAAGGTCTCTATGCACATGCATCTGTCAAAATAAATCCAGCATAATCAACCATATTTTTTTTACTAAAAATGACCTTTTTGCATTTTGTGCATGGACTCAAACTTTTGACTATCAACTGGGTGACACTGACTCCTAGAAGGTTAGCACAATAGTTTTCACTTGCATTCAGAATAAAAATGCATTTTCTCTGTCAATCAATGATACATTTAGTTTTAACTTAGAGAAGTCTATTACTATGTGTGCATTGTAACACACTATTCACTTTATTTTTATTCTCTTTCAATATCCTTCTCAATACATAGTCAAATAACATTAACAAGAAAACAGCAAAGAGGAGCATCCCTTCACATGCGTTTACTTCTGACATTTAAAATTAGTTAGTTTGATAAATCCTCATAGCAGAATGGGTCTTCTTAATCAAGTGTGTTCAAATTAAGACACATGAACAAACAGACAAAAGGACACATGACAATGTTCCAATATCTCCATGACAACAAATTGTTTTGAAGGAATAAAGAGACAAAACAAAACTGCCTCAATTTATGCAAATGTGTACTGAATATAAAGTATATGTTAATTTCAGATCTTCAATTAAACCTGCTAATACTGAGGCAGCCGCAGCAATAAGGAATGATAAGATTACAGATGGTCCTGCTGTCTCCATGGCAACCTGTCCAGCCACTACATATATTCCTGCTCCTAGGGTGCTGCCTATACCTATATCAAAATCACAAAATTACTAACTATTGGAAAAACAGTGAAATTACAATTAAATCTTTTAAGTCCACATACAAAAACAGTTCCTTATTGCTTTATAATATTTCAAGTGATATATATTTATATACATAATCATCTATAGAGGGAGTTTTTGTTTTGTGTTATTGTTTTACCCTGGCCACTCTAAAATTATAGAATTTATATAGTGGCAGCACAAGTCTGGCACACTGCTTCATAATTTTGTCCTATTACCCATCTGAAGCAGTCAGTTATATTGTATCATTCAAGGGGCAGACAGGAAGGCAGAAAGTAATAAATCACCTTAAGCCTAGAAAAATCTGAGAGGAATCTAGGCGGAGTCGATCTTGGTCCTCAGATTTGTCTACAGAAAGATGAGGCATGCTTCAACAGAATTTACACACAGCTAAATGATAATAACAGTAAATAATAATGTAGCATGCAATGACAATACTGAAGAGTCATCAGTATTATATATTTTTTTCTAATCAGTATGTCTTGTATACTGATGTTGATATTAAGGGCGCTGTGAAAATTACTTGCAAGTTACCAAACCAAATAAAACATTTTGATGTGCAAATTTACACTTGTTTTATTCATGACTAAATGAAATTTACCTAGAGCTGTCAGATCCAGTGTTGTCAAACATCTTGAAAGCTTGGTTTCAGTTATGTTATCTTTATCAAAATACTTTTTCCTAGTCAACTTATCCACAAAAGACGTCATTTTGTTAGGCTTTGTTAGTAGCAAATAAAGATTGTAGTCCTCCTCTTCATGTCCATTTATGTCCTTCTACATGTGTTGAAGTAAAAAAGCTGAAGTTATCAAAACTGTATGCTAGAAAGAAAAAAAAAGAAGTATATATATACGTTAACGTTCAATGTAAGTCATTTCAGTGGCGGGTTTAGAGGGGGGCCCGGGCCTCCCCTTTCGCCACATATTTACATGTAAAAATCCACATTTTGCACCAAAAATGACCGATAGTTTGGCTAATACAAATATGCCCCCCCTTTTCAAAAATTCTGGATCCGCCACTGCATTTAAATTTCAAATACAAATGTTTCTTCAATGAACAGCTAAGAAAATATTTTTTCCTGGCTTCATGGAGATTGATTTTTGCATAAATATTATGATAAAATGAAACTTTATTCTAGTTTTAAAATATCTTTGCCTTCTAGAAATCAAGTCCATGACCCTATGCTTTTATTCTATTGAACTAAATACTGAGGGGCATTAAAATCGATATGGATATATGAGATACCATTTCATCACATCACCTTCTGTGCCGAGGCTCCTAGACATAAGGTACATGTAGTTGGAGAGTCTGAGAGTGACATTATTTATTCACAAGAATCAGTTGTTTCATGCGCAAATCCAGAGGGTGGACCAAGGGTTTGGACCCATCCTGAGATTCAGCGAAAATTACTTTTCTAGTTTCTTTTTCGAACCCCTTTCAACAAAAAGGTCTGGATTCGCGCCTGCATTTTACTGGTGTTTATAGGCCTAAATCGACGAAGCTAGCATTTATACTCATAAAAACTAGCCCTTTTGGCCGATTTCGACTTATATACACCACTCAAACAGTCAACATTTGATTGCGATTGACATGGCATGGTCAGTAAATAACATCCCTGACCAAAGAATCTTGTCAGACTGTCTCCACAATCTAACTTTGTGGATTCAAATCTGGATGATTCGTTCAGCTGTTATATGCTTGAAGTGAATCACATCGATAAAAGATTACACATACTCATGATATGATTCTATATCTTACGTGTACAATTTTTCTCGATAGTCACATTGCTGTCATGTGACTTGGCTTATAAACATGATTAGACAAGTTATATAGAATATAGTTCAGGAAAAAGTCGTAGATGTTTTCTGTTTTGGACCTTCTGAAATCTGAACTTTCGGGTTAGTGGACCCTCGAAGTGGTGTTTATCAGAGACATATATGTCTCTCTACTTATATATGGAGTTGAGTACATCCAGATTTTCTCTATATAAACAATCGACTATTAGACCAGTCGTATCGTTTGCAACTAACGACAAAGGAATGTTGCAAAAGTTTGTTTCAATAGAAAATCTGTCTAGTAGTACTAAACACCCTACTAAATCAGCGCTCTTTCTATCTGTTGATTTTCTCATTTTTTCTGTGTGACCGTCAACATTATATTTCTGGTTAGAGCAAAATTTCGGAACTAATAGAAGACTAAATGCCACATAATAACCTTTTTGCATATTTTACATGGTGTAAGGGGCAATACCGGACAAATGCAAAATTACCACTTAGATTTGCGTCAAATTACTGTGACGTCATATTCCAAGCATTAACGTCATATTGAAAATTTCGACAAAAAGTGGCTTGTTCGGTATAAGACCCCTTACATCATTTAAAATCGGGAAAAGGTCTATTGAGATCTACATATGGCCACTGGAATGACTTAAATGCACAATTTGACCTCAAATGACACTTGGGCAGTATGTCCTTTACTTCACGGTTGAGTGATTTTTCTAAAGATTTAAAATAAAAGAACTAAGGACCACAGATCTCACACTTCGCATGTGAGATAACTTTTATATGCTTATTCGATTTCAGACGAAACAATGTCAGTATGACCTAAATTTCACAGATGAAAAAATTGTGAGCTATTCGACTATACACCATTAGTGGTTTATTGTTTTATTCGAGAAATGCCCAGAGTAATAATATTAATATTCATAACAAAAGCATCACTAAATTTGATAATCATGCACTGAAAATAAAAATCATAGTGGGACAAAGAGTAACTTTTCTTTATATTTAACGTGATGCTGACTTTGACCTTAGGGTTGTGACACTAGCATTGAGTAACCATAGTCTTCAAGAAACAAAATAGCAAAATCCATACAATGTTTCAAAGATATGAGCCCATGCAGAATTGTAGCAACCACAATAAATAGAATCCGGCTAGCCATTCTATAATTCTTGGAGATTCAACCGTTCCTGCTAGGATTTTGTCGACTAGTCAGATGTCATGCATGCTGACTATTCAGACAATTATGTTCACTTGTCAGTCAGTTATGTTGATGTGTCAGGTGTCATGTATGCGCCGACTCGTCAGACAATCATGTCAACATGTCAGCTAATTCTGTACACTGGTCAGCTGTAATGCCGATCTGTCAGATGTATTGCCGACCTGTTAGATGTATTGGCGGTCTGTCAGATGTAATGTTGATCTGTCAGATGTAAAGCTAATCTGTCAGGTATAATGCCGATCTGTCACATTTAATGCCGATCTGACAGATGTAATGCCGATCTGTCAGGTGTAATGCTGATCTGTCAGGTCTAATGGCGATCTGTCAGATGTAATGCTGATCTGTCAGATGTAATGCCGATCTGTCAGATGTAGTGCCGATCTATCAGGTATACCGGTAATGCCGATCTGTCAGATGTAATGCCGATCTGTCAGGTCTAATGCCGATCTGTCAGGTATAATGCCGATCTGTCAGATATAATGCCGATCAGTCAGATGTATTGTTGAACTGTCAGATGTAATGCCGATCTGTCAGATGTATTGCCGACCTGTTAGATGTAATGCCGATCTGTGAGATGTATTGCCGAACGGTCAGATATGTACTGCCGCTCTGTCAAATGTAATACTGATCTGTCAGATATATTGTCGATCCGTCAGATTTAGTGCCGATCTGACAGGTGTAATGCCGATCTGTCAGACGTAATGCTGATCTGTTACGTGTAATGCTGATTTAATGCCGATCTGCCAGGTGTAATGCCGATCTGTCAGATGTAATCTCGATCTCTCATATGTAATGCCGAACTGTCAGATGTAATGCCTATCTGTCAGATGTAATGCCGATCTGTCAGATGGAATGCCGATTTCTCATATGTACTGCCGATCTGCCAGATGTAATGCCAATCTGTCAAATTTAATGCTGATCTGTCAGAGGTATTGCCGAACTGTCAGATGAAATACCGACTTGTCAGAGCTATTGCCGATCTGTCAGATGGAATTCCAATCTGTCAGATGTAATGCCGATCTGTCAGATGTAATGCCGATCTGTTAGGTATAATGCCGATCTGTCAGATTTAATGCCGATCTGTCAGATGTATTGTTGAACTGTCAGATGTAATGCCGATCCGTCAGATGCAATGCCCATCTGTCAGATGTAATGCCGATCTGTCAGATGTATTGCCGACCTGTTAGATGTAATGCCGATCTGTGAGATGTATTGCCGAACGGTCAGATATGTACTGCCGATCTGTCAAATGTAATGCTGACCTGTCAGATATATTGCCGATCCGTCAGATTTAATGCCGATCTGACAGGTGTAATGCCGATCTGTCAGACGTAATGCTGACCTGTTAGGTATAACGCTGATTTAATGCCGATCTTTTTCAAATGTAATGGCGACTTTTCAGAAAACTATGTCAACTTGTCAGATGTTATGTCGACTTTTAAGATGTTATAACGACTTGTTTGATGTTACATGTATGTCGACATGTCAGATGCTATGTTGACTTTTTAGATATTATATCGACTTGTCCAAAAGTTATGTAGATACAGCAACTGATAAGGACCTGGCAGAATTTTGCCACCCTCTTACCGACAACTAGGATCTATAGTATCACTCGAATATTAGGGACTACGTGAAAACCTAGTAATGTCTATACATATTTTCTATTAGAGTTATCCCGCTGTTGATTTTTATACAAGAATTCTGCTGCCATTTGTAACTTAACTAAGTTGCTTTGGTTTTAATTCGACATGTCAATTTATTGCGGAGATCAAGTTAATTATTGCTTGAAGACTTCCTGAATCTGCGATGTCATTTATGTCAACAACGTCGTTTTGTTACGTTAAGTATGAAAGTTTTAAAAATAGCATCGAACGTCATGAAACTTAGATACGTATGTAAAAAGTTAAGAAGAGAAAACAAAAAGAACACTGAATATATTAGCTTTAAATCAAATAAAAGAATGTCCAACATACAGAAGGAGTATTTAAAGGAAAAGCAACAAGATGCAAAATCTGAGAAGTATTGCGAAGTTCCAATGAACGAAACAATGATTGCTCATTTTTACAAGGGCAAATCGAAAGGAGAACGTTACAAAACATTTTATTTGGTTCAAATATTTTTATAAAATCTTAGATGAGACAACAATAACACGATAAACAAATAAAAACAACAATAATTGCCAATAAATAAATAAAAAAAATAATAATACGGCTCTGAAATTTGGCAAAAAAAAAAAAATATATTCAGGCCGGTGAAAGTCTTCCTGCCCCCATAAAAATCAAATGGTTGCCCCTTAAGATATATGGCGAAAAGGAGAAAAGTGAGAACGGAGATTAACTGGTTATACCTGGCAGAAGAATTTTGCTGAGAAAATACTACTACGTATAATGAGTTTTCAGGGAAAATTCTACTACAAAGCCAGTTTTTCTCGTAAGAGAGGAGTAAAGACTGCACTACAACACTGGCCCCATGTATTTCTATTTCTTCGCCAAAATAAGTATCACTGAAATTATCAATCTTTTAGACCAATCAAAGTCATGATGTATCACGTATGATTCTATGTTCTCATACACACATACGTACATGTACTACACATTCATGATTGCGCTGTACTTTCACAAATATATTATATAATCTAACTGAGTCATGAAGGTAAAATATTAATTAAAAATCTTACGAGAAGAATAATGGAGGCATAGAAAGTAAACAGAGGGAGAGGTAAGGTAGAAAGATTCATGTACAGTATTTCTTTTGGCGACCAGAGCGGATGATATTTTAATGCTATATTTCAAAAGCCAGGCAGAAAAAAGTTCCCAACTCGTGATCGTGGCCCGGCACCCACTCCCCATTCTTCACCTATGAACAGTAGTCATGTTGTACAAGTTTAGTCTTATTTAGTACTCTTCCTTAATTTTACATATGCTGTACATGTGTACGGGTTATGCATGCATGCATGCTTACAACGTTATCAGATTATGTTGAGGTCAATAACCTTGCGTAACCCAAAGTAATGACTTCCGGTATTTCGTAGGCTGTCACTGGGTTTACATTTGTATTATATAAATTCATGGTGAAGCATTCGGTTCATAGGAATACGGAGTCGATCTTGATACATAATTTTTCTGAGAAACCTCGTCTAAATATTATGTTTCTCACATGAAAAGAAATCAGTGTTGATATTTTCTGGTTTCATTTTACCATCACTTCATATAGAAAGATGTTCCTTATTTAGGGGAAAAACGTACTGTGTTTTATTGTTTCATCGCATTGAGATCATCGCTAAGACCATAAGGTCTTGTATTGGGTCCCTCTACAACCCAATGCAGACTTTCACTTGAGCGTTGCACGTTGACTAACAGGGCGGTGGGGACTCTATGACGGGACTTGTCCAAACCTTTTCAGAGGAGACAAGGTCCTGATCCTCGTCCCATCTGAGTGTTAGTCGGGACTCCTATTGGTCAAGGATCTGAGCTCGCTTACAGACGGGTAGAGCACAGTTTACTCATGTTGATGTCGCCTTACATATTTGATAGCAACATATTATTTTACAAAATGTATAAGCGTTTCATGTGTAATAAATTTTTATGATCTCTCTTCTTAAGAAAACTGTTGATCCTTGTTCTTTATATGGAGGGCTATTTATAAAGTTTTAAATGTGTGTCTATTGATTGTGTTGCCTTTGCGGTGAGTGGGAAGGTGGGCGCCCGTAAACTGGTTAACCACACC